>JACCIC010000099.1:0-467500 GCA_018907035.1 Sycobia sp. Sy_11 | reverse complement strand
AACCTATCGATTTGCGATTTATACACGTGCATGTATATATATATATATAGTATATATATATATATATATATATATATATATATAGTGTGTGTGTGTGTGTGTGTGTGTGTGCAAAATGGAAATTCGATCCTTAATTGTTACGTGTCAATTAGCGCACGACTAACGAACGGACAAATCGATTGTTGAGAAAAAAAAACAGCTCCGGAGACTGATGTTCGTGTTCAATTGAGAGAAACGATCGCCCAGATTCGAGTCGTTTTAAACTGCGTAGGAGATTAAAAAAAAACAAATATAAAGGAACTTTATTGTATAACATTTTTACTATTTACGCAAGACAGGTGTTTTTCAATATTGGATAACGAGTTGGTTTTCCGCTACCGGAGAAGACAATAAAAATTTTAACAATATCACCGACAATTGGTAAGTGACAGATATTCAAATCGAACCAACGTCCATTCTGTTTTCCTTTTAAGATTCTATTATTTTTTAAAAAAACTATTAATTCACTATTATATTAAACTTAAGGTGAGTCAAACAAGTTTTTTTTCTGTCATGAGCTGAACTCTTCTTAAATTATAGTCAAATATAGATAATCGAGTTAAAGTTATATTAAAAAGAGTAGAGATAAAATAATATCAAAAAGTAAAGTTTTATATTCATATCAAAAAATGAAATATTTTATTATTATGAAATTGTATGGAACGAGTTAACATTGAATACTGATTTTATATTTAGTGATGATACATATTTCAAGATTAGCTATACTGTTTTTGTTTAATAATGTCGAAAAGGATAGGCATACGATATTTTTTACAAAAACTCTTTAGCAAAAGTTTACGAAAAATAAAAATCTTGAAATTATCGTTAGTTATGATTTTAATATCGTAGTTTAAGCGAGCAATATTTGATGACACTTTTAATATACATTTTTAGTACGTCAAGCATTTATGGCGAGTGTATATACATCATCGGAAAACGATTATTTTTCGTATTTTCTCAAATATACTCGATATAAACAATAAATATAGATAAGGCTATAATTACGAATATACGTATAAAATGTAACGCTTTTTTCAAATACTAGATAATAAAGATGTTCTAGTAAAATACACACTAGATTTAACAGATAAGAGGCGCAATTTTCGAATAACAAGTTAAGGACGAGTTAAGGAAATTTTGTTGCTTTTTATACTGTTGATATGTACATTTGTAAATGAAACTTTATCTGATTTAATAACTATTAATAAATAAAATTGTTGTTAATCTGTAAGCTAGATATGATACATTATCAAGTAGAATACTGAGCAGGTTCGGTTATTTCACAAAAAAAAGATATTCCTAAATTTGAACGAAATCGTTTGAATAACTTGCGGAATTAGTTGAAAACTTATTATCTGACTAGAGGAAATTTGCATTGTTGAATAAAACGAATTAATAATCCGAAAGTTTAACGAGAATTTCCGGTGCGTTACCGCATTTACACCGGCTGTTTTATAACTGAATTAAAAACTCAATTAAAGTCCCTTCACCCGAGTATGGAAATATAAGTAAAGTAAAAGTAAATAGGAAATTTTCTCGCAGTCGCCGCTCTGTTCGCCGGTTAGCGCGTTGCAAAACTCTGTCAGGAGAGAGTCGTCGGCTGGTCTCTCGATACGCGACTCCCATGCGTATATTCATCCACGTTCCTCTGAGTTCAAAATACGCCCACCTTCGGACTCATCCGATGTCATCGCGCCTAGATTATTCCTCTCGGCTTTTACGCCGCGCCTGGGATCGCCCGCATCGAAGCTCCCCCTCTTTTCGCGCGAGCACTCTCGCTTTTGCGGAATAATCGTCCGGGCGCGCACGAGCTTGCGCGCGTTGCGCCCCTCTCACGCGACCCAGCCTACGCGTAGCGTGTGTGTGGCGGGGCCGTTTTGCATATCCCGGCATTGGTGTGCCTCTCTCGGAAGCTCGGCGTGATTCGGTGCGAGGGGTTCCCGTCATTAGTCAGAGAGCTTGCGTGCTGATCGCCTCCTTGGGAATTATACACAATGTTAGCGTGATAAAAGCGACGCGGGTCTGAGCGTTTTGGCGAATTTCGTTACGGTTGATTCTTTTCCGTCGGAAATTCGTTTCACAAGAGAGAGGGGGGAGGTACAAGCAAAAGCAAGCTCTTTTGGACGAGTAAAAAAGTGAGAGAGAATACGCACATCGAGCTTAGAGGAGTTTATTTTAGTTTTTTTTTGTTCTTTCCATTGCTATTATTAAAGTACTTAAGGTACGCGATTATCGAATTGGAGACTCATAATCCGCGAATGAATTACGAAATATGGAAAAATCACCACGTACTACTACAGATCTAAGCAAGGATGTAAAGCACTTCGTCTATTTTATCGAAATAGATGGTTATTTTTATATTTATTTCATACACACATTAGAATGACGTTTTTATACTCTTGCAAGGCAATTTTCTGTTATTGAAAATCTTAATCTAGAAGTATTGAGTTCTATCGCCACCTACAAAACCACGCTCGCCCAGAATTCTATGCTGGTGGAGCAGGAAAGACCTGTATCGCCCACCTGAGTGGGATGACTAGCGACTAGAAAAATCGATTTTCAAGCTATCGACGTGGTCGGATTATTGGAGATGTCGATGTCACATCTGGTTGGATCGAAAAATTACCAAAGCAATCGGCAAGGCCGAAACACGCGTCTAAGTAGTGACTGCTGTGGGTTGTAGACTGTGAATGCTGGTAAACTCGTTGATTAGCCAAGGCGTGGCTCTTCCACTGAGCGAAGGCGTGCAAGAATTCTCAATCAGGAAATCACAAATTTTTGAAGAATGTTCAGTGTTTTGAACTCCCACTGCTGATTCTCAACATTGAAACTCGAACGATTTTTTTACTTAGGACAGTAAGGAACATAATCTGTCTCATAAACGCGGAACTCGTAAATATAAAAGAGAGAGAGAGAGAGAGAGAGAGAGAGAGAGAGAGAGACACCGGGTACGGAATATAAAAAAGAAAGTAGTTTGATTTACGGGTACACCATAAGCTTCATTCGCGGTCGTGGAGAAAACAACAAGAGCATAATAAACCATTCTGTATACCATTTTTCTCAGCGCATTGGCTTCCGTTACTGCTTGTCTATATGATCAAAACTGTGTTCAACTCCGTGCAATTTTTAAGCTCTTCTCCGATTAGGCAAAGTTGCTCGATCCGGAGGAGGATGACTAACGTGTCCTTCGCGGCGAGAACAAGAAACAAGTCCTGACAACACGACGATGACAGGATTTCTGTATTGGAATTCAAAACCCGCACGGTCGCCACTATTAGGCACATTTGCGTAAATAAAGAGCGCGCGAGCGCGCAAAGAGACCAGCGAATGTTTTGAAAAGTCATCTTGTCACTGGCCTTACCTGCTGCTCTCTCGACGATTTCGAAGCTGAGACCCTGGACGTGTATATGCTAAAACGACGATGGAACCGTAAGCTTTCGTGCCCACTCTGGTTTTAAATATTATATATACACGTACATATTCTGACCGCGCGTAAACGAGGATTGAGAAACGGTTTTTTCTTATAGCGAACGTATATTTTAAGCTTCATTCGTATATGTGACTGTTTTTTCTCTGGGATTTCCTTTTTTTAAATGACTTATATAAGCGTAAGTCATAATAATATATCGCTATATCGTTACTTTATAGTGAAATAAATCATTTTATCTATGCTTATAATTAAGAATTATTTCCTTCCTTATACATTAGAAAGTTTTTACTATAAATTAGTTAGCTTTTTATATTAATGTAAGGTAGGCGTATATCTGAAATTGATTTGGATTCAGAGATTATTGAACATATATTTCGTATAATATATACGTATATAAAGTTATATATATATATATATATATATATATATATATATATATATATATACCAAAAAATTCTTTTATAAGATATACTTTATAACATAGTTTATAACATTACAGCATAGTTACATTACTGCCTTTTCTCAGCACTGAACGTAATATAATTATAAATTAAAAATCTTAAAAAAATTATTTTATATAAATTATTATCCAGCTCTTCTCCTACAACTATCTTACCTCTAGAAAAATCTGTAGGTTTATATTAACAAACATTTTCTCTTATTAAGCTTTTACGTTATAATTACGTTAAATACTATATATGCCCCTGTAATTAATCAAAGGCAATTTCGCAAATTCTGAAAATATGCTGCTTTTGTAAGTATAGTCTTCGGTGCAGCGCCCTCGCTCGAACCGATTTTCCAAGCGCGCACGCAGACAGACACGCAGTCGCGCACGCGCATGGGTGTATGCGCGTAATCGATTTATAAAATTTGTCGAACATCGCGACTGCGCCGTGCTCTCTGGCAAAAAGAGCGTTCTCGTCTCTCACGACAACAAAAATAGAAAACCGGATTGCGGTCTAGGCATATTATGATTCATAAGTGCGCTCGGAGAAAAATCGACCGATGTCAGCGAGAGAAGCCGCGGCGTGTTTATATAGTATCTCCTTGTCTTAAAGCCCCCTCTCTCGCTCTCGCTGTTTGCAAAGTGAAACCGAGAGACTGGCTATATATTATAGAATGATTTTTCCACCAGCCCGTCGTGTCCCACTTGCTTTTTTATAGCAGCGCAGTCCCGTCCGTTGCGGTCTCCTGTGTATATAATACAGCATGATTTTCCGCGGCGAATTCGAGCATCAGGGCATTATTATTATTAGATTTTTCTTCCGAAGGATCCCGCGGTATTGAAGAAACGGACTATAATGCATCGTTATTTTATATAGTTGAGATTGAAGATTAATTTTCTCGTCTCGCGTTAGAACTTAAATCAATAAATAAATTAGATTCCGGATCGGAAGTTAGATGTAATTTTTAAAAGCGCGATAATGATACGTAAAGCAATTTTTTATGTCAAGACCGAAATTGAATATATCGGAAAAGTGAAAGTACCATAACTATATTAAACATTTTGAATAATAATAATCATGCATATCATGCATATATGCACCTACAAGATGCACACATGCGAATGGAAATGTGTTTTGTAGTGAATCTATACTTTCATATAATGAATGTCGCCGTCAATATCATGGAAATCCCATATGAGCAAAAAAGCTATTTCGAATATATTATTATATATTTATTATATCTACGACTTTGTCAACGATTCAACAAAATGTCTTAAAACAAGAAAGTTCCGATAAATCATATACATCCTGTGAAAACAAAAGAAGATAATTTAATGCCTGAGAAAAATTTAGACAAAGGCGCCAAATAATTAGGTGATGGGGTTAGGAACAAAATCAAAAAGCGACAAGAATGCAAGAAAATTCTTTTATTTTTTGAAGGAGCGTGAACTCGACGCGACCAATTATAACTATATATCTACACATACACACTTTGTTTCCATTAACGAGCAACCATTCGCTGTGCGTCCAAATAAAACCGATAGAGTGTGTGGTCATAACCAGTCAAAACGAATGATATGAAAAAGAGCGGTCGTTGCCATATAAGCGCGCGCGTCGCCATTACGCTAAATATTTCCGTCTGTACATGGATCGCCAGAGCTTTCTTGTTAAGCAAAAAAAAAAAAAAAAAAATTACTCTCGCACAAAAGGCAATTTGCAATACAATGCAATATTCGCGACTCTCCTTGCAACGACCTCGGGGGTCGGAATGGGAGGGGCGAGAAAACGAAGAATAATATAATACGCAGCAGAGTCAATAAGGCCAGTATTTGTTATGCGCAAGAACTGTATATATGTATATATATATATATATATATATATATATATATATATATATATATACTTCGAAGAGAGATGCGTTCGCATGGCCTCCAACAATGCGTCGTAAAAGCCCTGCTGCCGTGATCGGTCAGCAATGAAGGGCGCGAGAATTGTTTCTTTCGTTCGACCGAAGCATCCTCTCTCTCTCTCTCTCTCTCTCTCTCAATATATATATATATATATATATATATATATATATATATATATATATATATATATAAGCGATCAAGTAGAGAGAGATGCTAGTTCATAGAGAGTAAGATGCTAGTTATTTGCACGCGGAGAGAAACGAGAATACACTTACAAATCTCGTCGTGAGGATACTTTGAGATTGGTTCCAAAATAATCCATTCACTATATATGTTATATCGAAAGTTTCTGCTTTATTGCCTTCGTGTTCTCATAGAATATCAGGGATATTTTATGGCGTAACTGTTAAACGAATAGATATAGATGAGCAACTGTAGATAACTAGACGATTGTGTCTAGTCGCGAGCTATTTGGTGAAAAAAGGAGAAAAGGAATGTTAACGACAATTATACCGATGTGAAGATTTCAGTTTGTTTTTATATCCAATGAAGAAACGAATCCGTGAACGGGTTCGATGTATTAAATATAATTGACATAATTATGCTAGAGATGTTGGAGCCAGTTGAATCGCTTCTTTTCCTTTAATTTCATCTATTTTATTACACTTAACGTAAACAAAATTATTTCTATGTTAAATATCAGTAATTTATATCTCGACGTGATATTATAAAAGAATAACGTAAAAAGCAAAAAGTAAAGCTGTAAACCTGATTTGCTATAAAAGAATTTTTTGACGCATACAAAAAATTTGAAAAGAACATAAAATCCTCGAGAACATTTTCTGAAGTTAGTGTAGACTCGTATTTTAAAACCATACATGGATATTCTGGAACTTGCATTTTTCAAAAACGACGAAGCCACAGAGACGTGAAAAGAAGAAAACAATGAATAAACCTGCGCACATTACCGGAAAGCTTTTTACAGTCGTCACCCCCTCGGATTACCAGGCGGTCGCAGCTCTTAATTATATACTCGAGGCACGGAGGCTCTTCCTCTTCCGACATCCTATTGGAGGATGCCCTTCCCTCTTCAAAAGGTATGGACTAACGAAGGTTTTTTAAAGCACGTATTTCTATCTTCTGAATACGAATGTTGAGCAGGAAATTCTCAGAAAATGACAGATATATTGTTCTTAAATTTTGAATTATTCCCAATGCCATGTAAACTAGAGTATCCACTAGAATGAATTTATCTAGTCCTCGATTATTTACATTTTTATTTAAAAATCAGTTGGTTTTGGTCTTATTTTGAAGTTTGAAAATTTCTCACTTTCGCAGCACATATTAGTATGGGTATAAAATATTGGGTTAAAAAGTAGTAATTTGCTAAATAATAAAAATTAGCAAAAAACCAATTTTTAATTTTTTTAAAGAATAATTTTAATTTATAATAAATTACGTAGTATTGTTTCTCTATTCATGGCGAACAATTGTAACTATACTGCAGTTCAAGTATCGCAGTATTGGCTTGAGAAGAACGTAAGTTATGCCGATTTAATGCACGGGCGGGCCACGCGTCGCACATATGTGAACCGCCCTTTACTCGCCTTGCGTATAACATATATAGGTACATGGGCGGACCACCCCTGACGAGCTGTGCTCCGAAAAAGCCAAAGCGCCGTTCGCGCGCCGCTTCAGTCGTCACGCGAAGAGGCGAGCTTCCGAAAAGCTGCCAGCGCTATAGTAGATTTTCCTAGCAGTGCCGTGACACGGTGTATCCTCGCGAGTTATTAACATGGATAGAGCCGGGCTTTTATCATTAAGGTAAACGTGCAGGCAACTCTCTCTCTGTCTCTCTCTCTCTCTCTCTCTCTCTCTCTCTCTCTCACTCGCCCTCTATGTGCCAGCGGGTGTCGATGTGGATGTCGATGTTTAAAAACACAAAACATAAGGGCCGAATATCCGTCAGTCCGCGTGTTCGAGGGTTATTTACACCGCATACAACGTACGCTCTTGTAGGAGCGGAGAGGAAGCGTCGCGAGGGCGGCTTCAGCAGCAGTCGTGAGTTTGCGATGGATTTTTGGAGAAAAGTTTGGACGTATTTAACGAGTTTCCGGCGATCGAGGTTACGAGCAGCTCTTAATACGAATGGGAAAGGATATGAGTTTGTAATTTATTTTCTGCACTCTTCTGTGTTGGGTGCCATCGTTGGATAGATGAAAAAGTTTCAAAATTCTAAAGGAAACGCGTAATTGTAAATGGGAACGATCGTTGAAGTACAAATTGCACGCAGTTTTTAAAAGGTATATAAGCATTTCGAAAAACTAATAGCGATTCGACTAGGACTGTATATTTTACAGATACGTATATAATTAAATATGTTGCGCAAATCAAAAATACTTACAGAGATGAAACGCCGTATTTTGAGCGTCGTTAAAACATGAAAAAAGTCGAAACTTTACCACACCATTGGAAAGTGCAATATGAAAGTAATTATCGTAAAAGTACTTTTTACTTATTTATTTATTATTATTATTTTTAGAAATACGCATTCATTTCTCGAATATTTTATTATAAATTAATGAGATACTTGCCATATATCTGTTCCCATTATTTTGCTCCTTACACATTGCAATCCATATTCCTATATTTTCCTGAAACTATTGAATTTCTCATCGACCGCAGAGTCGGTGGAACTCTTTCTCATCGTTAGCTGCAAGTCACGCGCATAATCGCGAAATTATTCTAATTAGTTCTCGTTTCTCGCCACAGTGACGACAGGACGTAATTAAATGTACGAAATTTACGCATTTACTATAAGCTTTTGAAAAAATTGAAAATGAAAATTATTTTAATTTATTTTTAACCTTGCATTTTTTTTTTGAAAACGCAAAAACCGAGACAAAAATACAGATTAAAAACGCAAGCTCATTCGCTATTAGAAATTCTAACGGCTGGTAAAAGATGTAAAAAAACCTAATACCATTTATAAAAGGAAGAAAATATAAAACTGGAAAGTTATATATCTTTGCTGATTTACAGAAACCCATCGAGAAACTCACAAACACCCTGCGTTTATTCAGCGAGATATTTGTAGGATTTCACTCTCCTACCACGGGCATATAATACGCAAAGTCTTGTGCAAAGAATAATTTTTCAAGGCATTATATATATATATATATATATATATATATATATATATATATATATATATCACTCGAGGCAGGCCTCATTATACCACCGCGCAGCTTGCCAGGCAGCGTTGCTCGCTATATACAATAAAATCCGTATATTTAAACATTACGCAAGTATAAAAGAAATTATTTTACTATATAAGCCCGAAGAATAAATCCGCGTACGCGCACGATTGCGTCTCGTAAAAGTAAAGTATCCTGTGAGTGCAGTGTATGCAGTGCTTTATATTATTCCCGTTTGAGGAATGAGCGACTCTGCACTAGCGCGCATATATATATATATATATATATATATATATATATATATATATATATATATATATATATATATATAGAAAAATTATCGCGTACTTTCATTACGTATTATATATCGATTCGCGATAGTAACGAGACTTTCTTTCGCTTTATAGACATGTTTTTCTTTTTTTTCTATAATGCAGCGCGAGCGAGAGCGCCTCGAGATGTAATCTTTTCGCTTGGTGGTAAATTGTGCGTAAAGCCCTATAAGCTATAATAGTCGGCGTGCTGCTTCGTATATAAAGACAAAAAAAAAACAAACAAAAAGAGGTGCGGCTTTATACGGATAGGTATATAATAGAATACCAGATATCCGCGAAAAAAGGGGTAAATTAGAGAGAGGGGGGTGCAGTTCCGCGAATCGAAAGAGAAAGAAACTAATATATGTCTCTCTTTCTTTCTCTCTCTCTCTCTCTCTCTCTCTCGCTGGAAATAAAGGGTATTGAGAGAAATAAACAAAACCGCCTGGAATCCGTTTAAATATTATATTATAACCAAGCGCGTTTTACGCCCTGTAAACGAGCATCTTTGTATAATACACACAGGCCCAGTGTATAATAAAATGGTTGTAGCGCACTAATTCACACTCCGTTAATAACGAGAAAATCCCTCGAATACGTTGCGCCGGTCGTCGAACCCAGTGCGGAACCCCTAATACAAACCTGGGTATATAGCTCGATATACGAGCACATCTATTCTTATGGATTCAGAAAAATGAGCAACTTCCGCAAAAAACCAAGCACAACTGTGCGTTAAACAGCGACTTCTTTAATATATCCTATTGCGTAGAATATATATATATATATATATATATATATATATATATATATATACACATATATATGCATACATACATATATAAGTATATAAGTTACAGAGGAGCGAGAGAAAGAGAAACACCGATGTTTTTTTCCCTTACGCCTGTGAAATTATTGAAATTTTCACGGTCTGTGCGTCTATATAATATAATTATCTCACGACCTCGTTCGTGACACTTGGCAACATAGACAACGAAGGCTATCATTCAAGCACTCTTTTTTTAGGATTCAAACATTTCAGGTATACATATTAGTCCTTGCTTTTCACACCACCGCATTAGAAACAATTCCCAGTTATACAACGAACGAAAGGAATGCTTTCGATATATATACATATAGAGATTGCGCAGGTCAACGTTGCATTCGCTGCAGCTGCAGCTCCAGCTACAGTAACAGCCCGGGCGAACGCGCGTGTGCGCGCTCGTTGAAATTCCTCCCGTGCCAGACAATAAACGCCGGACTAGATTATTTGAGGAATGCTCGAAAAAATTGAAAGTAAAATCGCGAGAGGCCATGATAAAATCTCTCCTTCGTGTCTCTATATAATAGAATCTTGTTTGCTCTTTTTTGAATGCGATTATAATCCGCCTGGCTTTCCCAGCTTTCCGTTTTTTGTTTTTTTTCTTTTTTTGTTTGTTTTATTTTCATTAATGGATCCATCGACATAATTAAAGAATATAACAGAAAATCATAGGACGACTATAATTCTCGATTTTTCCGCATCGAACGGTAAATAATTGATAGAAAGTATATAACGTAAAGTTTGATTGCGACGTATACAAGATACTATATATATATCTCGAAAATTTGTTCCATTTCATTCGCAGAGGATTCGTGTGTCTAAATCTATATGCACGTATAGAAAGCGCGGTGTTCATCTCGTCAGAACACGCGAAATGTCAATAGTGCATCTTCAATTTTTCATTAGCATCGGCATCGAGTTATATTTTGTAAATATATTATATGTTTATCATATACCTTTCCTATGACGTCGGCAACGCGCGCTATTCGACGAGACTCATCACGAGAAAAACATACCAAAATAAACGAAGAAAATCGCATCAGCAGCCTATCGCATCACAACGTTGACTCCTGTATCGATAACGTAATATGGCCTCGTCGATCGTGACTCACTACTTCGTTCTACACGTAATATGTATACAAATATATATATATATATATATATATATATATATATATATATATATATATATATAATTTGCAGTCTACGCCACGCATTATAAGCAACTCTGCAGTAGTCTGACGAAAAGGCCATACTCGGGATCTTTCCCCGCTTGCGCAAAATACATACGAGCGTGAGCGCGTGAAAGTCGTAATCGCCTTTGGTGCGGCGTGGCGCGATGGTGGAAAATAACTCGCGGGTGAAGCACACGAGGAAAATTGTATAGCTAGCGCGTACGAGCGCTACTAGCCGCTGTATATATCCATATATATAAGCTATATTTGCGCTCACTGAGGTGTGCGCAGAGATCGTCCATTTTACTTCTTTTTAATGCGCCTTATGTGTGTGCGTGTGTACGCGACCGTGCATGCGTGCACGCGTGTGTAAATGTGCAGTGTGGACGCATAATAATACAAAAATGCCGAGGCACCGCGCACGGGTGCGTATTTCTAAGACATGCGAAATGTGTATATTGGAATAATATCGAAAAGTGCATAACGATAATGAGATAGCTGCCCTTTCTATAATATATGGACACGCTTTGTTTTACTTATATATAATTGAATATATATATATATATATATATATATATATATATATATATATATATATATATAGAAATCTAATAGCAGTTATAGAGAGCGTGTTCCGATTTCTGCAATGCAGTCGCTATTATAAGTTGAAATTTGAAAATTGACCATTATCACAGTTTATTCGATAAATAGAACGCCCGCGAGATCGTCGACTATTTGCGCTTATAGAGATTTTTGTGCGGTCCGGTGCAGAGTAAATTGAAAATAGGTATATGGATCAAAAGCGTTTTATGGGCATATTCGTGAGAAGAGAGTTATAACGTATAAATTGACTTTTGAGAGGAAACGGATCAAATTCGAAAGGAAATATTTGTATTAGAAACGTGCTCAATTTATGACCTCCTAATTAATTGGAGAGACTAATAATGTTTTCAATGAAAGTAAAATTTTCAATGATTAATTAAAATATCGAGTTATAAATGTGGTATATATAGTATACTAGATAAAATTAAAGTGCTATAACCGATAAATTATTTATATATTTTTTAATGATTCATAAAATATTGTATAAAAATAAAAATTGCAAATATATGTGCAAAATTACACAGCTTATCTTTCTATTTTGATGCTTTTTGTTAAATCCAACTGTTAGTAATAAAACTGTTAGTAAATAATGATAAATTTATATAGAGAACTTTCTAAGTACCAATATTTAATTTATCTTGAAACATTAACAATTTAGTTTCATCAAGTACATAGTTTAGTTGCTTTCGAATGAATGAAAAAAATTTAAAAAATTCAAATTTTTATTGATATATATAATAAAAAAATTTTAATTAAACCTTTTTTCAAAATTACGATCAGATATTTAAAATTACAGTTACAAACCCTTCATTAGCTCACAAACCCTTACTACACGTAGACTATTGTTTATTTTTGACTGCAATTCCGAATCCATTAGTTTTTAATCGTCGCTAAATTATGTCGATCCGTATGTTAAAAAATTGTATAAATAATTACTATATACGTTAATGTGTTTTGAATATTTGAATATTTGAGTATTTGAATATTTCGATTAATTGAATCGCTCATTGTATTATCCCATCAGATCCCGAATAAGTAACATAAATTCACACATACGTTAGAGGGAAAAAAATGAAAAAGTAATTGTATTTTTTGTAAAGAGCGTATTTCACTCAGGTCTGTAACAAAAAAAAACGTATGGCTTCACTTACATACACCTAGACAATCACGTTATTCAACAAAATAATCAATTATCTTAAAGGCACATTTTTTCTAGTTAAAATAAGCTTCCTTTGCTGGAAATAGGGAACCAATTCAAATTGTATTATATCAAGCCCAAAATCAGTGGTAGGGATAAATTAAAATTATAATATATATATATATATATATATATATATATATATATATATATATACATATAAAGAAAAGAAAAAAGGACGCGTTTTATTAGCTATAACCACACAATCCATTTCGTGCGTAATCAAAGCTAACATAGCTTAACGTTCCGATTAGAAGGTCCATGCCTATTTATATATCGAAGTAAAGTAAGAAAAAAAGAGATCTCCCCACGTTCGTCGCTCTTGCGCCACGTTGGTATAGCAAGCCGCAAATTATATATATATATATATATATATATATATATATATATATATACATATATCCAAGCACATCGAGTCGAGCAGTATAGTTGTGCGTTACAAAATAAATGTGGCATCGTATCGTCCTCGTGCGGCCAAAGACGCACCCGCAGATGACACGCATAAGAGCTTACATTTTATATACATTCTATCTATGTACACATATACTTTTATGTTAGAATTTTAAGCCTGCCATAATCACATTCAGCCTTGCAATCAAGGGTAAAAGGGGTGTAAAAGGGGTTGGAAGGGGGTAAAGGGGGAGGTAAAAAGGGGGAACTTCTTATGGGGCAAATATAGAGGGATGGGAATACTTGCTTAATATCCGATATCTGCCTTTACAGATCTTTATATATGATTTCGTATTTAGCTCGTATTCAGAAGAGACTCTTCTCATTCACACTCTCACAGATTTCTTCATATGTAAAAATAGAACTGTAGCTTACTGCTCAAGATTATTTATGGAAAAGCAATGGCAATCCATTTACTTGAGAGCCTCTAATTTTTTGGTCGATTCGTGTCTTTCTCGCCGCATTTTTGAAAATGAAGCTCTCAAAATTAGCTTGTGTACCATGAAGGCTAAAGGCAATGAGGAGGAGCGGAAAACGCGATTTTCTATAAGAGTGTGCGTAAAAATTGGAAATTTATGTTAGATTAGAAGCTATGAGATCTGCTATTATAATAAAAGAATACGTCGTCCACTAAATATAACGAATACTTAGCATCATTCTAATTATTCACAACAACAGAAATCCTAATAGAAAAGTGTAAAAAATATATTTTTGAACTGTATTTTAAGTTATGTAGCATAGAAAAATGATTCCTCATCATGAAAACACTATAAAAAAATTAAAGCAAAGTTCTTACCTCTTCAAATTTTGTTGAGATTTACAATTTTTATATTTGAGAATCGTATATCGCGTAACCTTCCGGTGCAACTTTCATGTATACTGGAATATATACACATTTTCAGGCGTAATATAAATAAATTTAGAATTATGAAAATTTCAACATACAATATATCAGTGAAAAAAGCCATATATACAATCAGAATGATATTTCAAATGGCAAAAATTATAGATTAACTATCTTTTTTTTTAACAAAACAATTATTTATGATGCTGAATACATAAACCTCAAATGTATATAGTGAATGCGCGCTTTCCAGTCTTACGTTTGGATATGTCGTAAAATTAAAGCGACAACCAATTTTGAAGGTCGGATTTGTTTTTAACGTATCGAAAACCTCTGAAAACATATTATCTAGTTTATGTTAAATTTCATGAAGTAATTAAATTCATGAGTATTCATGAAGTAGTTATATTAATTCATTGTAAAAGTTTCGTTTTGCCTATAATTTAATAGGATAAATTTTACAATTAGTTGTATTCTGAAAGTAATCTTAGTTTAAAATACTGTAACAATAAAATTCATTTATGCCAATTAACAAAATAGCTTTCCCCATTACTTAGTTAATTTTTAATTTCTACGATAATTCTGCGATTACCCTCTTTAGTTCAAATTTATACCACTAAATGACACGTTCTCCATCGACTATTCTTTTCTAACATAGATTTCCATTGGAGTCTAATATTTATACGATTGATTTGACATTACATATAGCGTTACCTCAAAATCCTGCTCTTCGAGAACTTATTCTACTTAACTTTATTCTTACAAAAAGAACTTCTATATTCCACCTTGAATACATTGAAAATTTGAAACTTGGAACGTACAAGTATTTCGAACGTACAAGTAACTAAGTATAACTTCTCTTGCGGGTGGAGCTAATATAAAAGCGAAAAAAATATCAGGTTCTGAATAATCAAAATTTTAAAAAATTCCAGAATAATATGAATTTCATGTGCACAAAAACCGAACCTTAATGCATAATTAGTATATCAATCCATTTCCATAGGGTCCAAAATATAACCCGAATGATCGGATCAGCGGGCTAAGCATCCCGCTTGAGACTTGGGCCCCGAGGACGCGTAACTAAAAGAATTATCACACCGGATCTGAAAAGCTTCTCCCCTCTCCCGCCGCCCCACCTCTTTCTCTCCTTCAGTTAGGTACTTTCATGGCTCATAAAATTGTAATTCATTGTTTATCGCTCTCCTTCGTCTCTACGCTCGGAGCTCACTCACTCTCTCGTTCTCTCTCGCTCCCCTCTTACCCGGACGATTCCGATGCGAAGCTCTCCTCGGTACCCGTGACGGTGGAACGTGCGCTGGACGACGAGCTGCGCTGGTAATAGAGGATGGGAATGGAGGAGAAGAGTTGCGACTCCATGGTGATGGGTTCGGTTCTGGAAAAACATAGAACCCGCCACGCATACGACGCGGCGGTCACGTGAAATTTAAAGATCCTTGTCCTCTCTCTCTCTCTCTCTCTCTCTCTCTCTCTCTCTCTGCATCTGCATGATCAGCACGCGCTTGTTTGTGCATATTTACGACTTTGTCGCGGAGAAAAGTAGTCGTTTTTATTGATTTATTTATATGTCTGTATAGCGTCTCTGTGTGAAGTATAAGTTTGAGTGCACGGAGAAACGGATAAAATAAGAAATAAGAAAAAGCTTTTGCTCGATCTACAGGATGTCCCATTTTAATCTACCAGCGCGATTCCCTTATAGGTTGACTTGAATGGAAAAAATTCGAAAACAAGGTCGCAGGGCCAAAAAGAACGTCGCATAATGGTACCAGCAACATTGATCTTGAAACCTATTTGCCAGGCTGTGGGGGGAGGAGAGAGGGGTAAAGAAAGTTTTTTCAACTGGAATTCCGATTCTTTACTCGAATGTTCAAAGGAACGAACATTTTTATGTATTAAAGGTCACCGTATATCTGTATATCTGTTCAAAGTATACGTAATTGTCTAAACATTACCGTTTCAATATTCACGTATCAGTAATTGGACATTTTAAATGTCATGAAAACCATAACACGATCATCCTTCCACCCGTTACAATTGTTGCCTTGGAAAATTTATACATCATTTTGCATTTGTCCAATGGAGTGGTCAATTAAAATGGGACAGCCTGCATATACTATCAGTCTCCGTCTATTTGAGTTAAAATTTAAACGACGTTTTCATATTCGAATCATTTTAATAGTTCTGTGTGCGACCAGAAATAACAATTCAGTAAAAAAGAGAAGAAATATTT
Organism: Sycobia sp. Sy_11; assembly: GCA_018907035.1. Lineage (NCBI taxonomy): Eukaryota > Metazoa > Arthropoda > Insecta > Hymenoptera > Epichrysomallidae > Sycobia > Sycobia sp. Sy_11. Next base: position 450,826 of record JACCIC010000099.1, on the reverse strand, counting down.
GTAGTACATACCGCGCACGGGCATAGTTTTAAATAAAAATGGAATTCGTTTCACTCGAAGAGAGAAAGATAAAATAAGCTATATCTCGTGATATGTAACAACCATAATTTGGGTCTATTTTGGCAATTTATACGTTGATTCGAATTGTACGAGGAGTGAAAATAGGAATAAAGTGTATATATATATATATATATATATATATATATATATATATATATAATCCCGAAGATGTTTTCTATATACCGTTTATATATGGGCATAAATTTAGCTCGATGCAAACTTATATACATTTATTGCGATCTATAGAAATTGACACGTGCGGACGGGATCAAACTTTCGCTATTATATCGGTCGTTTATTGCCGTTGTCCAATTGAAAAATACGCAATCCGGGCACATTGTATAAGGACTGAACAATCTAAAAATAAGCTTTTGATCATCCTGGGTGGGAGGGTTAAGTCAAACCTGATTTTTATTATTAAATTCAAAGAGCGCTTAAATATATTACAAACTTAATATTCGAATAACGCATATATATGTACAGTGAGAAAAACTGATATTAATATTTACAATTTTTCTGGTAGTTTTTTTAACCAAATAAGACCAATTAATTTTTTTTAATATTATTTTTTTATCATGAGAGCTGCTATTAATGGTATAAATTTAACAATTTAAAGTAAAATTTTTTCAAATAAAATTGGACTGCTGAGGATAACTTCCAAATAAAAATCATACATTTTTATATTACACTGCACTCAGTACGTTGATATGCTTTTTGCAAACTAAAAAATAAATATGTAAATTGTATATCATACTGTAGCTGAACTCCGACTACCGGAGGAATCGGTAAGCCGGGCACGGCACTGGAATTCACTTCGTCGTCCGCATTGTCCGATTCGAAGCTCGACAAGTCGCTAACGTTCGGCATCAAATTTATCGCATCGGTAAACGACGATGTTAGTTCGCTGTCTTCGTTCACTCGTAAACCTGAGACGGACGTGCCGTGTTATTTGTATCATAATAATATATCGACGTAATTACGAAAATTATCCAGAATGAAATAAATTTACAAGAAAATTATTTGGGAGCATAAAGGAAACGTTTAAATGTGTTGGGTCCAAAGCAATTTTTTGGACATATGCATTATCTAAAAGTAAATGCCACTCTTTGTTTAGAACAGCTGTCTGTAATTTTACTCTTTTAAAGTTTCAACAAAACTCAAAGGACATTTAATAATTAATTTCCGCAACAAATGACTAAAGAGAGCTAGCTGATATACATTACGTAAATACTAATTATTAGTCTCTCGAGCTGTCTAACATTGAAATAAAAGTCGCTCGTTCAGGACAATGTTTAACTTGAATAGCGCATTAATAGTATAATACTAATTAGCAAGCACGAGAAAGAGAGGCCAGTAGAGAGGTCAGTATAGAGAGAGAGAGAGAGAGAGAGAGAGAGAGAGAGAGAGAAACAAAAAATTCATAAGCGTAGTAGAAAACTAATTTCCCATTAATATGAGTCATCGAATAATGAAAAAATTTGCGATCGCGAAAAAAGACGCGATTATTGCCAACCAATTTGCTCTTATCATACAAAGTTCGCCAATGTCTGCACTCACCGAGGTTGATAATCATCGGTAATATACGAGCGTGAAATTAAGAATAAAGGCTATGATTAAAGAAAATGTAACGAATCCCACCCAAAAAAAGAAGCAGAAGGTCAAAATGATATTTTTTTTAAAAAATAAAACGTATTATATTTTATTATTCTTGTTTATTATCGTCTGTTCATGTAAAAAAGCTCTTTGGTTCGCACACTGTGCTATTTGTTCGAGAGTTCCAAGAATCTCATTAGTTTATTAATCCGCGATAGGGCATACAATAATTTGTTAGAAATTACCAGTTAGCATAACGATTTTTAAGCTTAAAATTTGAAACAAGTTAATTATAAAAAAATTTGTGTGTTAGATTTACTAGATCTAAATATACACGCAGTTTTAACTTATAATAATTAGTGAAGATGTTCTAGACATATTTAAAGATTGTCTTAAGTAAAAACAATCACACTTTCAATAGATATTCAACCATAATTGGCAATTGCTATGAAATATTCTAATTTCAAATATTTTTCTTTTCATTTTATATATAAGTTATAGCTGAATAATATGTTTATGAAAAGAAATTATTTTCTTAAACTATATTCTATCTTTTTTTTAAGAAGTAAATGCACAATTTCAAATTGCAGGAAATTTTTGAAATGTACCTATGTTGACGGAACCTACAGAGGGTTCAACTGATAACGTCGACATCTCGGGCACAGCAGAATTCGAAGCCGCAAGATTTTCAATAGATTTTGATGCACTATACTTGCAGGGTTTATTTGTTTCGTTAGCCTGCTGATTTTCTATGGTCGCTATAGAAAATAGGAACAATTATTTTGGATTAACAATGTGGGCAGATATATGTGTATATATATATATATATATATATATATATATATATATATATATATTCTTAAACCAATACCCCGTTTCCAGAATATTAAATTCCATATTACTTATGTACAATTTATATAGATCGAGTTAACCAACTATTAATAAATGAAAACAATAATGAAAAAGAAAATAATAAACAAGCAATTACCGTGTAGACCTGATTGAATAAATATATACAACACGGAAGAATGCCACTAAGAAAAACATGTTCAATCTATATAGAACGCAAAAAAACATGCATATACTTATATACGGGATATATATATCCTTCTCCGCCTGCACATATATTCACGTCGGCGAAGCGCGCGCGCGCGCGGGCAAGCAAATCGATAATATACAATCTGATACAATAATACAAATATATGTGTTATTGCACCTTTCCGCGACCCCCCCCCCCTTTCCGACCAAACAGGTAATGACACTGTACACGAGCGCGCTCCTGTATATTGATTATTAGGCGAGTTTACCGTCGTACCATCGCCGACCGACGGGATCTTGAATATGTTATAACTGGTGGTGGCGTTGTTGCTTTCCGGCAGGCTGTCCGATCCGACGGAGGCCGTCGACGCCGTCGCCGTCTTGGACAGCCCGCGGCTCCGCCACTTGGACAGGAATTTGAATCGGTCAGTGGACAATCTCGATGACACGCCCGTTCTGATCTGCATTATTGGCAAGGTATGTATATGTATATATATATAGCATGGATAGAGCAAGGAACATGCGAAAGTTTTGCATGAAAGAAGATAGCGCTGCCTAATATTAATAGAGTATCCTCGAATTTTTCTAATATTTGTCGAAAGTAAACTAATATTTGTTCTGCGTGTAAAAGAAATTTTTGATTTCTTGAAAAACATTCTACAAGATCACTGAGTAATTCTAGATTATTTTTTTTTACTATAACTCAAGTTCAAGGCCGAAAAAATCACATTCTTATACCAAAATACAGAGATTAAATCATACATATAAAATATTTTCGAATTACTGTTGTAAGTAAACAATTTCAGAATGGATTATAGCCGTGAATTCACTTTCGGTTAGTGGGGAATCATTGAGATACGAATACGAATATTAGATAAGACAATCAAGAAAACACGAGTATTTATCTAATCGATTTTAAAATTACATCGGTATAAAGATGTGTCGTAATTATTGTAATTAATTGCCGGTAAATCTGACTTGATGACATGATTAATAAAGTTTGGAGTGATTAAAAAACAGAAATCAGTTCTTCATTAATGTCAGTACATAGTGAACGATAGTTCACTATTCACTATGTACAATTATTGTACGTATGGTACATATGGTAGTTTTTATTAGATAGAAGTATATATGATAATTTAATAATGATTTCAACGTTAACAAATGTAATTATTCTAGATATATGCTACAGCTGCTGATCATTGTCTACAGTTTTAGCGCTCCATCCAATTTGCTTAAAAAGAAATTTTATATAGATCTGATAAAATTTTACGCATAAAGTAACAATATCTTCATCAGTTCTATCCAGAATTCAAAAGAAAATTCTCTACAATATTATACTTTGGATTCATTCAAGAATTACAACCGTATTGCTTTACGACTTTTTCTTACGATTCAAGGTTCATGAATTATAGTAACGTTTTTCTTATATGATCTTATATGTTCTAAATAAAAATTGAGAAGAATAAATGAAAATAACATTCAAAGCACAAGACGCAACTTTCATTTGCAAATTGTAAATGGTTTTACTTGTCTCATAAAAAAGAATTGCTCTTACCGAGTAAATATATAATAAAAACAAATTCGCGAAGGAAATTTCTCCTCGACTTTATACACTGCATTGTTCGAACGACTAATTGGTATTCGTCGAGGACGTTAAAAGTAGTAAAATGCACGAGTATATGGAATATAACTTTCGAAGTAACGATGCAAAAATAAAAAAATGTGAACACACACACACACACACACACACACACACACACACACACACACACAACACACACACACACACACACACACACACACACACACAGACACACACACACACACACACACACACACACACACACAAAGATTATAAAACTAATACATATTAAATAATATGCGAATGTACGGGGGGGGGGATATTTTAGCAATCGATTAAAAAAGAACTATGTAAATTAACCTGATAAATAATAAAAATACAGTTTTACGTGTAGATGTATCTTCATTCGGAAATCGATCGCTGTGTAAGTATTCTATAAACAAAATAGATGATAAATACAAGACCGAAATTGCACTGACATACAGGTTAGGTCTCGTACACTACTATCTATATATCCCGACATAATCCGATAAGCCCAGGACCCGACTCGTGAGCCGCAACGTTGTTATTATTGTTATTATTATCATTATTACCCTCTCGCGGAAATCGCTGAACACCGAGGACCTCTTGCGCGCCCTGTCCAAGGGAGCTGATACCGCTTCCACCGTTAAGGATGGCGAAGGACTCCCGGAGCCAGGAGGCCGCGGCCGCCTCCTCGTTCATGATCGCGGAGATCTCTCTTGCTCTCGCTCTCTCTTTCTCTCTTTCTCTCTCCCTCTCTCACTCTCTCTCTCTCTTCCTCGCTCTCTCTTTCTCTCCTCTCCCTCTCTTCTCTCACTCGGTGATCTTCGTTCGATACATCGTCCCTCTCCCCCCTTCGGTCCACAGCGACAATAACTCCTCTTATGTATTTCTTATACGCGGAGCGCAGCTCTTATCCTCGCTGCGAGGGGGTTGCACACCACCGCAAACGCGTGCGCGCACTTACGCGATGACGCGCGGCGCACTGCGATCGTGGAAGAGCGGAGATAGCAGCGACCGCTGCGCGTGAGCGCGTGTCTCTCCCCTCCTCCCTCCCCGGATCTAACGTCGGCGACAACGACACGCTTTTGTTAAAAATCGAGATTTTCCGTATATATAAGTATATTGAACATTTCGAAGGAAAATTTAAAGAATGAGAAAAAGGGAGAAATAGGGAGAGAGATAGAAGCAGCGTGAAATTTTTTGTGTTTATTTGCTCGTTACATTTAGAGAAATGGGATTTTTAGAAAAATTCAATGTATATAAATCTAAGGCTTAATATTATATAGAAAACAATGATGATTTATCGCTGTTATATATTTTTGAACGCTTTGAAAGCCATATAATTACCTTTATATATATATATATATATATATATATATATATATATATATATATATATATATATAAAGGAAAAAAGCAACGAGAGAGTTTTTCTTTTTTTGATTTAACAAATCTAAAAATGGAGATGAAACTCTTCTGACATCGGAAGAAAGTTCTAGGTCAAGTCGGAGTTTCACTTTGAAAATAAAAAGAAAATACGTTAGACTATAAAATCGCGGCCCGCGTTCTGCGAAAAAAGAGCATCGAGTCGGTGAAATTTCTTTGAAATAGTTATTAATCAGCGACTCGTTTGCGTTATAGACGTTAGAACCGTCTCGATAAATGTCGAGCATATCTACTCGAATACATATTAATAATTTATGAATTCAAATTTTACGCAGTTTCTATATGGAAATTTTTGCACTTTTCGCGAAGTCTTAAAATTTTCATCTTGGCATTTTTCTTGAAGTTTTATATATTATAGGTAATAAAAATAAAAATGAGAAAAAGTACACAATTTTTTTCAATATTCAATAATACAACTATGTTCTTATCCTACAATTTATAAAGTACAATGCTTAATATGTCCTTGACTTTTTGATACACTGCACTTAATTGTACCTACACAATGTAAAGTTAATAGTGAAATAATGCAGATGACATTTCAAAGAAATATGTCATCTCAAGCACAAGAATTAAGGTAAACAAATATGTTTAGAAATACTTGGAAATCCTTTCCTCGCTGCTTTTGGAGGATTCACCCATATTTTATATTTAAATATAAGCAAACATCTACTATACAGCCCTCTATGGTATATAATGCTCAAGCATTATTACAGGGAAATATTTCGAATATCATAATATTATATTAAAGTTTATCCCCCTACATAGTCGTATACGGAGATTAAAGGTGCAGAATTTATATCGATTGACTGACTGAATCTTCTATTTTCTTCTTCTCGTCTGTACACTCTAAGTCTTATAATTTTCAGAAATAATACACACACACACACACACACACACACACACGCGCGCGCGCGCGCGCACATTGTCAATAATTTTCTAATCAGCGCAACCACGATAAATATTTGTGGGTCACCTAGTATATCTGTATAATATAATATATTAATAATAACTGAGCATACGGAGACGCATCGAGAGATTTTGGAACAATCCATGTATACAAAATCGAGATCCTGTTGCCCCCGACTGAATAAAGGAAAGAACCACTCAACCACTCCTCCTCCTCAGAGAGAGAGAGAGAGAGAGAGAGAGAGAGAGAGCTCGCGGTCATTGTTACCTCGTCTTCGCCTACGCGCGCCCCTCCCCCACTGACGACCGAAATCGACCTTGCACCAAATTCACTGTACTTCACAAAGTACAAAGCCAGAGTACAGCTATACAGACACGCACACGGTATACAAATATAATACTTAGTTCTCTTTTAAAACCCGTATGTTAAATTTACACACACACACACACACGCGCGCGCGCACGCACACAGCGCGTCCGCAAACACAGTCTACACCTATATATAGTATATCCAATGGATTAATATTATATTCCTGATGTGTACGAAGTTTCGAATAATATATGCGGAGAGTAGAGTTTATAATTGAAGACATGCGGTGTGTACGGCCCACGTGTGCAACTGTGTTTCTTTATCAGCATAGTTCATTTACAATATATGCAAAGCGGATATATATATATATATATATATATATATATATATATATATATATATAGATAAATGTGTATGTATATCTGTTTTTTGTATAGTATCGCTTGTATATCGACCGACAAATCGGCAGCAATATGTTGCAGTAGCACATTATCCATATACGTATGCATACATATATAGGATTGCGTAATGTCTAGCTTTTTAAACGGACGAAAAGTCGCGGGTAAAAAAACGAAACGGAGCCTTGAAAAGCGGCGCAGGCGGGCGCAGAGCTCCCGCGCGTAATATGACGGTGAAAGCAGCTGGGCAACTGGAGGAAAGGAGAGACGGAAGAGAAGAACAGGCAGACAGTCTCTCGATCGGTCTCGTTGCGTTATATACTATATATAAATATATCGCTCAACCGAGTAAAAGGGAGTCGACGACGGGAAGCCTTGCTTCGTCATTATTATAATTATTACGTTGTGTGTGTATATATATATATATATATATATATATATATATATATATATATATATATATATATGTCTGATGAGATACGTTTTATATTATAAATGTGTATGTGAACGGCAGCACGAGTGTATGCGCTCACACACACACTCACACACACTCACACACACACACACACACACACACACACTCTCTCTCTCTCTCGCGCGCGCACGCACGTCCTGTTTGAATAAATCAGTTTAACACAGACGCTGAGAGAGTAATTAAATTTTCATGCTCACTGTACGCCTGTATGTAAGTTAGTGTGTCTAATGGGCATTGACTTCAGTACACTGCATGATTTTTTTTTAAAACTTAAATAAATTGTTTTTGTGCATTACCTCTTGCTCATAGTATATAGCGGATACGTCCATATAAGAAATCGTATAATGCGAGATAAATTACGTAAAGTAGTTGGCTGCGGAGTTACTTGTAAAAATATAGATTTTTTTCTGGAAGATCTTTTTTCCCGATTCGCGTGTATAATGTATCTCGTAACAGATATAACTATTGCAAGCATCCAGAATTTTTATATTCGAACAGTCGGTATGGGTTCCTTGAATAATTATGCGTTTGGCTCTCTCGCTTTGTATAATATACCCGCGCTTTATGAATCATTATCAATCATTTATGTGATTCAGCGGTGTTTTGTAAAGTTACTGTTTATATACACGTAAGTTAAGAGCCATTCAGAGAACGTATTAATAATTTGCACTGGACGACGAGGTGGACGATGCATCGGATGAGTTTCCAAAATGGAAAATATGTATATATATATATATATATATATATATATATATATATACGAGGACAGCCTTGTCATTCCGTATTTTTTGAATTGAAATATTCAATGAAATTATTCTTAAATTTACTTTTAAAATTATTGTACTTTTAAATCAACGCAATAATTATATTATTTGAACTTATAGAGGGCATCTGTGTATTATAATAATATTGTGGCAATAAAATCATTTTATATTATTGATTATAAGTCTATTATAATAAAATAATTCATCTTCACTTAAAGTAAACAATTATACAGATATCTTCTGATACGTCTAAAATCCAACGTCACTCTTATCATAAAAGCAAGTAAATATAAACACGTTGTTATAGTTGTCTACTCTGTTATCGTTAAAAAAATTATCATTTGGAATATTTATTTAAGACTACTAATATCCAAATGAGTATCAATCAGTAATGAGTAAAAACTCAACTACATACTTAAAAAATATTTTACACAAATTGAACAATCGAGTCAATAATTAAAACGTATATTTTCCATATTATTTTTGTTCGTCTTTTGCACGTATATTATCTTTAAATTTAATTTTACATTATCGTATGAACGTTTTATCATTCATGTAACTTAAAATATATTATCTGAACGCTGATTACAATACATTAATAAATTTTACTTAAATTTTCTCCTCATTTACATAGTCCATTTAAAATCCAAATACTGCAAAAAACAGACCGAAAATAGCGGAGCACAGTGCGTACACACTTCTCTCTGTGAGCACCTGGTATTAATTAAACCTGTGCTCATAACCTGCCTACTCTCACATGCACGAACACATACGCGCGCGTATATATACATATATACACCTACATACGTATACTTGCCTCTATACGCATGCCTATATGGTAAATTAAAAAAGTGGCGTAGATAATCGACCCTCTCCCCCTTGCCTTTCATTCACACGCCGATGACCGATCGGTTGCCTCGGCGTAACGCGACTGCATTACATATTACCTGATATTACATTTATATAGATATACACTCTGCTCCGAAATCAATAAAACAGCCGTTTCGGAGCTCTGTCAGTCCGCGATACCATGCTTCTCATCAAAATTGTTGCCATATTACATTATTCCGACGAAATTGCAAATACTTGCGCACATGTAGATCTACGCAAGAGGGAGAAAAAATAGACGCACCGCTTCTATCGTGTAATATAACGTAAATCCTGCAAATATAAGTACATATATATCAGTGTGTATTATTATACTACAGGCTCACCGGGTATACGTATGGCTGACAGGGCACGTAGAATTCTCGGCTCATAGTTCAACGGCGGCCGATTCGATCCACCACCACCACCTCCTCCTACGATCGGAGATGTCGCGGGTGGTCAACGGATCCTCGATGACTCGGTCGCGGTTCCCGGCGGCTCGACGCCGGGGTCGCTGCGACACCGCCGACGCCCGCGCCACCACTACTACTGCCACCACCACCACCACCACCACCACCACCACCGGCAGCACCAGCTGATCCCCTCGTGCGCCGCGGCCCCCGCCGATGCTCGACAGGGCTCGCGCCGACGACGCCCGCGGTCCTCCTCGTCGCCGCCTCCGCTGCTGAGGATGTGTCAGAACGCCGGTGGCGCCATCTCTCCGACCACATCGCCCCTGTCTCTCTTGTGTCGCTACTCTCGCGCGCTGCCTCGCGCTCCCGATGAGAGCGGACGAGAGATGCACTGGACTCCAAATACTGTAATCGCACTATCTATGAGAACACAGCGGCAGCGTAAGCAGCCTCGTCACGAGGAGCTGGCCGAACGGTTCCCGATCGCCGACGACGATGTCGAGCGACGCCGCGGTCCGCTGCTCCGGAACGCTTCCATGATCCCCTCGCACGGCGGCCGCAGCACGCCAACGCCGAGTATTGGATGATATTATGGGCACAAAGGTGTGCGAGTGGGTGAACGCGTGGACTGCGCGAAGGAGGCCGCGCAACGGGACGTCGACGAGCAACGATGATGGTTTAGAACGAGATAGAAAGAGAGAGGGGGGGGGAGGGCAACACTTGGCTGTCAAAAGAGGCGAGCTAACGATGTATAGGCACAGTAGGGTGTGGGAGGTGGGAGCTGCTTCAAAACTGTCGTTTCTCCCAGTGTTGCACTGATAAGCTTTATCTAATATATAGGTTTCACACTTCTCCGAGACGCAAGACTGCCGAATGCCAAGCACAAAACGATCGTGCTGTGTAATATGGGACAACTGTCATCGCGCGCAGCACTATACACTACAACTTCGTATATGCAAGCAGCAGAGGATACACATCGACCGCGCCGATGACGGGGCGGCGCTCTCGTGCATGTATATGTACAATAATCTCGTATCACTCCATTGTCGCGCGATCGACAAAGACATTTGACATGTGCATATAAAACACATGCACTCAGTCACACACGCGCATTAGTCGTATTCACGTACGCGGAGGAACACACACAAACACACGCGCGCGAAACGATTCTGGATATACACGGTGTGCTTGTTAAACACTGACTATACTACGTGTATATATGCATATAGATATATATCTCTATCTATATATGTACGTATAATATACTTTTACGCGTTCCGCGTCGAGCGCCGCGCTCGTCGTGCCAGAGACTGACGTAGGTCGGCACGATATACCGTCGTCGCTGGGTCGGCCTCCTCCACCAGAGTACCGATGTACTTCCGTCTCGCTTGCACCCATACACGATATACCTATATATGCGCTCTCGATAACTTCCCCCTCCCTCTTTCTCACTAAGCTTCCCTCTCCCACGCGCGCGGGTTCGTGCATATGCACACGGCTCTTTCGGAGTAAGGAATCGAGCGAGCCTCTGTTGTGTGGGTGTGCGCTTGCGCGCGTGTTACGTCGATGGAAGCCGAGAAGAGAGCGGAGCTGGAGCCATCTAGTGACGACGATACTATACCGAGAAAACGCTCGATCGATATCTCGTACGTAGGTGTAACAGGTGCGCCCACTCGGCGCCCACGGTGTCGGTATAGAATAAGCTGCGTTGGTGACACAGCGGTATATTTTTAATTTCCACGCACCGCATGTCTTTTACTTAAAAATATAATATAAAATAATAAAATTTAGAAAGAAAAAGAATCTGCCTTCGCCAATAGAAAATATGGTCTTCTCACCCACTACCTCGCGTACTTTATCGCCGTATTTCAGTATAGTTTTAGTAGAGGCTTTGATGGTTCGATCGTTGCCATGCCGATCTTGCGCTACAGTTTTATTTCCAAAAAGATGCTTCATATTTTATGTGTCAGTTATAATAATGCCAACTAGATATAGTTTAACAGTTATATTATAAGTTAGCTTAACTTATATTAAATACCGCATTAATGACAATCTGCACGTCAGTCAATTTCACAATTCCAGCCACACTTTCCAAAGCACCCATTCTTCAGTTGGCCGAGAATTTAGTAACTTCTGTTTTGGGGTAACAATTACGAATATTATCGTGTTGTTTTTGGCAGAAATTGGATTTTCGTGTAGAAAATCATAAAAATGATATCTTATCGAATTTATATTAAAAAAGACAGAACGTTAAAAAGGCTTCAAACAGGATTTGTGGATTTCATTAAATACATATTTTTTGTTCTGTCAAATTTTTTAGGTACAAGAGACAATTCTGAAGAACGATTCGGTTTCGAGTTACCTTGAAGATCGTCGGTATTTAGGTTTTTTTGAGATGCTCGTTACGAATGATCGTAATGACTTTCGACGGCAAATGAATCCTCATACCAATAACAATAAAAATGCTGTTCAAATAATCTAGATATGATAGAAATACATATTTTTCGATTTATGCATTTTTATGTTTGGACACTATGGACAGTTTTTCGGGAAGGAATTGCATATGTAAGTAGAAAGAGAATTCGATCATACCACTGCTGATATCTTGGAGACCCCTTAAGACGGAAGGATTAGATTTTCTTCATAAATATCACTTGTCCCGAAAAAATATATAGAAGAAAAAAAATGAATTTTGATGAGATCTGTATCTTTAGTTTAAAATATTTTTTGAAATTTTTCGTATTTTTTGATATAAAAGCAAAAAAGTATAAAATTTTTGGATTGCGCCATCAACACTACAGAAAACACAAGTATACGAATTTTCAAATATCAGGAATAGATGCTTTTCAGAAGTTCGTCCATAATTCTTGAAATTAAAATTATTAATTTTACTGATTACATTTTCCATAAATTATTTGAAATATTATTCGAACAAATCAATCAATTTTTCGCCACTTTATAATCGTCCTTAAATTTCATGACAAAAAGAATATAATTGAAACAAATATTCAACTTTGGTGCTGTTATTTTAGAATCAGATAGGTAAAGCCAGTTATGTGCAAAAAAATACAGTAAACAAAATATTATAATTGTTCTATTTTTATAAAAATCGACTGAATTACAAAGGAAAAATTTTTTCTGATTATATTGTACAGAATGAGTCAGACACAGCTCAACTCAACCATATCATTACGGCCTGAGTTGAAACCGATTCACGATACATTAGCCATCGTAAAATCTGACCTTCGATCAAGAGACCGTAAAATTTTATCGACGTCGTTTGTTGTGTTTTTATTTATTTATTTTGAATATACATATATATGTTCCGTTTTTTGTATTAATTACGTTCAGATTTTAATTTAATTATTCTTTTATCGTAATGGTTAATAAATTCTTCTAAACATTTATCCGTTTTAGACGAAAATATCCATATACCTATAGTAAGTATATTAATAGACATAAATAATTAATTGAATAAAATAAAAAATAATCTGCACAAGCTGGTTTATTGAATTTTTTTGTCGATATTTTAAGCTTTTATAAAAGCCGTGCAGAAATCTCCCTATGCCATACCTACATCTGATTCGATTTATGCATTTACGAAACTCGCGCCTGATTCATGCCATATTCACATACGTCGTCCGTACGCTATCAAGCTGTCGAAATACATACGTTAATCGTATCAGATTCACAGCCGACCGTCTTACTTTATTTGTATTCAGAATAAACGTATATAATTCTAGCAAGACTCGGATATTTCGTTCGTATATAAATCGAATAATTGAATCGCATGTAAATCACATGACAATCGCGTATGGAGAAAATTTACATTTGAACCTAGTTCAAATCAAATATATTTGAACAAAACTTTAAAATAACGATTTTTGCCTTAACTTTAACTACACCTGAAATTTATACTTTTTAAATTCATAAAAAATACATGTAGGTTTTTAAAAAGAATTTGAATCCAAATGTGTTATATACATTTACCAATTTATCATTGTTACACACCAGCACATTAAATTAAACAAAATTCTGAAGAAATTTAAAATATCTATTCGGTGCTTTTAAAGTTTTAGTATAAATCAGTATCCATATCGCAGTCAAAAAAATCATATTTCTTATTTATTGTATATATATAATGACAAATACAAGTTCCATAACAAAAATTTACAGAAAATAAAGTATGTGTATTAGTAAAATCTATAGTATTTATTTGAAATATTGATTTGAAAACACAAAATACGAAGTTTTCATGGTTTTCGTCATTAAATTCTTCGTTTCGCAGATTTTTCCTGTGGTATTTCTAATGAACTATATTATGATTCTGTATTATTATTTTGGGAATTTTAATCATATAATAATAGTCAATAAAATTATTAGAAAATGCATTCGTTTATACATTCGTCCAAAAAAAATAGAAATGTAATGTTCAAAACTAATGAAGATAGAGCAATTTAAAAGAAAGCATAACATTGAGGTTTAAATATAATAAAATAAACTACATTCGAAACATAAAATTTTCTTTTGCTCATAGGTGAGCGCAAACAAGTGAATATCACTACGACTAAAAATTATTCTTACTGAGGCATCAGAAACAATTTTATAGCTACACATCAAAGGAGAATAAATTTATTTATGCCAATAAAATCTTTTTACATTAAATAAATAATTTTTTATTGACATTATTTTGGCTTCCAAGAAATTTTGTTTTTATTCAATACAACTACTATATCATCTCAAATTAATACAATGTTATAAAATTTAGTTTAAAGTTAATAATAAGTAATAATAGTAATAATAATAGTAATAATAATAGTAATAAATAATAGTAATGGAATGCTGTTCTTTGTATAGGATTTGTATACGATACGCATATCCGATTCGAACGAAAACTCCGGATACGATACAAGCTTAAAAAATGGGACATTACTAGCATGAATCGTATACGATTACCATGTCAGATTCCTATTTGATGTACGGCGCGGCGTACTTACTAGACTCTTTACAGAATCGCATCGAAATTTCTACACGGGCCTTTTTCAAGACTTGAAAATAAATCAAAATCTAAATAGTTATAATCATGCTCGAGAAGTATAAAAATACAAAAAAGATTAAAACTAAGAAACTTACCATATAGAGACGTATACATTAAATTTATGTAAATAATAAAAAATATTTAGATTTAAAATGTAAAAAATACAAAGTGCAAGAAATATAATATAACAAAAACATTTCAGCTGTCAATTGAACAATTATTGCAATAGCTTTCAATCTATATAATATGAAAGATAATAAAAGACGTTCAATTGATCATTTGTAGTTTATTTTGTATTTTCGTTTTCGGCGAGAGAGAACTGGTTGGTTTTCTAATATAAACATAATATTTGACATCTTTCACAATATATATATATATATATATATATATATATATATATATATATATATATATATATATAAGAGAAAAATAATAAGAGTAGGCCAACTACTGTTTCAACACATATATTTTTGGTCTGAATTATTTTTTCGAAACATTGTATTCATTCGTATCATATTTTTCCGTATTACTTAAACTTTATTAAAGGCGATTCATTCTTTTCGAAGTATTTTTTTAAGTAAAAAAAAATTAAATATACGTTGATGAAATGAAATTATTTTTAAATATAAATAAAAGCAGAAAAGAAGATCTGGTTTCTTTTATAAAGAAATTACTTTATATAAGGTTTCGCTTCGCTCGATCAAGATTCCTTCTTGGATGTTGCCTAAAAAGTATTCCACTTTTTATCTGCATTAAGGTGAGGACATCAAAATCCGGGTTGGAGAACGTAGTCTGCGCATAATTTAAATATACATATGAATCTTTTTTTTCCACTACATTAATTCAAATTGCTTATAAAAAATATAATTATTATTAAATTCACGCAGACAGTACTTATAAATAAAAAAAAAGTTAGCATAATTAATTTGGCATTGTCGTAAAAGAAAGTACTTTACTTAATATAGGCTACTGCTATACAAATATACTGTTCGACATTACTTTCATTCTTTATATAATAAGGCAAACAATAGAAATTAAATTTTTCTTTTATTTTTCCAAGAAGTGAAATTGAATGCATTTATTTTAAACGTTTTTGTCGAACAATTCATTTTTTGCCTAAAAAGAAAAAACTATTTGTTAGCCAAGGTTTTTAAAAGAATCAATTATATAAATCTTTTGGACACGTAAATGAAATGACTAAACTTTTTCTGTTTTTGTCTCAATTGTTCCAGTGATATATTACAGTAACGCATTCGCTTAAACCTGTCACTAATTAGATCCATTAGCGAATTCTGATCGTCTTATATTCATATTAAATTTTTTATCTGCTTCTCTTAATTATCTTGCTTTTAATACAAGGCTTTCGATATATATGAATGAACGATGTACATAAACCATATAATAATCCTATGCAAAATAACGTAATGCCAAATATAAAATTTTACGGATTGATTTTAAGTAACAATGCGTTAAATTTTAGACAATATTTGTTACAAATAATTAACGTAAAAATTCCATGTTTGGAAATCATTATTACTAAACTATACACAAAACTATTTACGAATAATTTTAGGCGCTGTAAGATTAATAATTATGGTACGAATAAAGAAGCTTTCCACCGTGTTTTATTTGATAAATATAAATGTCTATATAAAAAGCGTTGTTTCGATTTAATAAATTATATATAAAATACATGAAATTTTCAAGAAATTCCAATATACGTAACAGCAACGTTATATATACATGCGTACATCACAAAAGACTCGTCGATAAAAGTGAAACAGAATAACGTATATATTATATGTATAGACTGAAAGACATCGCAACGGCACTGTCCGCCTCTACGCGAACGGCGCGCGCCAACTATCCGGAATCGCTCGTGCTACAGGTGCTCTCGGCTCTCTCGGTCCGCGCGTCGTTCTCGTCGTCTTCGTCGTCCGACGAAGCCGAAGCCCCGTCGACGCGTGGCGTCGCGGTCGCCACCTCGCTCGGCGGGGGCGGCGCGATAACCGCGCAGTTCTCGACGAGCCTCGTCAGTTCCTGGCGGAAGAGGCTGCCGCGGCCTTCCCCCTCCGGCCGATGCCCTTCGTGGCCATCGGGCTCGTCCGGGCCCCGCTCCCCGGCCGCGCTCACCGGCGGTTTTCCCCCCCGATCGTCGCCGGCGGCAGCATCGGCGGCGCACCGCGTGCTCAGGTAGGCGATCTCGCAGAGCATTCTGCGGCCGAAGTCACCGTCGTCCTCCTCCTCCTCCTCCTTCTGCTCGCTCAGCTCCTGCCGACGTTGCTTGTCCGCGGGCGTAGGCGGCGGTGTGGCGATGGCCTCACCTCTGGCTCTCGCCTCCCGACGACTCTGATGCTGATGATGCTGCTGGTTGACGCGTGGGCAACAATTGACGCTGCAGTGGTGGGGCTGGCGCTTGTAGCAGTACCGTTTCTCCGACGTGCTCGCTCTTTATATATATATATATATATATATATATATATATATATATATATATATATATATATATATAGTTTATGAGGAATTGTTGTCGCACAATAGTAAATGATAGCGAAATACACCACATCTGTATAGAAGCTGAATCCTATCTTAATCTTAACACACCAAATAAAAGAAATGTTACGGAAGTCTATTGAACCAGCGCTACATGTGGTATATATTAATGGAAAGTAAATCTTAATTGCAAACAATTAACAATGAAATACGATATAAAGTTATCAAACATGTTAAACATCTATCCAAGATTTTATGATGTCAAATCGCAAATACTCAGAATTATAGAGTAATTCTACAAAAATGAAGGACTTCTTCTGAGTCAAATTATATATACGTTCACAACTATTTTTAATTTTTTCTACTAAATTACTACATCGGTAAAAACTTTGCATAAGCAATAACAATACAAACAGTGTCAATTGATTAGACAAGATTTGCTAAAAAGAGAAACGATGTCATTAATATAAATGTAAACAAAATATTAAAATATTGACACAAACTTAATCCCAAATAATACGTAAATCGGCGCTCCAGTTGTTATATATAAATACTCATTCATTCTGTTAAAAAAGCGGAACTGATTAAGTCAGGTATCAGTCTTACTAAAAATAAACAGCAAAAATATAAAAAATATAAACAATCTCAAAAAATAAATTGTTATACAAAAATACAAAAATACATCAGAATTAAAATGACAATCTTTTGGATCAATAATCAAATAACATTTATAATAGATTGATAATAAAATATAAAAATATTATAAAATGGTTTAATATAATATGTTAATGTAAATATGAACATTTGTGTGTAAATATATGCGCATAAAGAACAATCTATGAATTTTATTTCCAAGCACCTTAACTGTAAGACCTCACTGGGCGATTTTCTCGGGCTGCGACAATTGTTCTCGTACGAGTTCGATAACTGCGCGCCACTGCTGGACTTCAGCATCCTACGATATACGCCCAATTTCTCCTGTGAGACGCTGTCGCCGATCTTCCTGTATTCCTTGCTACAAGGCAGAGACCCCGTGCTTTCGTTTTCTGTCACTCCGGCACCGGGAGTAACTTTTTGGTCAGACTGCGCCTTCGTCATCCTCGTGGGAGGTCTGTTGGCCATTCCAAATAATCTAGAGCTTTATAATGCCAATAAATATGTATTAGAAACAAAAATATATATTGACAATTCTAAATATAATGAAAGATTATATATTGATTTAAATCGTTGAAAAATTGATTTGAAAAAATTAGTTACGTTTAGATCATTTCAAAATATATACTTTAGTTAAGACAAAAAGTGTATCGATTGTTTAGTCAATTATCAATCAATTATCAAATAGAAAAGGAAATAGTAATTGTCACAATATTTACTAAATATTTTATTATACATTACTGATTAGAAAATAACATTATTTGCCTAGGTTGTGTTAAAAAACTGACCATTGGAAAATTCAATAGAAACCTGTAATAAAAGCTTATACAACGTACAAGCACCAAAATCGTTTCATCTTCAATTCTTAATTTCCTTGTATTATTAATTTTGAAAGCTTTGAGCACATTTAAAACTGATTCTAATTTCTTAGATTTCATAAAAATCTAAAATATTCTTCTTTTGGTGCTTCTATTAATATAGAATCTTTAAATAAAGAAAAAAAATGAGAACATAGTTTTTCTAACTAATTTATGTATAGTATTTTTTGGCACACCTTATCATCTTTGATCTAATAATCTTAAAAAAAATATCTCGATATTATTGTATTGAATTTTAAGACGGCCTGAAACGAAATCTGTAATAATATTATAACCTTAAATCTTGTTTAAGCCTTACTTGAAATAATGGGAATTGCAAACACTCGAGCTGAAAAAGCCAAGCCTGTCTCGAAAGTTCATGGCGCGAAATTCAGCCAGCAACCTAGACAGCATGATATTGAGAGGCTGTAACTCGCAATCAATCTTTAGTATGGACTGGATACCAGCCTGACTCCGGATCAGGGATCTTTGCGAGAGGTACGTTCTGTTCGAGGGCGTGCTGACCTTCAGCAGTGGCTCGCCCTGGCTCTTATCAACGTAAAATGATTCCGTGAATGGCAAGAAGTCCGCGGATGGGCGTGAGATCGGTTTATTAATCAACGGCTTGGAAAAGAGCTGTCGGCGAGTGACTTGCGCGAGATTCGCCATTATTTTCAACTTGGACTCGCTGAAAGAGCTGTCAGCCTCAGTGATCTCAGTCTCTTTGTTCTTCGCTACGGTTTCCTCCTCCTTCACGGTGAGTGGTTCCTGATTTTTACACTCCCCGGTATTCGATGTTAAAGTGTTGCTGCTTTGGATCGAAGGCAGAGACTTACAGGAACTGGAATCTCGGAAATTCGAGGAATGCAAGCTGCGAATGCCAGCAGTTGAGGTGGGTGAGTCAAGGATTGGAGTGCCGTACATCTCAGATTCTGTGCTCGTTAATGGGGATTGCGGATCTGTCGCATTCTGTCTCTCATCGCGATGCTGTTGGTTCATCAGCATACCGTTCCTGAATTCGGATATAATCTTACTCTGCTGGGACAGGCATGTATCGCTCTTTATGGTCATCGCAAACAGCTCGGCCTCAAGTGAGACGAGGGGTTTTCCGGCTTTTTCGAAGAGTATCGAGGTTGACTGGGACGAGGTTATGAACCGGTCATTCTCGGGCAAACGCAGATTAGACTGGCAACACACAAACTCTAAATTATTTTCTATCGAAATGCACGGGCTGTGTATTTCACTTGAGGTTTCATAATCGGAAAACGTACTCGTTGACTGGGCGGCCCTTGCGGCGGACGAGGCAAGGCTCATGTCAGATGAAGTAAAAAACTGCTCGGTTTTCACTGAACTGATGACACTCATTTTCTCAATTATACATAGAACTGGGTTAATTTAAGAAGACTGGACCTTATATTTTCTTTTTTTTTTATCATAAATAATGTTTAATCTTTACAAGCGCAAATTTAGAATAGTCGTGTATTGTTGTTAATCAAAACTCACATGATATTTAGATACTTAGGTTAGAAAATACAAGCGATATAGGCACGCGCTTCATAATTCCTCAGTCTGAAGATCGTTCATGCTGGTGTAATAATGAACAAATGATTTATATAGTCATGAAATCGTAAAATGTATTGAAATAATATTTATAAGTCTATGCAAACATTAATATTTTTGTATATGTCTGGTCCATTTGACTTAGAAATAAATAGGAAATTATTCAGTATTCAAATTTCTATATAATTATATTATGAAAAATAAAAGAATAAAATTATTTTTTATTAATCAATTTTTTTATTTCGTCAATATTTTACGCATGGAACAACCGCATTTTTTATTAGTTTTTACAGGTGTCTCATAGTAATTAAATTTCTTTCTCTTTGGAATTAATACTAAATCTTTTGGTATCAGCAGTTCATTCCACGGAATTTCCACTTCCTCCTCAATACATTTTTTAGTATCTTCTTCAGGAAATTCATATTCTATTTCTGGGTCGAACAAAATATCCTCCCACGGAATTTCCAAAGCTGAATCACATTTAGTTATGTTTAGTCTTGCTGCCTCGGATTGCAAAGTACGTTTTACTACCAAATCATTCCAAGGTAAACACATTAATCCGGACGATTCCTTCCTCACTGCAGGTTCTTCTTCTTCCTCCTTAGGTTCCTAAAATATTCGTAAAATCATTTTTTTTAATTGTTTAATTTAAAATCGTATACCAATAGAATTTGTTACATAAATTAAATAGTAGTATACGTAGGCATTAAACACGAGAACAAAAATTATTATTCTTATTTAATTATTTTATTTACATTGATTATTATGTATTACATAAATATTTTTTCAATACCTTTTAATTTAAATATTAATTTTTTTAAAAATGACAAGTACCTCCTCAGGATCATTAATTTTTATAATATTATCAGGACCTATTGCAAATTCCTCCCAAGGAAGCTCAACGCCTGAAATACAACTCGTATCATTTGTATAATATTCATCTCGAAGTGTGTCCATATAAGGTTCATGATGAATTTGTTCATCTTGATTGCAAACTAGTGTCTGCCGTAGTCTTGTGCAACGTTCCCTTCTTCTTTCCTTTCTCTCCTCATTTATCTTTCCACGTTTTCTTGAACAATTGCATTTTCGCTTATAATCCATTGTTTCTAATTGCAATATATGTATATCTTTTGTGTAAGGTAGAGAATGATAGGCAATTTTGCTTATAAATGCAAATTAGACGTTCTGTATCTTGCCATTGAAAATATTACCAATAATTTTTACTTTTTATATAACCTAAAACTTAACCTACTAATTTTAAAAATGTGCAGTACTAAACATTCGTTTCGCTTGTTTCTTTTATTATTTTCGAAAACTTGTCATTTTTAAGAGTACCGGATTTAGCTACTTTGAGGCCCCGGGTCAATTATTGCAGAGGTCTAGGATTTTTTCAATAGCAGATAAAAATCAATGGATGCGAAATGCTTGAGAATTTCTCAATCAATATTTTATGTACTTCAACGGCACGTACGTTTTTGTATACTAATCTTTTGGTTTTCACAGTTCTCATTTCCTACGTTCTCATAATTTGTCAAATTTACACGAATGGATATTAAATACAATTTCAATATTTTTTAAAATCTTATATATGTATTTAAATTCAAATCGCAAGTTTGCACTTGAAATATTATTTCAATTCAAAGTTGCCTTTAAAATATTAATTTAAAATCCTATATCTTGCACACGTTACTGCAGTCTAATTATTATTGAATACAATTACTGCGCTTCATGGGTTTTGGATGAAAGTTTTTACAATATATTTGTGTAAACTGTTAAACATCTAATGTATAATAAAATTTCGTATACACATTATCGGCTGTGCTTGAGAATCTCATAATTCATCGGTATAATGACATGAAAGTACTTACATGTTCTTTCATATTTCATATAAAATAGTTTTAATTTCTGAGGACATATACTCATTAAATTTTATAGATGCAAAAGTAAAAAATGTATATTTTTTTTAAACCTAAAAAATTGATAAAATAAAAAATTTGTATTTATGTCCACTGTTTTGAATTAAATTGATAATAATTTTATCGGTTTTACAGCCTTTATAATATAATATCTTAACTAAAATAATGACAGTCACCTGTCCTAGTTTATAGTCACCCTCGAAGAATCTGAAACAATAATAAAATAAAATAAAAATAATATAAAAAATATTCTATCTAAATAAAGGACAACCTGACTGTCCCATCACCTTAAATTTAAATTCATTTTTGCCGTTCGACGTTTCGAACCGCTACGGTTCATCCTCAGGAACTAAATTGACTGTCATTATTTTATTTAATATATTATATTATAAAGACTATAAGACCGTTAAAAATATTTTATTAAATAAAATAAAATAAAAAATTGTTGCTTGCAATAAGCAACATGCCATTGCCGTTACTGTATTTATTATAACTAAATACCATACGAGATACCTCAATTCAACTTGATTCAATATATGTAACTCAGGATTCTTTTCAGTTTTCTCAAAGAAGGTTGCTCCTTTGATAATAGATTTGTGATAATGATGCTTTTATGATTCACTAGTATTCTTTACTACATTATTACACGACTAAGACTATCTTAATAATTTATTCAATGGTTTTTGCCTAAAACCTGTCATTTGTATTTACAAAATAGAGAATATTTAAAAAGGATTCTTTTTTACGTCAAAAAGATGAGCCAACCATGATCATTACAATACCTTTACTGACACATATTTTCTATGACATTACTTGATTATTATATACAGAATAAGGAAAAACAGTATCTTGGTGGAGTCGAATGGTTTTGGATTAATTTGTTTTGAATAAAATAGTGTACTGTAGTTCCAACGAGATTTTAAGAGAATTGTCGGTATTTAAGCTTGCATCAGACAATTATTTTTAATAGTAACGTCGTTTTCTTGAGTTTCTAACATATTTCTAAAAAACACGTTTTTTAATTAAAACTAAACATTGGAGTATTTCATTCTACGGCTAACTCTTTATAGTATTTATTGTGAAGAAAAATAGCACATTGTCACTAACAATATTACTACGGTAAATTTATAATATAGACTAATTATCACTACATATTAGCTGACATGTCCTTACTTTAAAGTTAACTATAAGTGATACTGAATTATTGCTTTAGTTATAGTGTGTAAAAGTAAGTTTCCAGTGTTTTTTCCCAAAATATGAGGTTTTATTATGAAAACATGATTACATATCCTTTACTCAAAGTATCGTTCATCGAAAGCTATAACTTTTTCCATCTTTCTGGAAATTTATGAATTCTGGAACAAAAAAATTTCTCGTCTTTTGAACCCAAGAATGTATCGAGCTAATTATTGATTACCTCTACTGAACTGAAGCATGCTACTCTAAGAGTGTTCTGCATTGCTCGAAACAAGTGATACTCACATCGTACCAAGTGTGGACTATACGGTGGATCGCACAGAATTTCCCATTCACTATTCTCCAAATAGTTTTTGACCGAAATCGGAACATATTACTGGGCGTTATCTGGTCTTATATTCTGGCCGTTTTTCCTGTAAAATGGGTCGAGAAAATGGTTTTTTGATGATTTGATCATTCAGAAGTAGTACCTAGTATATGACACCCTAGTATACGATCCCACAATATGTAGAGCATTAAAGAATAGAAGCAGCACTTGCCGAAAATAATGTTTATTTGGCTGGAAAGTTGCCATGGTTTTGCTCGATAAGATAAATGATACCAATAGTAATGGTCAAATATATTGCTGCGAAGTTGTTCACAGATACATAGTCTAAAAATATAACACATGTCGTTTGGCATTTCTATCCAGGATCCACTCGTGACGCCATCTTTTGATAAACGTTGGAAACTAACTCGTACACCCAATATATCTAGAAAACAGCTTAAATTTTAGGACATCTTGTGCAAAATAGCCCAAAATACCGCCTACTAGACCTGTCCAAAGCTCAGTCGGCTATTAACTACGAGAATTAAAAGTCTAATTTTCTGCTTATACCATATGATCAAATTTAACCCGGACTGGTGCATTTCAACTCCGCGAGTAAACTGAATCGGTACATTTTTTTCCTATATTGGTACAACCTTTCTTGATGTCCGTGTGAAATTTGAGCGCCATATCTCCATTAGTGTATGTTTGTCAGCTATTTGTTTACGACACAAAAAATTTGTCTGACGATATTGACTATGAAAAAAAAGTCAATCAACGAGTTTGCTTGAAATTTTGCGTTTCCAATGAAATTACTGCTACGGAATCGTTGAAAATGTTGCAGAAGTATTTTGGGAAGTGTACTTTATCGCGAACGCAAGTATTTGAGTGGCACAAGGCATTCAGTGAAGGTCGTGAAGTCGTCGAAAACTTGCCTCACGCAAGTCGTCCATCCACCGAAAATCAAGGTGATGCTCGTCGTTTTTTTAGATTACCATGGGATGGTTCACCATGAATTCGTTCCAGGGGGTCAAACGGTCAATAAGGAGTACTACTTGGCCATTTTAAAGAGTCTACATGAAGAAATTCGTTGTAAACGACTGGATTTGTGTGCACACAATTCATGGTTTTTTCACGACGATAATGCGCGGCCCATTCCAGCATGATTGTGTCTGATTTTTTGGCCGAAAACGAAATGAAAGTCATCGCTCAGCCACCGTATTCGCCAGATTTGGCTCCCTATGACTTGTTCCTCTTTCCGATACTCAAAAATCCTCTTCGGGGAACGCACCATTAGTCCATAGTCAATATCGCCAGACAAACTTTTTGCGTTGTAAACAAACAGCTGACAAACACACACTAATGGAGATATCACACTCAAATTTCACACGGACAACAAGAAAGGTTGTAGCAATATAGGGAAAAAAATTTACCGATTCAGTTTACGCGCGGAGTTTAAATGCACCAGTCCGGGTCAAATTTGATCAGTAGCTCAATCTAACATTACTGGACAATAAAACTACGTGTCGAACATGAGAGCGTGCATTAGAAAATCGACATATGCCGATATTAATACGATGCCGATAATTAATAAAATTTTGAAATAAAACATTAATACAAT
The DNA here is from genome assembly GCA_018907035.1 of Sycobia sp. Sy_11. NCBI lineage: Eukaryota > Metazoa > Arthropoda > Insecta > Hymenoptera > Epichrysomallidae > Sycobia > Sycobia sp. Sy_11. The sequence goes on along the minus strand of JACCIC010000099.1, from coordinate 425,304 downwards.
AAATTTAAAATTAATTAATAATTACTTTGAAATAAATTAATAATACATTTTTAATAAACGTTAATATAATTTTAAATAAACCGACACTATAAATATTTTTTTTCTAAACAATTGGATCAAAACAATTGAAGATGTTAGTTTGATAAAAAAAAAATTTTAATAGCATGAAATTTGATAAACAAACGTTTGTAAACACACAAAAAATATCGTGTGTAATATTTGTAATGCTAATCATTATGTGCGTTTGTGATTTTGAAAGCAAAGGATCTTAATAGTTAATCAGTTTACAATTAAATGCTATTCATCGAGATGTAGGCAATGTGGTAAGAATTACCATACACTACTACATTTTATTGATAATGGTTTTCAAAATAATCAACTTCGTAATGGGCAAGATAATGTAAATGATGAAAAGAACAAAGAAGTGTAAAGAGTGGTTAATCGTAGCTCAGGATTGTGAAACATCAGTGGACACAACTCGTATATATATTAAGGACAAACATAATAAATACAAATACGGGGTATTAAAAGACGCGTGCTGGCAAGCCCATTTTATTAGAGAAATTGTTTTCAGTTTGCTGAATAATTGCAATTGTGTTGAGGCCTATGATGGCTCGATCCAGGAACTAGTAACTTGGTGTTCCAAGTTCAAATCCCAGTCTCGGCAGATTGACACAAGTATTTTTTTACAAACACATCGTAGGCCTTCGTCGCTTATTAGCACTGGTATTTGAAAGCATAAATAGAGCGACGTTAAATAACATAAAAAAATTGCAATTGTCGACAAACAATATACATCCACCGTTCACAGAATTATGACAATTTTCTATGTTCAAAAATTATAGCGTACAAGCAACAATAATATCTCGGATTTCGGTTATTATATATTTCGTTATAATAATTCTCGGTTTTGAATCTGAACTAGAATTGACTGCATCACCCGTGGTTAATAATATACTACCATTAAAATACATCAATAAAAGCATCCTTTTATTAACGTATAATATTAAATTGGCGTATTCAGAGTTCAATAAGTCCATGAATGATTCATACATTATATTTTTCATATAGATAGATTTTCTGAATTTCTAATTTTATTTTGATTTGTTTCCTTATTCTTATGTAATCTTCATTTAATTTTCATTAAAAGTATAAGCACACAAGTTTCTTTATAATTTTTAACTAAGTCATTTTACATTATAATTTTCAAAGATCTCATTATATGTTTATTTATTTGAACATGTTTTTATTAATTGAATTTTATAATACAGATATTGAACTATCGTAGACATTCTACATATATATTACTTAAAAGATAGTAAATGCAAATGCAAAAAAAGTAAATGCAACATATAAAAAAATTTACATTCATTAATTGATCGTATAAAATCACGCAATTCTATTTGTAATTATAAAATGTATGGAAGAGAAATAATCTGATATCTCATATGTTAAATCATAATTTATTTACCAGATTATATATCTACTGATTTAGCTGTTAATTAATTTTATGTAGATTTCATACGGTTTATCTTCATGTTCTATTGAGCTTATAACTTATAAAATAATAATTAGTAAAATATTAAATAACTTATAAAATAATAATTAGTAATATCAGAATATTAATCACTGTGTAGAGAATATACATGTGACAAGGATATTGTACATTAATTTTATTTTATCATTGATCCTAAATATTATTACTTTTATAAAATCATTTGTCATTAATGAATATGAACTATTTAAATGTATTAGGAAATTTTAAATATTTATGATTCGCCATTTTAGAAAAAATTAATGAAGTAGAAGAAAAAACTTCGTTTATGTTCAATGTGGTAGACCACTTATTGTAGATGATGGATTTAAATTACAAAATATCATGACTATTAGGACCTATTATACCTTCATGAACTTTAACAAGACGCTTGGAAAGTTTTCTCGACGAATGTCTTAAGTTGAGTGTGCTGCGCGCATATTATCATTCAATACATGTATTTAAATTAATTTCAATTTTGTTAGTACTGAAATATCGTAATATATAACTTTTCATTGTCTTATTTTAAGCAATTATAGTATCAAATATAGCAAAAAGTTTCTTTTATTAAAAATGGCTTTGATAATTATTTTTTAAATCATATTTTTATTTCAGATGTTTCATATTTTGCAGGACGTATGTTTATAAAAATAATTAGAACTTAATAAATAAAAAGCCGACATAACTTTTACCAATAGTTATGTTAAATCTAGAAGTAATGTTATCTTTTTTTAAGTTATTGCTGCAACACATATTAGATAATTGTATATACGAACTTCTTATAGATACTAATGACTAAGAAAACTTTTAATAGATACTATAATAGCTTCTAATTTATTTTACTTTAATTTTATAATTTCTACCACTGGCGTTTGAATTATAATTATTTTAACAAATACATATTCAACAAAAACAATAAGTTATCTAATCAGGCATACAAGTAAGATTAAAAAAGTAATCTGAAATAGATATTCCTTTTAGTTGTACTAATTTTGATAAAATAAAAATACATTAACCGAAATCACACGCACGCACGCGCGCGCGCGATATAATAGAATTAAATTATTTAAATTTCTTCATAAATTCATTAATAATTTCAATTTCTTAAAAGGTAGTACATGTAAATAATTTTCAGAAATTTTCATTGTAAATTCGAATTTCTCAGTTATAGTCTTATTATAAATATGTAAAATATGGATACATTTTATATTGTACATCATAATCATTACAAAAGTGGTCGCAATAGTTCATTGTTTTCAAAAAATTTAAGGCACAGTTGGTACAAGAAACTGGAAAGAGCAGATTATATTTTCCTAAATTGGATAAAGTATAATTATTTTCTTAATTAAGAAAATATTCACTATAGATTTAAGATGAATAATCATATTTGATTTAAAATAACACAAGATTTTATATGATCTAATTAATTCGAAACGATCATATAATTTATTGAAATCATTTGATTTAAATAAAATATATTCTTGCATCATGAGTTATCTATTCATAATTTTTATGAGAAAGTAGTTAATGTTTTTAAATGTGATGCTTACGAAATTAGGCTTTTCAAATTGATAAAATCACTTCCATTTAATGTTTATGACCAAATCGAATATTCAATAAAACTTTTTTATTTATTTGCTTTTCCAAACTGCGTAAAATTTTTAAAAATAATAACTATTTATCGTAAGTTTAATTTTAAATTAGAAAATTGAAAAACAAATAATAACTTTTTTATATTTACTATAAACGTTATCGTACATTTCTTTTTTCGTTTTTTACATAGTTATTCCAACATTCATCCTGCAATTATATATAAACCATTTAAAATTTGAAAAAATCTTAAATATAACAGAAAATGAATCGTATACTGACTAATTGCATACAAAATAATTCAGTTTACTTTAGATGGTCGTATTATTTAGTGTTATTAGGATAGGCTAATATACCAATATTTTTAATATGTAACTGAAATATTTTTTATTGTATCTGTACGTAATTGTTCAGTTACATAATAATAAAACTCGATGCAAATCTGTTGAAAATATTTTTAAACTTATATAAATATGTTACATTATTATAATAAATTTTTATTTAAAATTTTTTTCTAGTATTTATGCATAAAAATTTAGTAACATATATCTAAAAACTCGTCAGGTATATATGTATCAATGAATTTATTTTCAATTATGTTCAATCAGTTTTAGTTAGACATATGTAATGTTGTGACAATTGTTAAATATGACCTTCTACCTCGAGTATGAAAAAATATCAAATTTGGTCATCGAACTTTACATATTTTATATAATAAATACTGCATAAGTGAAAATAATAAAACAGTATAGATATCCGCAATACATTCTACCATAATAATAATAATAATGGTTACACATTTTTTTTATTTTGTATTATTAATTTCTATCTCGCATTGAAGATGTTTTCTTCCTAGCATGTATTCTATAAAAATATAATTTTAATAAATTTAAGAAGGAGTTCTGGTATAAATATATTAGGTTATTCTCAAATGAATTGGATTCTTCAGTTGTTAACTTAAGAAAACAAATAATTATACGCATATATGATAGGTGAATAATCAATCAAGCATTGCTACAAATTTGAAATTAAGAATAAAACAATCAGTAAAAAATCTTTAAACGTTAATACTATATTTTATACTTGATAAAAATAACAATTCATAAGCAATTGTAATTAATGGTTTGATTTCACCATAATTATTATCAATTTTAACAAAATATGAATACATGAAATTATTAAATTTGCGTCAGTAAAAATTTAACTAACCTTAATCTGTGTTAATAATTAATATTCCATTTCTAACTGTATTTATTTTATATTTTTGTTCCAATGCAACAAATCAATTTGAATTTAATTATAAAAGGATAATTATTGAAAAAAAGTATTATAACTTATTATATTAGAAGATATATTACGAACTATAGATCAGTTAGTCCTTGAAATCTTTATCTAAATTTAAAATATTTATTATGAACATTAGAAATACTTAATTAGCAATACAAATGTTATTTATTGCTAATATGGCATGGTTAATGAGAAAATATGAGATTTCTTTATATTTTCAAATCGTTATAATTAATATACTATGAATTAGAAATATTCTTTAACAAGTTACAATGAAAAAAGAGCAGTTCTGGTAGTTAATATTTGAATTTCCCGCGAAATAAATGCCATCTTTCGAACGAATGTCAAAGTTTAAATTCAAAAACCCACTTGATCATCGGAAAATATTTTATCTGTATATATATGAAATAAATATAATTTTTTATTATATAAGTAGTTACAAATTCGAGACGTCAGCTTATGACTATAACAAAAATTATATAACAAACTTAAAATAAGCAGTATCACATTATTCATATGGTATATTATTAGTTGCGGTTTGCTTTTTATAACTATAATTCTTCGGCCTGTTGAAGGACAATTATAGCTGATTATAATAAAAATAAATTTTTTTTATCGCTTACACTTTTCTGAATTAAAAATAAGTGAAATTGAAAAAAAAATATTATAAAAAAATATATCATTTGCATAAAGGTTTTAATGTGTATCGTTTCTTAGAATGTATTTCCCTTACTCATTCGCTATAGATAGATAATGGCATTATACCAGATTATACACGCAAGTCATCACGTCACCGCGAGAAAAGACAGAAAGCACACGTACATATAATATTAGTCAGCTTTCGCCATATACGCGTCTCCATCTCTTCCTTGCTCGCGCTTGCGTAAAATCAAGCCACCGGGGCGCAAAATCAGACGAGACATTATAGAGAAAGAGATAGAGAAAAAGAGAGTGAGAGATAGCAGAAGATAGACAAGGCGCGTGCCGTTCCGTCTAAATTGATGTAGATATATTTGTGTACAGACCACGTACGATATAATATCCATATATATTTCGTATATATTCTTTGCCGTCGTTTTCTGCTCTCGCACACGCGCGCGCGCGTACACACACACACACACATGCAAACGCGCGTATATATATATATATATATATATATATATATATATATATATAATATAGGGACCGCGCGCGCGCGCGAACGTGCCACCAACCTGGTGTAACTGTGTATGTGTGCCGGTCTGTCTCCCCCCCCCGCCACTCACGCTCGTTCTCTCTCTCTCTCTCTCTCTCTCTCTCTCTCTCTCTCTCTCTCACTCTTTTCTCTCTTTCGTTCTTTCGCCTGCTTGCATATACTCAGTCTATCACAAAGTCACCGCAATCATATGTATTATATATCTGTGTATACCATAGTATATAGCAAGCTCGCTTTGGTACACGCTCACACATGGAAAGGCATGTAGTGAACTCACACGCGTGAAAAAAGCCGCGGAGGACATCTTGAATCGCGTAGTGGAACGACGTTTTAGACAGCAGCCATCTTGCAATCCCTAATCAAAGATCTCCTCTCTCTTGTCTGTGTGCTGTGCGCGAGTCGAGCGGGTTTTAAAACGTTTTCCTCTTCTGGTCTACCCCAGGCGTCGAGGCCCGGATTTCCCGACAAACGCACGACACAGTCCAACAAATGGCTTTGAAACGAATTAACAAGGTAGGTGTTCCGATCGAGCTCTCGCTCTTCGCTCTCTCTGCTGTTCGTACCTTTCTCTCTACTTGCGCGTCTCCGACATTTGATTGCATTTCCTTGTGTAACGTCCTCGCCTGGATCAAGGGTTCAGATTGAAAAGGATTTGCTGAAGAGGATACGACGATGCGTCTAGAAGCAACCCGAGACGGTCGATGTATTCCAGGCTAGGAGAGAGCGAGATTGGAACAGCAGTGGCGGTGGAAATTTTTTTCCGAATGATACGAGTTCGGCCGATTAATCATCATTGTCGAAACTCTGCAATTCATTCCAAAACATGATTTATCCTATGGGGATGGAAAGTAATTGTCCGGTGGATTCTTATTGGCTTATTTTTTTCAGAACTTGGCAGCAGGCGAGGCTACTGCAAAAGAATTATTCATGTACATTCATCTATAGACCGAAGACCTTAGGCGTAAAGGGGAACCTCCTGGTGCGTAACCTTCATCGCGAGTTCTCACGTGTCGTGAAACTCCAATACGGCCAAATGGCCGAGATTGTGGGGCTCTAATCCTCGGATCAATCATACTGTCTACCTATTTTTTTCGCCTCTATCTCTTTCTCTCAGGCAGAGAATTGCCGGAAGTAACGTAAAACCCGTGTACTTATATATGCGATGGAACCTCGAGAATTGTTCTGTATAGTGTGCATAAGCTTATGCCTATTATATATGTATATGTATATATATATATATATGTATATATATATATATATATATATATATATATATATATATATATATTACTCACACGTACAACAAACGGCGTGAGAGCTATAGATAACTCGGAAATCGTTGAAATTCTCACAATGCTATGCGCCAAGGGTCGTGTATCTGTCTTGCATGAAGGCCTTCTTGAGGACGCTGGTCTGCTCGATGAGTAGTATTTCTGTAGTGAATAGATAGAGTGGTGTTGTTAAAATTTCGTTTATCTTAGATTCTAATATGAATTATTCATACTGTAATTTGCTGGCTCATATATCTTAAACTTGGCGTGTATTTGCAAATATTTAATAATCTTGTGTATCTGTTAATCCTGGTTTATATATAAGAACATAAAAGTTCATTCTTCTCGATGTTATGAAAGTTTTACATTGCTGGCTATATAACAAGCTCAGTTATAATGATATTATGAACTTTACTTGAATTTTTTTATGGTTTCTATTGAATAATAAACTTAAATATTGATCGATTAATTCTTATTATGTTTTACAGGAGCTCCAGGATCTGGGAAGGGATCCACCTGCACAATGTTCAGCTGGGCCTGTAGGAGATGATTGTAAGTTTAATTAATTTAAATGCATCAAATCAGAATATTTTATCTTTATAAAAAATTTTTTTAAATTCTATGAATCAATTAGAGTTGCAAGCTTTTCATATTTTGTTGAATCTCGCAGAGTATTATACACTTAATGTATTGTGAAAATATTGTTGCCAATAAAATAACCATTATTGTATCTATATTGATTGTTTGATCATTTTATTTATCAAATCTAAATTATAGTCTTATTAGTTGTTAATACAATAGAAATTCCAATACAGTGTTTGTTGCAGTACATTGATGAAAGCTAAGACTTCTATTGTGTTTTTTTTCTAATATATAATTTGATGTTTAACATTTTCAAATTATGCTACATGAATGTTATACAATTTTTTTTTAATACATTCACTTAATTCACTACTTGCTTTTAACCTTAATTTTAATTTATTTGTACTTTATTTTATTTAATTTTTTGTACAAATTTAATGTATAATATAATGAAAATTTATCTCATATGTACAGAATTGTGAGTTCTAAGCAATGATAATGAAAACGTAATTTACATTATAGGTACGTTATTTCATGATTAAATGAAACTCTATGCTTTACATGAGATTCTTTGATTTCATTAGAAAATTGCTTTTATGTAATTGGTATAACATATAATGGAAATTAGTATTTGTTATATTAGAAGCAGTACTTTTATGTCTATAAATTTATTTAATGATTACAGTATTTCACTGGCAGGCAACAATTATGGGTCCAGTGAGTATTAAAATATGTAAAACTGTTTTATTTCTTTTTTTTGCAACTTAATTAAATTTTTTCATTTAATATTATTCTGTACAGCCTGACAGTCCCTATCAAGGAGGAGTTTTTTTTCTAACAATACATTTTCCAACAGACTATCCATTTAAACCCCCAAAGGTATATAAACATATACAATATTACTATACTATAATATACTATACTATACTATAATAACATAATGAGGAGATATTACTTTACTAAATATGTATCATTGGGATTAGAAATTTCATGAGTCAAATTCAATCAAGTACAGTAACCATGGTCTTACATATGGACCTTATTAAAAGTATTACAAAAGAGATATTACAGTTTTAAATATAGTTTAATGTTATTTAATGTATAGCTAATTTTAATATTTATAAATATTTTACATAAACATATATGTATTTTTTAAGGTTGCTTTCACAACCAGAATTTATCATCCTAATATTAACAGTAATGGCAGTATCTGTTTGGATATTTTAAGATCGCAGTGGTCTCCTGCACTCACTATATCGAAAGGTAAATATTTATATTTAAATAAAAATAACTATTGTCTTATACCAACTTTTAATGCAAGAATGTTTATTAATATTACAATAATACTGAAGCTAACTTTAATTTTAAATAAATCTTTTCAAAGTATAGAATGTTTTATTTTTGTATAAATATATTTCAAGAACTGGATAGGAATTTAGATGTACAATGTACAAAGATATACAGTATAAGGTACTAAATTATTTCACTAATCTCAATTTTGTTACATATATATTATAAAAATTTTGAACACTATAATTTTTTATTTGGTAATAGTGTAATAAGGCAGTCATTTTTTCTACTTTACTGATCATTATTTTTATAATAATAAATGGGTTTCATAGAAAAAGTAAATATATTATAAATAATAAGTTTATTAACTTTTTAAGCAACCTATTAATTTAAAATGTTATGGCTGATATATGAATGTTTTGATAATTGAAACATTTCTTCCACTGTCGTTAATATACTAATGTAATAAATAACAAATCACGAACTAGTTTTATATACATTATTTGTTAAATCGTGACGTTAAAAATTAATTGATAAAGTCAAGATATAATATAATCAGTTGTTTTTAGTCATCTTATATATTTATTTATATTTCATATGATTTAAAATCTATTCATTCTCATTTGCATAAAGTTTGCCTTTCAAAGCAACGAAGTACTTTTCAAAATTCATTTCTTTAAATGATGATATTTTAATTGTATGAATTAAAATAAAATTGAGATTGAGCTTTACAATATGTAAGCTAACTTTTGGTACTGATATAAGTCAAAAATATTCTTGCCTAATTAAAATAAGTATTTATTTCAATAGAAGTTTTATATTAAGTATTATACAAGTAAGTATTATGAAAATGTTACAAAAAGAAATTTAAATGATACCAAAAGTACTTAAAATTGAAAAACTACTTTTACAATAATATAATAAAAGTAACACTTTTATTTTTGAAAATCATCTGCATTATAATTAAAATTCATAATTTTAAAAAGCAATTATTTAATAATCACTATTATAACTATTAATTATAATATTAATAATATTCTTTTGATTAATAATCACTATAAAAGTAATTGAAAAAATGAGATTTTACAAATTAAATTTTGTCAATTCATCAATAAATTTATTTTAATAAAAGACTGTTTCGTTTTTACAATTGCAATATTTTTTTATGATTGTTCAAAATAATGAGATTTTCTCGAAGTTCTATATTTTATTCATATTTTATTTAATTAATTAGATGTAAAAAAGAACTGACTTTTCATTTACTATCCGCAATATTGAGAACGGCAGTACATTTAAATAAAATAGCTGAAAATTAAATTCAAAAACTCAATGTATTAAAAATAAAGAAATTAAAATATTAATACTACTGATTATATAATTTGTTAAAAGCAATATTTATTAATATAATTCATTATAAAAGAAAATACCAAAAGTTTTTTATTTTATAAAATTATTTTATCATTTTGCACAATTTAAAAACCTAAAATATTTTAAATAAGTAAATAACCATATTTTTAATATTAAAAAAACAACTATTGTCAGGTTCTTATTAAATATTTTGCATATATAAGATGGAGTTTGCTTTTCTATCATTCATGAAATTCTGATTTATCGCTTAAATTTTCGTAATTTAGTTATGTTATTGATCAATTTGAAACTTTACTTAAGAAGTAAAAGAAAGTTTGAAATTTAGTTTCACATTATGCAGAATATGTTTTATAAGTAATTTTATCAATGTTATTAGAGCTTTGTTTTCATTTATATTTAAAATATTGTAATCATTAAAATTTATTTATCAATTCCAATACAAATTCAAATTATAATCTTATTAGTTTTTTAAAGATAATTAGCATGTATATTTAAATTAATTTTTTTAGTGTTTAGTTTTCTAGATTAAATAAAATATTACTAGCTTTATTGTATTATGATATTATTGTATATTATTTTGAATAAATTGTTTTATTTATATTTAAGTCAGCACAAATTGCTGGTAACGTAAGATGTAATTGGAAGTTAATAATGACTAAAAGAAAACCAATACAAGTTTTTTTTTTAATTAATTTAATTATTTCTATAACACTGACAGATAAATAAAAATATAATTCACAATATTTTTTGTTTCAGTTTTATTGTCAATATGCTCTCTGCTTTGTGATCCAAACCCAGATGATCCATTAGTGCCCGAGATAGCTAGGATATATAAAACAGACAGAGAGAAATACAATGAATTGGCACGCGAATGGACGCGCAAGTATGCCATGTGATGCGCCAATATCCGTTAACCTCAACATCTGTATGAAACCATCAAACAGTCCCAGCCTAAATGCCATGTATCAATCAGCACCGATTCAACTTAGCCATGGCTCGTCTGTATTTCGGGTTAAATAATCAACATCACGTCGTCTAAATGAGACTTCCGGGCTCCGCAGGGTACCTCAGGCCAGCTGTGATCGTTCCATAGTAAGATGTTCCCTTCTCCCTGGGTACCTTGCGAATTTCCATGTTGGTGCCACAATGGCAACAAAGAGGCGATTTACAAAGGGTCAAGGATAAGGTGGTTCATGCCTCAAAATATTAAAATAAAATCAAGAATAAAATTGTAATCTATGGATTGAGGAAGCAGCAGAATCAGACAGAAACGAGAGACAAAATATTTATAATATTGTTTGCTTTGATTTTCGCAGAAATAAACGAGAATTTTAAAACGGAAAATAATAAAACAATATAGGCGAGTGAAAGTAGGATTTGTATTTGAATTTAATAGTCTAATTTGTACTTATAGCGCTGTAATATCTTTGCATATACCTACTTTCTCAGTGGAAAATGAAAATACAGAAAAACGTTACACGCAAACGTAATGGAATGAAGATTATGAACGAATATTGTGCAAAAGAAAATAACTCCAAAATAGCAGCGCACCGATTGTTAGTTTTAAACATAATGAGCGATCCACGCCCGTCCCTCGATGCGATGCGGTCCTTTTTTTTGTAAGACTGGGCTCTATATATAAATATTTCTGAAAACGATATTGATTTTGTTTTTTCTTTACTCTTCGAACATTAAATTAATAGATTCCTTTAAAATAGTTATCTTAAAACATATTATCTACCTTGTTCGGAAAACAAATTCTACGAGTAACTCGATTGACGTGTCTGTGGTTTGATTTTTAGTATAGTGCGTGCGTTGTGGACATAAAGAAAAAAAAACATTAAAAACTGAGAAAAAATCAATCTAGCTGTAACATGTTTCAATGATTATGTACTAGATTTACAATTTCAGACAGGAAGCAAAAGTGACGATCGAAGTTTAGCTCTGAGCTTGAAAATGACGGTAAACAGATATAATATTCGTAGCATGAGATTATAAGACCCAGAGCATTAAGTACTCTTCGAAAGGAACATTTTCAAATATTTTGTACTTTCGTTGAATGTACCTATGTATTCTGGGAGTGCTCTAATAATACAAATACTGTACAATTCGCTGAGACATTAATACTACCATAAAGGAAAGCGAGAAAGCGAGAAAGGTAGAAAGGTAGAAAGTAAGAAAGAATGAGCGAGCGAGCGAGAGAAAGCAATCTTTAAATGACATTGGTTAATCCAATGTTAAGTCGTCAGAACGAAATCGCGTTTGTACTTGTAATTACCATTAGACTCTTCGGAAATATATAAAATGAAATTAATCAGAATCTTTGTCATCGTCGTACAGCTAGTGTTATCAAGTACGTCGTTTGACTAGCTCGTTGTCAGTTTTTGGTTGGTCGTCTATTGCCGCATTCACTATAACTTTCTTTCAAGAAGTATTTTCGTAATTTTTATTGATAAAGCTTATAATCCTTTTCTTAATGTTCACAGTATTTAGATTTTTTACAATTATAATGATAAGTGTTGCAATGAAATTCTTGTACAAAATGAAAATATAAACACCGCTTCAGTCCTCTATTTATAAATGTTCAATAACTTTTTGCTATGAACTTTTTTGCGGTAATTTAGCTGTTATATGAAGAGGCGACCACAATAATGATTAAATTATTGAGAGAAGAAGAAAATAAATCATGTGTTAAGTGTTTCCATTTGATGCAAAAATTTTACTATTTAACAAGTTCGTCGCTATGCGTTTGCGTCCTTAGGTTTGCGATGCATTGCGCAATAAAATTTTTTATCATTAAACTATTTATTGATATGGAATATAAACATAAATCAGTAAAAAAAGAACAAGCTCCATTTGTGGTGCTATAAGTTGTTTAAAAAATTTCGTTCAACTGAAATTGAAAATTTACAAAGGCAACAGCGACATTTAATTGAAATCATGTTTCTTTTTCTTTCCATCGATATGGACGACGACTCTGTGAAAAGCCGACAGGCACGAGGAAGAAAGAGATGATTCAGACCACAATATGACGGGTGGATCACCGTACTTTGTAGATTGTAATTTTGAGTTGAAAATGAAATTTGGTCTTATTTTAAAGCTTTGATGTTTTTTCTTCCGTATCGCAGTGTATTTTTTTTATTCAAAAATTAAAAAACATTAAAAAAAATGAATAGAAAAAATGACGTGAGATGAAAAAAATACGAAAAAATTTGTATATTTAAAGTTTGTCCTCGATTCGGTATTCAACTCTACCAGGAAGGATCTAATAAAAGCCAAACAATGAATGAAGAAAATGAAAAAAAATTACTCGAGTGTAATTATTGAAGATGCAATAATGAACATTTTTAATAACTTATCTTGTGTACATTCTAACATTAAGCCCTTTCTATAAATAAAGTCCACATAACGTATAGTTATGGAGTCGTGCTTTTTCAAATGAAACATAATTATATTGAAATTTTTTAATTGGAATGGAAGTACAACTCAATTGCGAGAGCAGCTATTCGTCTAAAAGTTTGTGTGCGATTGATCAAATATTGATACGTGCCGAAAAGCAGAACAAGAAGAAACAATTAGCTATGAAATTGATCGAAGGATAATAGATCATTGTGGATAAATAGAAATACGCCTGGTTAGGTGTTATTCTGCTCAGTAACATCTGAAATGACTAAATGTGTCTAATTATATCATTACGATAGGGATACATTTCAATAATCCATGGACTGTTAAATCTACTACGTGCGATGCCAATAGTTATCTGAAAATTTGCCGATGTGAAGCCGTTGATATTTATCTCTGCTAATGCGAATAATACGCGAAATACAATTAAAAATGTCTTGTGAATGGTACAAGCAGATTGTACACTTCTAGTTATTTGGATAGGATTATGTTTAGTAACAGGTCTCTTTTTTTCTTTTCGATTTAATTATTTAACTACTAAACGTTTTAATATGAAATAGAAAAGTGCTGCAGTAATATATACCTTGTCACTTAAAAATGAAAATATTCGTTACTAATTTTTTTGACTATGTTTATAATAACTTTTCGAAATAGAAATAGAACTTAGAAAGTATTTGTGTATTACTAAAATTTAATTTTATATTTTAGAATTTGCATCATTTAAACAATTAACGTAAATATTGGATTCGATTTTATTTCGTCTACGTATAAAGTTATAATTTTTTATTACCTTATTAATCTTATATAATACAAATAGAAATTATTAAGTCTATTAAGTAAATTATGACCAAAATATTCCAAATTACAGTACTGAAATCATACAATTTCTTTTTGGAGTGAATATTAAAAAGAAAAAAAATGTAGACTTCGTTACAATGAGTTTTAAACTAAGGTACCTTGAATACCTTTTACGATTCTCAGATATTTTTCGGCTGAAGTTTTTTTTATCTCTATTGCTAGCATTAAAAGTATTCAGTTGGTTAATCTTACAAAGAAATTGTATATCAACAAATGCAGCATTGGTAAAAGAAGAAACGCGCTGATATTTTAATTTGGAGTTTCCTTTTGCAAGCAGCAAAATTATTTGAATGATAACTTGGATCGGTTCATACGCTGCAGAATAGATCGTACTTTTGGACACTCTGTTCATCCTGAACATCGAGATCAAGTCAGCTTTCATCTTTTTTCTTCATACAAGTTCCTCGCAATATGATTTAGAAGTAGATGAAAATCATTAAAAAATTTTATTTTTACTATTAAAATATTGAGATTATATTGTTTGATTTTATTGTTTCCTGTTTGTAATAATATATCCGCGGGTAAAACAAGAAAAAGCAGGGTACAATATTGTGCATTAAATCACAATTTTTTAATAAATAGGAAGCTTTTAATATTTATACCGATTTATTTATCGGAAAATAGACACTATATATATATATATATATATATATATATATATATATATATATATATACACACACATATATATATATACACACACACACACACACATATATATATATATATATCAAGAAAAAAGCTTCCAAATTCATGCTCTAATAATAAGTCATAGTTTTTTTAATTTAATATCTTCACGGTTTTAAACTTATGATTACTTATAAAATTGCAATTAACTAATTTATTGAGGACATACAAAATACTTTCTGTTTAAACCTTAAACCTTTAATGATTTTTTATTAAAAACTTTTTCAATAAAAAATTATTTGAATAATGAATGTAACATTAATATTAATGAATATTGTTAATATTATTGTAATATTAATTAACCCTTGCAACTTATATTATTTTGACACCTTTATAATTGGTTATTTTAGGGTTGACAATTTTGAATTAAAATCTTTGATTTTACATGCTTAAAAATTATTAATCAAGGTTTAAACATCAGGAAGTATTATTTGGAATTTTTCAAATTGTTAAATAACTAAACTAACATTTTATTGAATAAATAACATTTCATAGCTAAAGTAGCTTAATTATGAAGAAACTTGAACTTCAAAAATTCATAACATTTAAGTTTGTATTTTTAGAGAATGTACCTTAGGTACGTTTTTGCTTTAAATGGTTTATATTTTTAGGAGAAATTTCCCTATATAGAATATTCACTGCTTTATATTTGTTCAAACAATATTTTACCCTGTTCAACACAAAAAGCCTTCGGCTTCGTAGTTTT
This sequence comes from Sycobia sp. Sy_11, assembly GCA_018907035.1. Classification (NCBI taxonomy): domain Eukaryota; kingdom Metazoa; phylum Arthropoda; class Insecta; order Hymenoptera; family Epichrysomallidae; genus Sycobia; species Sycobia sp. Sy_11. Next base: position 409,534 of record JACCIC010000099.1, on the reverse strand, counting down.
CGGATTGAAATACGTAAGAAAAGCCTATTTACCCGAAGATATATTATAATAATTATAATAAGTATAAAGTGAAGTAAATAAATAACTATTTAAATATTATTTTTATAAGTAATATTTATTCAGATATCATATTAAAAACTTTTATTTTAATTTTTAATTATTAATATTTATCTATAATAAACATTATAGATAAATTAAAGATGTAAATACTATTACTGACCTATAAAATCTATGCACGACTAATGTCGATCAACCAATGTTAATCGAAGATTGTCAGCGTCAGGATTTGGGCTAAAATTACACAAAAATGTTGAAATTATATTATTTCAAAAAAATGATTTTCTTAAATATTTAATTTATTAGGATATAGTAAGTACAGATTTTATTGTATTATTAATTCTTTTTTATTTTGCATATATATATATATATATATGTGTGTGTGTGTATGTGTGTGTGTGTGTGTGTGTGTGTGTGTGTGTGTGTGTGTATTCACAAATTATAGTTCATTAAATAGTTCATATAATATAATATATAAAGTAACTCGTCTATTAAAAATTGTATCTTATTCTATATTAAGCATTTAAAACGAAATATTTAGGATTTTGATTATTACTTCCATTTTGAGGCTTGTGAAACAATAAACCATTTTCTCAATAGTTTTTTTTATTAAGCGCATTTAATTTTTTATTTTTTAGTTTTTTTGGATTAAAAGTGGATTGTCGTTCATTATGTACAGATATGGTCATGAGTCTTCATTCTTCAATTAATGAAATATCAAAATGTACAAACAATGCGCGTATCATAAAGTATAAACAATAATATTTAGAATATAATGTTCTATTTTCTATAGTAGATAGTTATATAAATCTTTCAAGATTTATATGATCCTTGTAATTCTTCTGGATGAATTAAATTTATTGTATTAAATAGTTTCATATCAAGTTTTTTTAGCTTTTGTCATATTTTGCTTTAGCTTTAACTAGTTATCTTCTAGATTGATTTTGAAGAAACGAACGCGATTTCATGCATATATTTCATTGTATTGTGCATATTTTGATTAAATAACGATATATATTGTTATACTGATTTTATAGACTGATATTGTATACTGATGTACTTACCGAAAAATACCTGTACGAAATACGAACTATTATTCGCGTTTACATCATGAATGATGCAGATATATATATGCAATTAAACGTGGGTTTTATATTAAAGAAAATAAACTAGGTATTTACAAATTATTATATAAAATTTTACTGTAATTCAGTTGATAATTTTCATAGTTCACGTAAGTTTTATATATTGAATATAAGATTTCAAAAACATCAATTTCTTTGTCAAAATTTTTTTATTTCATAATTTTATTATTAATAAATTAATAAATATTTTTATCGGTCTTACAGTCTTTATAATATATATTAGCTAAAATAATGACAGTCAGACTGTCCTTGTTTATATTCACCCCCGAAGAATCTGAAATAGAACTTATTACTACAATAAATTATATTAAAAATAAAATAATAAATAAAATAAAAATAATAAAAACAATATTGTATATTAGTAAATTTTATTTTATTTTTATTTTATTTTATTTTTAATATAATTTATTATAGTAATAAGGTCTATTTCAAATTCTTGGGGGGTGAATATAAACAAGGATTGTCTGACTGTCATTATTTTAGCTAATATATGAAATTATAAAGACTGTAAGACCGATAAAAATATTTATTAATTTAATTCAGAACAGTCGACATATGAACCATTTTTAATTTTAATTTATTATAAATAGATACATATAATTTTCAAACAGAAAATTTTATTATTCTAAATTTTTAAGAACGCTTAGATAGAAATATATAAAATAAATATGCACCTAATGATTATAACTTGTGATAATCGTTAGATTTATTATTTTTTATTTTAATATAATAACAAGCATTATATTTTTATAGAATTTATTGGCTACGAAATTTTTAACGTACATTACTTTAGATAACAATATTATATAGTAGAAAACAAGAATTTACAAAAAATATACTATTGAATTTATAATGTATATAAAATTAAAGTAAAATTATTATTATTAAATATATTTGTTATTAAAATCATAAATTTAAAAAATATATATAAAAATTAATTTTTTTTTATATTTTTTGATTAGTTAAAGATCTTATTTATCTGAACATAAACTATATTATTATAATATATTGCATCTGAAAGAAAAGAATAAGGAAAAAACAACACGTAATTATATAGTTTTTAAAAGTTTTCTAATTCACTTTAATATACTGAATTTAATTTTATTAATTAATTTTTTTAATATAATTAAATTATTGTAGAATTAATTTTGATCGTTAGAATGACAATTTTTCTAAACTGTTATCTGTATAATTAATAAATTCTGTATACCAATCTATTAGAGTGGTTGAAATTAAGTAGTTTTAAAGAAACTGCTTTAAACCTGAGCTCGGAAATTTTTCTTATGTAATTTTTAATCCAAAGTTATCAGAAAACTAGGGAATGTTACCAGTGGCAGCGAAATGAATTTCAATTGTTGTAGTAATAGGTGAAAGGGTAGTAAACCCTATTTTTTGTAAACATTTGCAATGATTAACTTTTTGTACATGCAAAAGTTTTTAGTACTACAAGTACGAGCATAGTTAAGCTGCTTTATTATATTTAATTTCGCCGCATGCATCATTTGCGATTCCTCTTCAGAAATGTGTTTAAACCCGTACCTGTAAAGTTAAATGGCGTGAGATTGTTTTTGGATGAGGTAATTTTTCTTTTCATTTTTCAGCAATTCCTATTAAATATTTTAGCCTCTTTTAATACAAACAATAACAATAGTTTGGATTTTATAAATTTTATAAAGTATCTATATCGAAATTTGCTGCATTTATACATATAATTGCTTTTATAAAGCTTTTAACTCAGCTAAAGTATATTCCTTTACTGATGCAAAGTTTATTATTATACGAGTATCTTGTATAAGCTTACAAATTGGTTTATTACTTTCTTGATAAAATCTTCGTTTTGTTAATTGAAGGCTGGCTTAAGAGTTTGAGATACTCTGAATCTCAGCTCCGTGACACTTTGATTTCACTGGCGGATTTCGAGAAATCCCGCGACCTAATTTGAAAGCTACTTAAAAAGTCTGTTAAAGTTTAATATATTAATATTTTTTTTGAAGAGAAAGAGGGAATTGTTTTACAATAAATTAATTAAATATAATTTATCTAACACAGTTCTTATTTACAATTCTTATTTATTGTGCACTGAAGTTGCATGATATTTTTTAGAGAAATACTTCATTTTCTCTCCGTGATTAGCTTTTGATAATGCATCGTGAAAAAGTTCACACAATTTTAATCAATATTATATAACTAAAGAAGTATGCGTTTCTGATAGGTACAGTATATTTAATCTATTTTACGTAAAATTATTTCTTGTCTCAGATTCAGATGTCAAAAATAGAGGCACTCATTAGAGAAAAAAAAATAGAAGTTTTAAACGACTTTAAGACTTTACTTCAAAAATCTAGAAATCAACTAGTAAAGGCTATACTATTTTTTGGATGAATTTCAACCGTACAACTCAAAATAGATAAGAAATATTATTTAAGAAATATTTTATATACGTCAAAGTAGTTTAATTGTATGTTATATGTGAAATATTTAGTAATTTTTTCATTCAGTTGCACTTTCTATTTCTTACTCTTATATCAATAAATATTTTTATAGATCTTACAGTTCTAAACTAATATAATATATTATAGTATAAAAACTGTAAGACCGATAAACATGTTTATTAATTTAATTCAGAACAGTCGACATAAGTCCAATTCTGAATTCTCACTTTTACAGCTAAAATTATGATGGTATAGCCAATTTATGAAGCCAGATTATGTAGCCGATGGAGATTCAGTCAATCATCTAAGTTTTTTATGGATATTTTGGTGCTGTAGTTATGAAAATCAAGGATGTTTTTGCGTGAATTATTTAAAAACCGTTATTAATAACTTAATTATTTAAAATAATTTCAGTGAATTAGACCTGCAGTTCTATTGTGTTTTGTTTTAGATACGATCAATTCATTTTTTTAAAAAGTAAACATTTCCTCTTAAAACTTAAGGTATTGATTATTTCTATATATTCATATTAAATAATGTCTCTCATTTTTTCAAATTGTCATTTTATATACAGCTTGTTTGACAACGTTTTAAAATGATCTTGAATCCATTTTACCCTATATAAGTAATACGTTAATTTTCAGAGGTATTACAAAATGATGACAGGGGTTCATATAAAACGTTATACGGTAAGTTGTAATTCTTTAAATTAAAAAAATGATCGAGAAAGGCTTTTATTTGTTTACAACTAAATTGACCTAACCCCCTTCACTTAAAAATAAAAGGAAATTGTACTAGAATGTACAGAATCGCTCCTTGTTTTATACATTAAAAATTCTACACATGATAAAGGTTTATTATTTTTATTGGTTCAACAGAAATCCATTTTTATAAGTACACAAACTCTCATTACCACGCGTGGCCGTGAGATCTCGTGATCTTCGTGTGATTCCACGTCTCGTTTACGGTATATAATGACTAATGACGGGTCGCATACTTTATAAAAATGTATTTCTGTTGAACCAATCAAAATAATGACACTTTATCATACATAAAATTATCGAGAAGAAACGAGGGAAGTCCAATTTATAGCTATAAAGAAATAAACCAATTTTATTTCGTTCATTTTGTTAGATTTATTCATTTATATATATATATATATATATATATATATATATATATATATATATATATATATATATATATCAGATTTATATATAATCCTTTATGTTAATATTATAGAAAAAGCTCGATAGATTATATCTCTTAGGTTTTCAAATTAGACATACGATTAAAATAGCATCAGTAGAACAAAAGTTGCCAAACTAATTATGGTTGTAATAATTCAAGGCTAATATATATATAATTCTTAAATTGACAAAATATATCTTGGCTGTAATAAAACATTTTATTCTCTTTCAAAAAGGAAAAGTTATATTATATCATCACAATTGTCTATTTATCAAATAAATGTATTTTCTTGTTTTCTAAATAAGGAAAGCGTCTTCTTTAATTAAAAAAAATTATCTATATGTTTATAGGATTTTGATTTAAATAAATGATTTATTTGGTTTAAATAAATTATCGTTCTTGCATTGAAAAGAATTTTTAAAAACTATTTTTCTTAAATAAGAAGACTAATGTCTCGTTACAAAACAAGACTACGTTTACTAGATAATTAATATAGAAAATATTGTTTTCAGTGATATGAACAAATTCAACAATCTTGCAGATGTAAAAATGTGATTTATGCGAGATCTAGTGGTCACAGTGTCTTAAATAATATAATTTGTGAATAGTTTTTCTAAAAACAAATAATGCAAAAACATCTTTGATCTTCAGATAATTATCTCGTGAATATAATTATACTGACATAAAAATCTTGATTGAATCACTGGATCAAACTTCCATCGACTATATACAAGAACTCTTCTGATGGATTCTCTATATAAACTATGCTAGTGTGTGTTGTGTGTGTGTGAGTGAGTGAGTGTCACAGAGTTTCTAAATGCGTCACCGTTCTCGTCGGAGATCCATCATCCACTACTTCCACGAGGCAGTGAGAGTTCGTCCACGCAGGGTGATGCAAGCGCCTCGGGTATAATACGTGGATCAGTAGCGCGTCCGCCACTCCGTCCCAGCCTTCGATGCCGTACCCGAGATTGGATTCGGACCTCTTGGCGCGCGATCGGAAGACAGGAATCGGAAAATATAAACTGGACTCTATTTTGCTTTCGAAAGCTTAGGCGAGAGGCTCTCCCCCCTTTGAAGATATCCGTTAAAATACATATAATAATCGAAAGTGTCGGTGCCTGGTCTATACCAGGTTATCCCCGTATATGAGATACAACGCACACACACACACACACACACACACGCACACACTGAAAGAGCGCACACCTCGCGATGCGTTTCGAAAGCGCGACGTTTCTATATATGCACCTATGTATAATAATAAGGTAACGTTTCCGTAAAATTTTTTTTGAAAGATTTTTCCATCACAATTTTCAATTGACTCGGATGATATCACGCGGTATATTAGACCGTGTGTGCATCGTCTCCACAATATAGAATTTTCAGAGCTCCGAATGCAATACACTTTCACATACCTGTGATATATATATATATATATATATATATATATATATATATATATATATACACGAGTATATGTCGTTGCACTCTTCGCTCGCATTAATTGTGTTGTATAGTTGATCGGGATTAGAAATAATTAAACCGGTTCCATTTATGCGACTAAATAGAGTGGCTTATAAAACGCAACTTCTTAGTCGCATCGTAATATATATATATATATATATATATATATATATATATATATATATATATATATATACTTTTATCTAAATTTTATGTAAGTGATGTACAGCTTATACCAATTAAAGCCCATAAATAAAAAAGAGAAACGGGAAGAGAAACTGCTTTTCAGAGCATACGCTCATGCTACAGGCTCAACAATGTAGCTGGAATAATGTCTATGTATATAGTCTATAATAAGTCTATATAATATAGTTTTCGCTTTATTCAGCGTCCACGCTCTACGCCTGAATTCATCTTTGTTAAATTTTTCATATAGATACAGTTTTTCATTTTATAGCATCAATTGTCTAAAAATTTAACCGACTTTAAAAAAGCTTTTTTTTATAATGATGAAAGTGCCTTTTCACGTAGAAACGCTTACGGAAAAATCCCGACATTTTTTGATTTATTATCGCGTGCATTTCTTAGTTATTTTGTTTTAAATAAAAGAAAATAGAAGGAAGCAAATTTATTTATAAACCTCTTCCACTATATATTGATAAAAATCGTTTGTATGAAATTTCATTAATATTTCTATATACGGAAATATATATTTGTTGGTGCTAAAATTTTATCTATGTTAAAAATATTATGATTCTCGTTACTTTGTAAAGTAAGTATTCTTTCTATAAAGAATTAAGTCCGATGATTTAATACTGAATTCCATTTGGATTTATGTAACACCTGACGATTTTCAAATGCGTTTTCTCAACATTTATAACTATATATTTCAATTTTACTCTGATAATTTTTTAAATAAGCGAGTGTTTTTAAGCTGTTAAAGCCAGTAATTTTTTTTAGTCTAAAATGGAAATTTCAATATACGTTAATATTGATGACTAAATACAGCTTAATAAATTACTCAACACAATTTTTTCAACAGATTTTTTTATTCTTTTTAATGTCATTGTCAAAATTTATGCAAAACTTTGTTTACCAAACTGATAAGACTTTTAATAAAATATATAAAACTATAAAATATATATAAAATTATAAACTTTATTTTTCTCAACTGAATATTTTCTAGAGGAAACTCCTTTGGTAATCGATTTTGAGACGTGTCTGTATATCGAAACAGGAAATGTCCAAGTTTTCAGATGGTATTTCGAAGATCGTATTTCGGAAATGATGTTCGAAAAGTGAAATTTTTATTAAATCTTTAGCAATATCTAGTTCAAAATAGACCAAATATTATGAATATATAACCATAAAAAATATTTTTTCTTTAATAAAATATACTTAACGTGAACCAATGAATATGTCAGAATATTTTTAACGTATTCTTGCACGTAATTTAAATTTTTTTACAATGTTAAATTATTCAAAAATTCACCATTTTACTGACAAACTTTTGGATTTTTTTATACGAAGAATGGTAATTAAGTATAGGGTTTTTTTTAGATCGTTAATTACGATTTTCGTATTCAAACTTTTAACGAAATAGCAGATCCGTAATAAAATAAAGTAGTCGTGTATACATATGTATATATATATATATATATATATATATATATATATATATATATATTTGATCAGGCAGTTTTAAGTTTTTTAGCCGATTCGTAATCATGCGGCTACTTAAAAAACTGCTCTACATTAGATATTAGGCAAAATGACCATTCTGCAAAACTTTGAACGGCCATATTAAATCAACCATTTTGAATTCTTAAATTTCTGTACAACAGCATCATAAACAATCTAAAAAATGCCCAATATATCGACAAATTTGCGTAAAAAGCCGTAATTGTAATTTGCGTAAAAATTTACAATTATCTTCATACATATTGAAAATATTCCGACGTTTTCATTGGTTAAATGCAAACAACAATTGTTGAAGGTTTAATTTCCTTGTTTACCATGGTTTTGCAACCATTATCTCGAATTTTCTTAAACTAAAAAAGACCAGCACTGAAAGCTTCTTTCTTTAAGCTTCTTTCAAAATTCTTTAAGGCATTTCTTTTGGTAAATATTCAATTAGATATATTTTTTAAAAATTTTCCACTTTTTTGGAAAAAGTTGTCCATAAGTTTTCTAAATAAAGTTTGACGAAAATTTTATAAAAATATTATTCCGACTCCGTGTTCGAAAGAGCATAAAAATACACTGGGAATACATGCTGATTAATTTCATTCCTAATTTTACGTATAGATGATAATTTATAGAATGTATATAAAATAATCAATGTTATATAGCTTGTTTATATAGTTTTTGTTGAAACGTAAACAAAGTAAAATAATAAACAAATTCAAAAACCAAAAACACAAACAAATGAAACGATCAGAGTTTGAAAATAAACGACGAACGGGCAGTAACCTGCTATAAGAGGTACTCGTCATTGCTATACAGATATCTCTCGCGGGTGAGCGCTCGTAGTAACATCTTGCGAGCAAAACGAAAATTTCACCAGGTGCTGTGGAGGAGAGCCGCCTAGTATAAACGACAGGCTTGCACAACGCGCGCGCGCGCGCCGAAAAGAAAAAGGAATAAGAAAGGAAATCGGAGGCGCCCGCGCCGCCGTCGGATTCAGTAGTGCTTTCCCGCGCACGTACAGACGCAGACACCTGCACGTTGGAAGCGCGGCCGCGTATACGTATACGTGTGCGAGCGCTCGCTCGTACTGCCATCGGAGTGGACTGGTGGCGCGAGAACCAGGAGAGAGAGAGAGAGAGAGAGAGAGAGAGCGAGAGAGGGGGGGGGGTAACTTGCGCGTGTATACCGATCCGCGCGCGGCCCTCGCGGCTCGCGATCGCCGCGCAGTGCCAGCGATCAGCTCGTAACGATCGGTCGCGTTTCTATCAAATACATATAAACACACAGGTAATCACAGCCGCGGAGACGCAGGCTTCGCCCCGTGCAAATAGCGCGCTCGCGCAACAGTAACTCAGTGCTTATATATATTATAGCCCGTGCGTGTGCCGCCGCCGCGTCCGAGGGGTCATGTCCCGGCGAAGGTAGAGACGTCCCTGGACCGTCCTCCCCCAGAGCGAGAGAGACAGATAGAGAGAGAGAGCGAGCCTCTGCACCAGGAGTCGCCTCGCAGCCTCTCGTCCTCGTCGACATAAATATAATATACTCACCCGAAGTCGTTTGTTCGCCTGTACAGGTAAGAGTTCGTGAAGCTACGCGTCACCTAGGGGGGGGGGGTTCTTATCCCAAGGGGGTGATTTCCTCCGAATGTATGGATCGGGCTCTTAAAGAGGCAGCGAGAACGGATTTTCTACGGTCAGTTGGGACAGGTATATGTATATTTAAAATGTACTTGGTTGTGCGCGGCGTGCTATGTTTATATATGCATAGGGAAAAGGGTGATAATTGAGTTGTGCGTTAAAGTTTGCGGATTTTTATTATACATAAAACGATAAGGTGGAAACCGATCACAATGAAGATGTCGGTGAAACGAGTAGTTACATTGTAAAAAGTTTATTATAAATGGGAAACTCGTTCGTTTCACATTTATAAGCGGTATTATAAGCCGTTGCTTCAAACGGCTTCGCTTGCAGTTTGATGATTTAGTTCAGATTACCCAATAATCCATATATATATACATACGTACATACATACACGCACATATCGCAGTACGCATATATAGCATTAGGTAATTATTGCTGCATATAATATAATATTATATATATACATAACATTCCTAGTAATCTTTATTCCCATATATCGCAAGTATGCAAATGAATTTATGGAATTTGATAATTTTTTTAAAATTTATGTCTATATATATGTATATATATATATATATATATATATATATATATATATATATATATCTTCATTTGAGATTAACCACGCGTTGTTTTATAAATAATAAAAAAAGAAGAAAAAAAGTGGATCAAATCAAGCACGCACTGGATGCGGGGAACGACTTTCGAAATTTGTTTATTCGAGTGATTTCGTTGGTTGTAACAGCCGTGGCGAGAGCTTCGGAAAGGCTTTCTCTTCGCGACGTCCGCGTGGTTTTCTTTTTGAGGCTGAGACGTTTAATTTCCCTTTTTTCCCGTAGTTCCATTTCCGACTTGTTATTATCATAAAGGTCGTTGTCTTGATTTTCTATTCACGATTTAAAAATGTTTAAATAATGGCAACGAGACAATGTACAGCGTCGATTCGATCCTTTCACACGCAGAGCCACTGTTTATTCGCTATTTTTGCACCCGTTTCGGATTAAATTGCCTATAGCGCCACCTGTTTTCTGTCTTCTTTGTTCAATATGGAAAAGTATTTATACATTCAGGTGCTGTTTGAGCAAGAGAATTGATTCGCGTTGACCCGGTAAGAAAAAAAGCAAGCCATTCATCTTTTTTAAGGCAAAACGAAACACATATACTTTCTACATAGATGAACGGAACGGCTATATTACGTCTTATGTCCAGTTTACGTTATGTTACCACTTCGGTAACGTTCGTTCTAGCGAAATGTTTACACGTTGCTTAGATATTCACATTAGAAAAACTTATCGTAAAATACCGTGTCAATTTTGATTGTTTGATATGTTTTTATTTTCATCCAATTCGTCATCGAAGTATTTTCATTTGGAGTTTATTTTTTATTGTTTTTTTTTTGTTTTTAATCGTAAATCTGTATTGTTTAGATCGATTCAATCGATAAAATGACTGATTACAATTTGAATTTTAATTAAGGCTTAATCGAAATTAAGGCATGTAGGGTGATATATGAAATTTTCTGTCTTTTAGTAAATTAATTATTTCTCACTTTTTAGTGACAATTTATTATCACAAAAGATTACTTTCAAGTATATGTTTTTAAACTGTTTTTAATTGAAGTTTTCGTAATATAGTTTAAATATTGCTAATGAGTATATATATGTAGTTAGAAAGAGGAAATTTGACATTTATATTTCATATTAAAAAATAAATTGATTATAATTTTTTAAAATATATATGTTTTTTTCAGTATGTGTTGATGCGTATGCATGAAAAATTGTAACATAATAAAAGAAATTTTTCAAAGACCTGTAATGATCCACATCTTACGAATTCTATAGGAAAATCTTTCAACCTTGTTTTTAACATAATTGCGATATTATATATTTATATTTCCTTATACCATGTTTTTTTTAAAAATTTTGTATTCTTTATTTTTATATGTTGCAATAGCACTTCCGTCGCCAATTTCTTATTGTTCGAAATTATACATTCAGAAATAAACTTTGTGTATTCTGATTTTTGTTAAATTTCACTTGTATGGCAATGCTATCATTTTGCACCAGTTTGGCAATGAAATTCATTAACTTACTAAAATTTTATCACTTAACGCATTTTTAATCTACTCGTATATAAAAAAAAGTGTGCGATACTTTACACGTGCAGCAAACTTTGATAGCATACCCTAAACATTGCGATATTATTAAATTTCATAATTTTTTTTCGTAAGAAAGAATGTCGTTCACGATTAAATTGTATACAAAAAGAGCAAATAAAGTTTTTTAACAAAGCCAACACGCATGTTTGAACGTTATACGTGCATATAATGACGAATGAGAAATCGAGAGTATTCGAAAAAATTTTAACTAAAATGCCATTAGCAGGAAAATTAAAAGGAAGCTAAGCGTAAGAAACAAAGAAGAAATATCGCGTGCCGGAGAAACGAGCATAAATTTGTATATTTGCACGTGCGGATGCGTGTCTGTATACGCATACATACGGGGTGCATATATGTAAATGCGATGGGTACGAGCGAACGAATGAACGCACGGAGAAACGGATACGAATGCACTATATATGCGCGGATTTAGTTGAATAAAGGCATCATTAACACATCGGGAGAAAATCAACGAATACATACAAAGCGTAGATTTTCAATCGCACAACTGTATAGGGGATCGCTCGCGTGTTGGGAATTTGTTTACGTATGCACGCGCATTCCTATACGAACACAGATACACGCGCCCACGTACGTTATATTTACGCAAGGAGTCGCGGGGTGTTCTGAAACTGTGCGTGTCCGCGAAACATCCGAATGTCAGTAACAGTCCACTTACTCCAGTGGAAAAAATATAAAATTAAGCTAAATCGATCCGTGCAATTACAATCGGAGAAGAGACGACCTATTTTCCAGAGTGAAATGCTAATGAACAACATCTAATATAGGAGGGAGCACTTAGAAGTCTAATTATATATATATATATATATATATATATATATATATATATATATATATATATATACATATATATAAGATATAGGATTGAGAGATGGACACTTACGTACCACCGGCTGCAAGTTTCGCGAAAATGTTTGAAAGCTATTTATCGAACTACCATCGAAGTATGAATCGGTGAAGAATCAGTCGTCGTACGCGGACGAACCGATAGAAGGTCGAAAATTTTATGATCCGCACCCGTCCGAGGACGCGGACATTTATATATATATATATATATATATATATATATATATATATATACACACACACACGTATGTTTGTATACGGTATAGATATCTTAAGATGTCTTTGCCCAAAAAGGTGGCGCATTCGATGTGCGGGCAATTCGACGACAATATAACAAACGATGAAAGTATACAGGTTGAAAGAAAAACTTTTTTATATCTATGCATAGCAAATGAGCGCACTTCTCACCTGTCACTGCACTCGCCTCGTTTTCCAGGAGGCGTGTTATTATATGTGTCTGTGTGTGTGTGTGTAAATTGCCCGAAGGTCAACGGGCTGCGCGAGAAATCTTTTTTCTTCTTTTTTTTGGTTCGATATAAAATCTTTATCTATAAAGTAAAACCCGTTTTCGAATGGAGTTTCTTGCGCGCCTCGTCGCGGGTGCGTTTTACCGCTATAGTTAAGCTGGCGCGGTGAATAAGTAGTAAAAGACGTTAATTAATTCCTCTCATATGCTCATAAAGCCCCCCCCCCCCGATAGATATTTGCATGGATTTCCGTTTCAAGTCTTATTCTCTGATGGAATTGTGCTGTTGCTTATTATAACTATATATATTATAACGATGTTTTGATACTTTGATCTTTAAAAGAAATAGTTCATTAGATACAATTTATATAAAATATAGCAAACACTCGGTGTAGTAGATACTTGAAACGATTTTTCAATCTAGAACTGACTTTTTTCAAATTGTATGTTGAGAATCAGCAAATAATGATTATTTACTTGGCGATAAACGTTAAATATAATTAGAGTCGTAAATTGTTTTCGTATTTTTGAATAAATCAAATATTTGAACGTTTTTGAGGTTAAAAATCGATATTAAAACGTTATAGACATATAGCGATATAAAATTTTACCCATCCCGCATGGGGAAGGGGAACGTATGAAAATGTTATTCATATTTGTATTAAAATTGATCAATTTTTAAATTTCATCTAAGTTGTTCCATTTATTTATTTAACCTATTTCTTTTTCTCTATTTATTTATTATTTGAACATATTAAATAGTTTTTTATTTAAACAAATCTACATATAACGAATTCAATTTAAGCCAATGAAAAAATTTCACAGCTACCGTATACGATTTGTGTTTTCCAAAAAATATGGTTGAATGTGAGAATTGAAATCGGTAAGCAAGCTCCAATGATTAACAATTGTAAACAAACCGACACTTTCACAGCTCTAGTCCACGATTGTGATTTATTATTGCGAAAATATATGTGAAAAATAATCAATGTATTTCCATATATTTCCGTGGTAGATATTTACCTCGGGTTACATGGATGTTTTCACATTTTTTAAAGCTATACATTGACGGCCATGCAGAAGTAAGGACGAAATTTGCGACAAAACATAAGTGACTCGTCTAAACAGTTCGGTCGGTACACTCTGCATAACAGCGATCTCCGACATTCTCTTCTTATGCGTAAACAGCGAGCCATGTCATCTTTCGTGCTTACGATATATATCAATAAATGTCATAGTATAAGTGGTTTTCGCAGTGAAAGTCGCGACATGTCTAAGCCTGCTTACCCGTCATACATATGCAACACATGAGTTATATCGCGCATTGCATTAAAAACTGCCTTTATTCCAAGTTTCTATTCGCTTAGCAATTAAATTCGCCCGAATCGCGTTAAAATTAAAGCAACGGCGGTGGATTGAGCCTAATCGCACCTAAGACAAGCCCTTTTGCTAAAAGTGCCGAAGGCGTTTCGAACCACGTTTGCGATTCGCTCTCACTAAATAGTCTTTATATGTATATATATATATATATATATATATATATATATATATATATATATATATACAGAATAGCGAAAGGATCGTCGGACGCGACCCGGCGAGCGAGAGGGGGAGGGAGGAGGTGAAAAGGAGGACCCGACACTGCACCGCGGGACCTCGCGCTAAATACTTTATACTTATCTTGCATATACCCGCGCTATCTCATATATAGATACGTCGCAGAGCTGGCTCGCGGGCTCTTCCATTAATGGACCTGCGCGCGTCCCGTTTTCGCGTCGGAAACTTTCTCGCGCCTCGCGGGATGTAATATAATTAATTGCGCCGCGCGGGCCGGCGCGGCGAGAGATCCACCGCGCATTACGTACAATAGGCCGCGGTGCGCCGATGTGCATGCGTACATATATTCGCGCGTGCACCTGCGTGGCCGGCATGGGGGCGAGGGCGAACGGGAAGCCGCTCTGGCCGCTGGAAGAAGCGCGCCCGCTGCGAAACGGCACTCGCGTCCCTTGCGAGTGTCGCGCTTTAGCCGCTGCACCGGTGGCGCCCGCGTTTTCAAGGTACGCGCGCCTCTCCCGCGGTGCCGCGCGCTACGGGTTACAGAACGCTCGGCGGGGGGGGGGGGCGATACGGAGGAATATATAATCCGCAAAGGATTGGTTTTGCGCGCGCGAGGTGCGTAACGAGCTCGTTGGGCAAGCGTTTGGATCGACCGTTAGCCGTTAGCGCGCGGATTTTCAGGACAAAGCCGGACAAAGCAAATGCAAATACCACTGGCTCTGTGTTTACGCCTGCGTACGCGAGTGCCTGTACGCGCACGTGCGCGTATGTACATACATTTGCTAAGGGGGAGATTAAAAAGGTTCAATTATATACTCGTTTAGATTATGGTCAATTTTATGAATGTGGGAGAAACGATGTCGAAATTTTCTCAGACTCTGACTTTGTTAAACAACGAAATGCGTTTGTGTTAAATGTATATTTGATTACGCTCTGTGTTAGATTTAATTTTAACAAAGCCGAATCGTTATTAACTAAAAATAAGCTAATAACGAAATCATTATAGTGCGCATCTATTCCGAGAATATTTTTAGTATTAGACAATTAGTGTGCTCCTAAATGATTTTTTACTAAAGTATAATATATAGATATAGATCGCGATAATTCATTTATTATATTATATATTGCGCGAACACAATTTAAAAGTGAGCAGTAATTAAATCATAATTCAGTTTTTAAATTAATCAGTCTTCACTATTAAAAAATATTCGAAATTTCACTTTTTTACATTCTACTTTACGATTCTGTATGTATACATATAATACGTCACGGAAATTAAGAAAGTTTTAGAGGTGATTGATCTAAAAAAAAAGGTCGTTTACATAAATCTCTATTATTTTTCCATCACAATCCGAGTAAACTTACGTATGTGGAAATGTAATCTATTTAATGCCCACTTTCAGTCACGGGCAATTTATTTATGATACAGGCGATAAAATTACTTCCGCTTTGATCGGTGAATTAGAGGTGAAAACCCCGCCAATATACTTCTTATATATAACAAATAGAAGAAAAAAAACAATTCTAATTTCTACACGCCTTTCTCGGTACGGGCATTCTACACTACTCTGCAAAAATAAATTGTAAAAGAAATAAATAAATAAATCAATAAATAATAATAATACGTATAGCTCGATTCCAATGCTCATCAGCTACAGTACGGTCAGTAGCCTTAATTAGTACAATATATTAATAAAAGATTTCCAGTAGTTTACAGACTTAATTAACGTAGTTTTAATTGCAATAAGAATAATAGATAATTATACTCGGTACAATCTTTACGGTGAAACTACCGTTGTTTATAGCTTTTAAATTATTTATTTCAACTAAATATTTACGCAAATAGCGTTAATCAATTATTTTATTTGAATCGAAACAATATTTATCTTAAATTGAAATAAATTTTTCTCACAGTCTATTAAGAACTATTTCAAACAAAATATTTAATTAGAGCTATGTTTTCATAATTATTTATTTGAAATTAACAACTTTGTTCTTATCGTTTTTTATTTACCAAATTAGTAAGCAAATGAATTCTGGTGAATAAAATTATTCAGAATATTTACTCGTATATTTGGTTGCGAAGCTTTTGAATATTCTTCCGTTGAAATTATAATACATTTACAACTCAAAATCAATTTTTCAGTTGTGTCCTGATCGTAGATTCAATACGGCCGTTTATTATACCCGCGGATATATTATTCAGATATAATACGATATGCTTTTCATTAATACTAAATAAACGAGCCTTCATCCAAAAATTTACAGGTATAACTTTAGAAAACGGGTCTTCCGATTTTCAAACCGGTCTAATTAGACGACATAAATATACCATATCCCGTTCTTTCTTATCAAAGTCTTGTAAAACAATTATGGATTTTTTTCTTCTCTCTTTTAGGCGCGCAAGTCAACACACGGCCCGTCCAATGATGAAAATACTGGCAGGCGTCGAGGAAGTCAGCGACGGAACAATAAACGACACAGCCATCAGCGGCGATCATGCCCTCAACAACAATTCGCACCAGGACATATTCAAGCAGTTGGAGGCGCCCGCGCCGGAGAGCGCGGAAGTCGCGGAGGGCACCGAGATCAAGGAGCCGCTCGTCGAGAAGGTGAGCTTTGCCTCCACTCCCCCCTCCCTGCGAAGCGGACCCGCGCGACGACCGCAACTGCGGAAGAGTCGTCGTTTCTTTTTCTTTTTTCTTTTTCTTTTTTTAACAATAAAAAGAGTCTGGGTAAATTATTAGTTATGTCGTACAAACTGGAATTTCCATATATACATAAGCGTCAAAGATTTCTGAAAATTTAGTTTGGATAAACACGGACAAAAAATTTAACGAATTGTTGAAATAAATTATCGACTACTAAAAAAAACATCTCTTTCTTCTCGACGGCTAAGAAGAAGGACTTCGATTAAAATAATGTAAGTATATATTTAAATGTAGGCTTTTTTATTTCAACTAAGTTTTCAAATTGAGGCAGTTGATAAATATAAATATTTCAATTGTATCAAGCAATCAAGACAACTACATTTTTGTCTGAATTTACTGAAATTTTCTTCTGTTTATAGTCAAAAATATATGTATGTGTTTTAATATGGAGATGTGTGAAGTTATGCGAGATGATATGAGGTTGAGATTGAAATTCAAATTGAAATTGGATAAAAGTTGTCTAAACAGCTTCTTGAAGGAAAATCTTTCAGAATGCCGTATAAATATATATATATATATATATATATATATATATATATATATATATATATCAAAAATAAAATATTCGTTTTGATAAATATGGCTCTCACACATATATTAAAATATATAATATGTAAAGATCGACTAGGTGGAACATGCGCGTGCACGTGGCTGAATGATTTTTCTTCCATTGAAGTCACGTTTCTGAGTATTATATGTAAGCATCATAATGATTCCATTATCGTATACTAAATTTTGCGTCTCCTCTTCGCGAGAAGCTTGAATATATTTGCAACCAAATGAACTTGAAATATACGGGCAGTCGAATTCTTTAGTAACCAATTTTGCTGATACCCCTTGAAAATAAAGAATAATTTCACATTATAGTTCTTAGAGTATTAATAATGATACATTAAAGTTACATCCAACAGACATTTCCTTATAGTATTATATAGAATTATAAATTTTTAACTTGTGTATTAACTACCCATGAACAGAAAATTTTCACACAAAACGAAGGAACGGAATGATAAATCAATAAATATCAAACGGAATAAACGAAATTGATAGTGAGCATTTTACTGGAACTTAAGTATATCCAATAATTATTCAGTAATCGCGTGTTAAATTGAACTTATTTTGTAAGCAGAAAAGTAGGCAATTCCGAAATTGAAACAATTGTAGATGTGCATATAGACTTCCTATTTCAAATACCAATACAAAAATATCTTTTTCTAAAAATATTCAATGTAAAGATGAGTTATTAGAATTATCCAATTGCAACCATATTATTAATTGTAACATGTGACAATATTGTAGTACACTTACCACGTAGTTGAAATACATAAATTTTTTAATTCTGAAGATACGTACAGTATTTTATATATTTTCATGCTTATCATTAGTCCGCTGTTCTTATCATTAATTATGTACGTTACCACTCGAACTTTGGTTGAATCAAAAAGCACATTTACTGCAAGATTATCTCAAATACGTGATTTTTTTCGAGTCTTATTATAGTATTCGGAGATATACGTATTCTATTATTTATATTTCATTTCCGGAATTTGACGGCTTCATAAAATATTGAAGACGCATGTACATTAATCCGCATCTATTATTACTTCTATGGATTACTTACACCTATTGGATATGCACATTATCATAGCTACGTAGTATAAATACAACGTTTTTTTTGACCGTCATAGCGACACGTATAACATTCCCTCACCAGTGAGTATAATAACAAAAATCGCATTCGATTGGTGGCCTAAAACAATAATTTTTCAGTAATCGAAAAAAGTGAAAAAATCCATCGCATGTACAAAACGACAATCTACAAAACCTGGAGGCCGTTGGTCATTTTCACGTGCGATATTTTTTCTCTCCTTTCGTGTGGAAATCATTCGCTTTTTTTCATTCGCGTAATTTATTATTAAATTTTTGTTTTCATATATCTATAATAATTCAAGCGTTTCATGAATTTTCCCTTATTTATAAATTGCACGTACAAGATTGACTTATTTTTTCACTGCGTTACTTTGTATTTTTATTGTTATCGAATTTACAACAGTTTGTAACAAGTTGTTGCTTCTAATTCGTATATATACTAAAGCATCAAAAAATTTAATATAACTCTCTTGATACCAGTAATATTATAATTATCAATTCTATTTATTAATAATTATTAATCTGTATCATTAGTAATTTTATGTTGTTTTTCGATTATAGTTGCGGGTAAGAAAGATGACTTTATAAACGGTAGATGACTTTATTTAATAGGCGCTACGAACATTTTGCGTGATTCTTCGGCAGGCTTTCTTCACATTATATCTATATAGCTTTCGATACGCCTTTATTGCTTAGTAGGTTGCAACCGCATCATAAAACATATCTTCCTAGATTTTCTTACTTAGTGGCAAAGGTATAGGCGACTGTTTACCCATATATTATAATTAAGTTCTATGAGTATAAGAATAATGGAATTTAATTAAAAAAAAAAGTATGGTAATGCGTCAGATTGAAATCTGCATGAAATTAAAATCTGCGTCAAACGGATAAAGTGTTACAAAATAATAATGCATACGTATATATAATGAATTAATAGCTAAAATTAATAATTAATTCAACTTTATAACGTCAACGTTTGACTGCATATATCAATTTCTTGAGGAGACAAAATATATAAAAGCCGACCCGACGTAATTTAAAGCAAAAGAATTTCGACTTACAGAAAACGAAAGTGATTACGTATTCATATATATATATATATATATACACTCCTATGCAGGAAGCTTACATATACATTCGGTATCTCGATCCCGCGGAGAAAGTAAGAAACCTGCTCTCGTGCGGTAGCCGAATTCAGACGGTTGTTTCAAGGTTTCGTTTGGGACCTTCAATCGAAAGTGAAAAAAAACTGTGAAAGTAAAAACTCACCACTCCCCCTCCCTCTTTCTCTCTGTCTCGAGGAAGCTCGGGATAAACGCTCGTCAAAAATAAATTTATTCACGCATGCTTTTTACTTATTCTTTACTTTCTCCGATCATTCGCATTATGTTTTTGTATACAATAGCCCTCAATATTCGTAATGAATAATAAATATAACAGTTCTGTATACATATATAACAATTTATAAATAATGCGTTATACTAAAACTATGTAGAAGAAACCTCCAAGTTATTCATTTTAAAATATTTTCAACTTTGTGCACACAATTTATGCTCGCAAGTGATGATTATATATATAATACATGCGAGAGTAAGATAGTATAAGAGCTAAGCATATTCGTACAAAGTATATTTATATGCTTTTACTAGAGCGATTAATTATATCAGCAACCGGCTATATCGATGTAAAATGCTAATTGGATTGGACTACACTCACATACGCGCGCACGTACACACACACACACACACACACACACACACACACACACACACACACACACACACACACACACACACATATATACTTGGTTCAGTTTTACAAATAGTTAATTAATTCCACCTGTTGTATTTACTTTCTTTTCTTTATATAAAGTGCATTGCACTATTTCCTTTCGCTATTGATATTAGTAATATGCAGAGACAAGTGCTGCTCGACATTGAATTTACGCGAAAACAGTCGCGACGTATTACGTATTATACAGTAGTAAGACCTTGTAATTTTTGTTTTGCTTCGTTATTTTTTTATTTTTTTTATTAACAGAAAAAAAGTTTGAGAAATGAGCAAATGGATTGCAACACGCATATATGATCGCTCGTTTCGCGCTATAAAGCATCAATGAGAGTCTTGTTTACAATCGCTGCGTTCATCCGCGTTTCTGACCCGCGATATCCCCCCGTGGAGCGGCGACCGAAAAAGAAAGCCTCCCGGATAAATTAACATATATCCCGTCATCGGGGTAACTGAAGCCGTGTGATTATGTACGAATGGATATATTATATAGGTATACTGCAAACGCGAGAAAGCTGAACGGACCCGCGACGAGGCTATGGAGACTTCTTGACACATAGACGAGATGAAGAATTCCGAAAGAAGTGTCCCGTTGTGACCTACTTGGTGGTAGCTACCTCTCTCTCTCTCTCTCTCTCTCTCTCTCTCTCTTTCTCTATCTTCGTCGCTCTTCGGCCGTGGCCGCCTGTGGCAGTCAGAGAACTACTGCAACAACTATATATATATATATATATATATATATATATATATATATATATATATATATATAGGTATGTATGTATGCATGCATAGGTGTGCATGATCAACACATAGATGGACACAGACGAGTCTCTAGTGGCTTTCCTGCAGGTCGGATCGTTTCATCCCATTTTCATACTTATAATACGCACACGATTTCGCGGGAGATCGCAGATAGAACCGATGCATCATCAGGGTCAAGCAAGCTATATATATATATATATATATATATATATATATATATATATATATATATAAGCAAGTGGTTTCTCAAAGTTTCCCCATGTCGATGTATACGAGCTCAGGTCGAAGCATTCCCATACATAAATAATATACGCTCTACCGGAATCAACAGTTTTCTATTTTGATCCATACAAGGGTATAAATTATAACGTTAAGTATAATCTTATCCGCAGTTTATAATATGGGTTCGCTGATGAGGTGCATGTAGGTCTTTACGCCGATTCGTAGGATCTTGGTGTACGTTTAACCTGAAGCTAATTTTTTCAACAAAACCGGCAGAAATTGATGTTAATTTAAAAATTACGGTGCATAATTAATTTGTTACCTATAAACTTATATATATATATATATATATATATATATATATATATATATATATATGAATTGAATTGAATTGTATTCACATTTCAAATTTATAGTTTCGTACATAAAAAAGTACTGCGCAATTGTATACCACAGAGATAAAGTCGAGGGTAACCAACGTATAACTTTCTGAAACAAAAAGTCTTATTATTACAAGTTCATATATATATACTGGTAAGTTTTTAAATTATGAACAATTCAAAAGTTTCCCCTAATGCCTTTCGGTGATGATTCAACTGAAAGCTTGGAGTTAAATTAACTTTTAGTATATGACTTATTCGTTCGCATAGCCTTCCTCTACCCGGTAATATATATATAATGTATACAATAGCAGAGTACTTTCACCTATACACCGCGCATCGCGGGCGCGCGCGATAAATCAAACATTTTTACGTGCAGTCGACAGAATCCCAAGATTGGTGACATTTTCGTTACATATTGACATAAACGCCTATTTATCAACACGCCAATTAGACTCTGGACAAGTTCACGATTTCAATTTTATGAGGACGAGAAAGTGAAAATGTCTTTTCTGTTTTGAAGAAACATTATAGACCATATGTATTGTATTTATGTACCTTCCAGATGAATATTTGAAAGAGAAACGTTCCCAAATTCGTACAATTTTATTAATGAACTTGGAGAAACGAAAGAACATTTCGAATAATTTTGAAAAGCAGATGCAGCAATTTATACGTCTCTATATAAGTTAGTACATGGTTTATAGGCTTTCATACTTTCAAGCCTTTCTCCACAACTTATTATTTAAATAATAATAATAATTGATAGAAAGAAAGTCCGTGAATGGCTGAAAAAGTTTCGAAAAACAATTATCTTATAGCTTTATTGGTGTCAATCGTGTTACTTTCGGATTTTCGCACAATTGTTTGCATGTAAATCGTGCGTTGGAAGAGAACAGAAATTATAATGAGTAAAAGAAACACGCTAAATTTATTCTAGCTTAATGGATTGTAGCAGAATTTTTCATTTCTGCAAATCGTTCATTTGAATAGCAAATGGATTTTTTTATCTGAAAATTTATATGATCCGTTAGTACGATAAATTTCAGTCAAATAACATATCAATAGACTGTTCGATTTTCCATTAATAAGTTTACAATGAGACTTTTTTGGTTATAATATAAATTCCATAAAGTTATAGCTAATTAAATTAACAATATTTACAAATTTTTATTAGAAAAGTATTATTGCCGGTATAAATTAATTTTCATTATAATGAAAATCTCGTAAAAAAAGCATTGATGCTACCTGAAATATGTATTAAAAAACAATATCGAAATAGAAGAACAGTGCTCTATGTATGTATGACATGAGCATTATAGAATTTGTGTCGGTACTGTGTATTGACTACAAACTATATATAACTATGTATAACAGACTTCTTTTACAGAATCACGATTGTATATATAAAAAAGATCATGTTTATTATCATATAGCGATCGTTGAAAAATGACTTACCCGCAGGCCGGTATATATAATACCTGCCGGGGCTATAAATTATGCACATTATATATAAAGCCGCGAAGACGCTCGATATTTATAAATGTATGCAATGCACTCGTTACGCCACTCGCGTTTACGGTAATTTCCGCGCATCATATATACACGGTTACCGACCTTTTGGAAATTAGAAACACGCCGGTAAATGTCAGAGAAAGTCAGGGGAAGGGGCGATGATATCTGCAGAGAGTAAGAAAGATACATAGATAGGTAGATAGATAAACAGAGTGAGAGAGAGAGAGAGAGGGGGGGGGAGCGAGAGAGAGAGAGAGAGAGAGAGAGAGCGAGAGAGAGAAAGAGAGCCCGCGATAGAGGCTCACTTCTTATTTATCCTGGAGCGCCTACGCGATAGTTACATAGGCATCCTGGATAGTCCTTTTGGTTTGCCA
The DNA here is from genome assembly GCA_018907035.1 of Sycobia sp. Sy_11. Taxonomy (NCBI): domain Eukaryota; kingdom Metazoa; phylum Arthropoda; class Insecta; order Hymenoptera; family Epichrysomallidae; genus Sycobia; species Sycobia sp. Sy_11. The sequence continues at coordinate 385,463 of JACCIC010000099.1, read as the reverse complement.
GTGGTATCCGGTAGAAGTGTAAATAGCGGATTTCAACGTTATTCCAGCTTCGGATTTTTCTTTTGAGTCCATATAACCACATGTCCGTCCGTTTCCAAGATAATGATACGGAGTTGTAATTTTCTCGGAATAGATTACCTCGAGCTCGAAAACTGTTCGCAAACTACTACTTTGTCTATATTTTCAAAGTGTTACTATTTAGAAAGTAGAGAATATATAGGTTATTTCGTGTACAAGATCATAAGGTGACCTTACCCTCTAATAATTTAATACACTTCTTAAATAATCAAATATAAAATTATTTAATAATTATACTAATGCACGGCTATAAATATCATTACTCATATCACACTTTTTACGTAACACTTATGAATTCAGTGTTTTTAAGTAATCTAAGTACAGGTGGGACACTGCTGGTCTGACCTTCGATGCGCCTTCTGTCTTTTCTACTACTTACTACGGTGCATAAATCACCGGTCATTTTTTCTCTCAGTCGAGTCTATATCTCAGAATATCCCTAATAAATATTAATGACATTGTTGTTTTAATGAAAGAATCAGAGCGCTTTAAATTAATTTTGAAATTTCTTTTGTCCGTCGGGAAACTCTATATAGTGATATTGAAATTGCGCAGCAGTCGCTTCGAAAAAGAATATAGAGTACACTTTTGGAATATTTACACGGTCATATCGGATAATTTCGATTGATGCATTTTAAACCCGTTTGTTATTGAAGTTATTACCTGATGATATTTAGCGATACGTGTGGAAGAATTTTTTTGTTGTGCACACGATGACGCGACTAAATTTAAATATCAATTACTTCGAAATTGTTGGATAAGATATGAAAATTGGCTTAAAAATAGAAATAAAGAAAATTTATTTCACACCGTAATAATAATGATTCATCGAATTTTACAAAACTGTTCTCGGGAAGTTATAACAATATCTATTTCATAGAAAAGTTGAATAATTATTTTATTCAGTGTTACGAAGCATTTTTGTTATGAAGCAAGAAGTCAGATTTAAATAAATCAATTTTTTTATGAACATAAAGAGGGTGGGGACGAGAGAGAGAGAGAGAGAGAGAGAGAGAGAGAGAGAGAGAGAGAAACGATGGAACTACCAATGTTTAATTGTTTATTATAGATAGTATGGACAAAAGTATTTAAGTCAAATTGTCAAAGCATGTATTGGATGAAACGTCTGCCACAATAGGGTCATATATAGTAGTACCTCGCTTCCCTGAATTTCACTTATATACTATATATATATATATATATATATATATATATATATATATATATATATGCCCTCGCTTCGTTTTACTTTCTTCGACTTTATTGCTCGTGGCTATATGCGTTTGTTGGACAGCGTATAAAAGAGGCGCGCGCGCGCACGCGCACACCTCGCAGATAGTTACCGACAACCTCTCAAAATGCCAGAATAAAAATTATAATTTAGTGAAAGCCAAGAGCGGACAAATAGACTGTATATGCAGTTTGTGTATAGGCAAAATTAGAAAAGTATTTTTTATTGTAACTTCCTTGCTGTAAAGACTCGCTGGTATTTCGATATCGGTGAATATTCGGCTGCATAGATACGAGTATATTCTTTATGATTGCCGGAAGAAAGTGTTGGGCGCGAAAATCTGAAGAAAAATGCAAAAATGCATGCTTTTCCCTCCAATTTGACCGAGGTTATAGGCCTAATCTATTTATTTACTACTGAGGTTTATGGAACCGCGGAAAATTATGCATATATATATATATAGTCAATCTCGTGGTCGTCAACTCGCCGCAAATTTTAATGCTCGCGCATTTATTCGATCGATCCGAAAATCTGCAAGTATTATCGATATTGTATGACAGGCGTCTCGTAAATTCTTTTCTTTTTTTTTGTTTTTATATTTTCACGCACCGCTCTATGGATCGAAATATTCAAGGTGCAGTTGAGTTGAAAGGAACGCGTAAAGTGAAAGCAAGTAAGGTAAAATTTTATGACATAACTATACTCGAGTGTGTGCTGCAAATGGAAGTCTTATTTCCTAAAAAATGTTCCAATTCCGCAACTTTCTCTCGATGAAAGTAAAATTTAGTTCCCAATCTAAGCGTTGTCTAGAGATTTTAATATGGCTCGTATGATTAATCTTGCATAAAAGTATTTTTTTGTATTTACTGGTATAATGGTTGTTTCATTCTCAGACTTGCAATAGAATGCTTCTAAACCAAATGACGCGTTTAATGCACTTTGATACTTTGCAGTCGAATTACATAATATTAAAAAAATATAATATTAAATAATACTTTGAATTATACTAAAATATCGAAGGTAAAATATTTACAAGTTGATTTAAGTGTCTTACGTTTTAGCTCACATGCTGTTAATATTCGTTCAACTAATATCTTGGTTTTTATTTAATTTCAGTCGACCGTCGGTAAAATAAAGGGACTAGCGGACTCACCGATCAAAGGTCCAGTTACCTCAGAGGATGAAGACAAAATGAGGATATTGTTACCTTATCACTTGGCTCCAGAGTATTTACGATTCAATCCGTACATACTTAATGGTTATAGAGGATATTTAACTACAAAGTTATGCATTGAAAGGTCAGTGGTGTCAACGATTTCAAATACGACATGCATACGCATTTATGAAATTTAAAATTATTATTAATCTCATTTTTCTTTATTTCCAGCATATTCTGGTGGACGAATGAAACTATTAACATATGGAGTCACATTCTAGGTTTTATGCTATTTTGCGGACTGACCTTTTATGATCTTTATTTAGTAAATATCACTGCACCTTTCGGAGATAAAGTGCTTTGCGCCCTATTGCTGGTTTGCTTTCAGGTGAATTTACGGGAATGCGAAGTTTAATTTTTATACGAAATGTTTATTTATGCTGTTTATTGTTCAATTTTACAGGCGTGCATGATTCTTTCGTCGGTGTATCACACATTTTCTTGCAGAAGCGAGAAAGATTACTGGTATTTTCTCTCCTACGATCTTTTAGGAGTTGCCCTTAGTTTATTAGCAATTTACATGTCTGGAGTTTATTATGCATTTTGGTGTCATAAGGTAGGTCAAATTTTATTTTTACTGTACTTATTCTGTTATACAGAACATATTTTACTCAACATTGATTTATATATGGTAGCCGCATATTCAATGCATTTGGAAGATATTTATTTTAAGTAAAAAACGTATAATTTTCTGAGGAATTCATTCATATCATTTCATTTAGAACAAAATAAATTTACGTAAATTTTCAATTTCGTTTTAAAGTTAATGTGACGATACTGAAAATGTGGAAAACAGTGGTCAAAAGAGATGTATTAATCTAGTATTAAATTTTTAAATGAAAATTAAAATATAACAATTCATCTAAATGACTAGCTTAGATACAATCATGGCTTCACTATATAATAAAGGCGATACACTTAAATGTTGCCCACAGCAAATATATAGAAAATATTTCTTTTGCTTACCACATGAAATTGTCACTTTGCTCTCTCGAAATTACCTGAAAGACTAGTTTCGAACCATCCATTTTGCTTTCTCTTTTGGCTTAATACGTCTATAAAAATTTCACTCCCGTTTAGTATATACCATCACCCGCGGTCTATTTTTTCCAATTTTCTCTTTCGTCAAAATAATAATTATGTATATTCATTGAGAAAGGCGAGAATCCATCCAATATATAATATATATATATATATATATATATATATATATATATATATATATATATATATATAGAAAAGCTCGCATGCAGTCTTAAATAACTGGGTTTCCGCAATTCCAGAAATTGCAGCGATTCTATTTAGTTACCGTTCTGGCGTTCTTCATCGTGGCGATGTTGCTGCAGCTGCCCCGCTACCAGGTCAACGAGAAATTCAAGCTCGCTGTCTTCGTCGGCTGGGCAGCTTACGGCGTACTGCCGACCCTCCACTGGACCGTCGCCATGGGCGGCCTCGAGAATCCCGTGGTGAATCTACTGCTGCCGCGAGTGCTGGGCATGTACACGATCAGCGGGGCGGCCTTCTTGATTTATTTCAGCAAAATGCCGGAGCGATTATTTCCAGGTATATACTTAACCGCGCTGTACGGAGTTAATCAATCGAGCTGGACGGAATTTTAGCTGCACATTCGCGATTTTTAATATTTTGATTAATCTAGGGATGAGGGGTCGGACTAATTTGAATATGTTGATTTATACAAATAAACGGATTAATGTATCAGATTCGATTCTCTATATTTTAACATAATAAACAATAGCTTGTTAATATGTTATTCAATATAATAAAAAACATTCAAATACTCAGACTTGGTGCAATAGTAGTAGTCAAGGGTAAATTATAATTTTAACAAAAAATTAAGTCACTTTGATAACTTTATATAGGCATTCATAAGTAAACGAGAAACCTTTATCAGTATAATACTTAAATAAATCAATTTATCCAAGGTTGCGTGGACTACGTTGGATCTTCACATCAGTGGTGGCATATATTGGTAGTGGCAGCTCTCTATTATTGGCATAGCACAGGCATGCTCTACGTCGAATACCGACTGAGCCACGGGTGTCCCAGTCTCAGTCAATTATGACATACGGCTTACGACGATTCAGTGGGTATGTGCTTCTATCGTTTAATTGTTTATGAGAAATGAAGTTTAGCAAAAGAGGTGAATGCAATATTCTTTAGTTAGTTCAGTGATTCAGTGATCTTCGATTTCTATTGGTAAGCACCGATTGACATGAAATTTTTTGAGTAGATAGGAAATAGTTCAAACATATAAACTTGTATTACAAAGATGCGCGCTTTTTCCTTCGAGTTAAAAGCATTGCATTAACAATGCACTACGAAAACAATAAATCAATCAAATCAAGCAAAAACATATCTATCAACTGAATTCGGTAAATCGATTTTTGTGATATTGATTCGATTAAAAACATCCATTTCCATCCAAAAATAACATTTTTTCGAATGATTTTTCTAAATTACTCGATAACTTTATATTTTATCAAAAAATTATTAGGAACCAAAATAAAGAATATAAGAAAAACAAAACGATTAGTTTTTTTGGTGTATTACTACTGAGTCACAGGATATGACAAATGAGTTTTTATAGGTCCAAAGCTGAAATTAAAGTATTGAAAGTTACATAATCGAAAAATGATAACTGTTATCAAAAAAAAAGGAGCTTTGGATCAAGTCGATATCCTACAAGCAATGGAATTAGAATGAACTTTTAACTGTTTACACGTTTGATATGAACGAGTGATTCATATAGTAAATTTGAAATCGCAAGTAATTTTTGTAAATTGTATTATATTTATATACCACTAGTGTGATTATAATGTTTAAACATAAAAATAATTTTTTAAATTCCTTGAACATTTTCTTTTTTCAAACTATTTTAAAACTAGTGATAAGTAAGACATTCTCAATAATGTTAATGTATAAAACAGGGTTTCTCTTTATTAAATATTTTTCTATTTTTTATTATGTATTTTATATATTAGAATTATTTATTTGACCGCGAGGAGCATAGTTATCTTAAGTTTCTTTGTCTTGATAATCTTAATAAATACGGTTTTTTCAAAATTTGGCTCAAAGACTTTTATCATTTTTCTTCTAACTTTTTAGCTAAATACTTTTAGTTAGAGAAGATAGATCGCTGATTACGGAAGTTGCTAAAAAATGAATAGTTTTTATGTTATTTGGAAACATATTTGGAGAATACAAATATTGCTCACCCATTGGTATCTTGATATAGCCTTATTTATTATAAATTATAACATATTTTTAATTGAGATTAAATTATATGTAAATATATTTTTATTTCAATAATATAAAAATCTCTTAAAGGACTTGTAAGAAATTAGATTATAAACCACAAAAAAGCTTCCATTCATCATAAATGCATTTTATACATATTTCAAATTGTTGTGAGCAATTCTTGTTATTTAATTTCACTGTAAGAGATATTTGTGAATGTTTGAAATAGTGTAAAAAATAAAAATATATAATATTACATTGTAAACTTGTAAAACATTGTACGACATATTCTAGATTGTGAGATGTAATTTATAGTATAGATTAATTTAAAATTTTAATAAATAAAAAGTATGAAATTTTTAATAGTAAAGGGTAGATTTCACATTCTTAAAACAAAAAGCATACCTTGATAATATATAACTCTTGATCTATCTAGGGTAATGGCCGTAGATAATCTAAGCTAATGCTCTTTTTTCACATTCATTCGTTGAACTATTAGTATAAATTTCCGACTCGATCTCTGGTATAATACACAAAGGAATTTATAATACAATCTTTATATATTTATATTCATTTAAATTAATCGAAGATGAAAGTTGAAATTAATCTTGCGGCTGTCAATAAAGTAGATATACTGTGTTATTTTTTCATTACATTATAAAAAGCTCTAAATATTTATTATTCAATTTAATGTACATAAGTATAAATGTATTATGAATTTAATATAATAATTAGTTTAAAAAATTTAAGGTGTACATATGATAAATACTGTTAAATCCTTTATGAAGTTTTCCTTTTTTTGTTAATACTGGAATGATTGAACTTATATGATATTAAAATCTTTTTGCAATGCAATGCAATATATATATATATATATATATATATATATATATATATATATATATATATAATTTGAAAAAGTTTTTCATATCAATTATTATTATTTTATTTATACCTATATTTACAGTGAGGCAACAGAAATCTGTAGAAGCTGTCATTAGAGTCATTTATATTAAATAAATGAACGTTTAATTAATTAATTAATTTAATATAAAGCTTCATAAACGAATTATTATATAGAATACAATTGCATCATAGCAATATTCACCAAGCGAATTGGAATAGAGTATAGAATAAATCTTTGGCGTGCATTGATGAATAATTTTACGATGACGTTTATAGTTCCAGCGGTATTCTCAATGGAGTGTGCCTGCGAAATGGAGAACCGATGGTCGTCGTGGTACAGGAAATCCATTCTGCCGTATTATGCTCATCAAGGAGTGCTCAGCTGCCTCATAGAAAATCCTTTACGAGCCTATGCTCAGTTGAAGAAGCTGTGATGTGTGGCTGTTGTAACGTTGCACTGGACGCTTTTTATTTATTGTGATGCCTTTTTCTAAGCGAATGATGATATTCAATGTCACTTTCAGGAAAAAGTGAAGTTCTGTGTTGCTTTTAGAAAAGAAATTTTTTATCGATAATAATTTGAAAGATCTGATGACTTCGATATAATAATCCGAAAATAATCCTAATTAGCAGTGGAGTAAACAGGTATTCTCTTTGTTAACAACGTTCTGCTAAGAAGGAATTAGTTTCGATGGATTTATAACAAAATTACAAATGTTGTTATTAAGTTTCTATATTAGTTGTTTTATTCTGTAATTATATTTGCTAATTAAATTTATAAAATTACATAATAAATTTCAATCTGCATTAATTTATAAAAAATGTAAATATTTTTATACTTCATCATTTTTTAATCTAGTAAGTCAAAAAACATTGTATTCTACATTTTGGGATAAGAATAATGTTAAGTTAAATTACTAAGTATTTAAAATGCAATGATTTAGAAATTTCTTTAACATGATAAAGCTAAGGCCATTTTTCTCTTATGTGCGCTAGTTTTTTTACAAAGGTAAAAATTGTTACATTGTTATGAATACAACTAAGAACACTGATATATAATGTTCTAAGTTCCACACAAAAAACATTTTCAATGTATTTTTCGTCAATACATTGTTGTGCTTATAGTTTTAATATAATTTTTATCGATTTTTATCTGATTTACGTTATAAAACAATTAAGGACAACTGTGACATTGAATATTATAAATGCATAATATAAAGTTATGCATTTTTAAGTATTAGAATCATTTAATCACTTATATTGTCAGTCGTGTCATAATTGAAATTTATTTTTGAATATTGTTTACCAACTTTATTAATACATACACGGTTGTTACGTTTACTACTTATTAAATTTGTTATTTAAAATATACAGTGTTTCTTCCTTTATAACCATTTTTAACAATTAGAATACGATGAAAATAATGTTTTCAATTTAGAAAGATTTTTTTATGTCAAATAGTCAATCAAAATGTTTTTAATCACTAAAATTATATGTCGTATAATTTTAAATTTTACATATCGATATATAGATTTAAAAGAACGCATCATAATTTATAATAGTATTATCATAAAATAAGTAAAAAAACGAATTAAAACTTTTGTAAATATGTTTGTTGAAATCAAATATGAATAAAATTAAGTATTTTTCATAAATGAAGTCTGATAATTATTTCTGGGCATATCAAATGATATATATGATAATTTTGATGGTGGACACGATTTATATATTTTATTTATCTTGTCAATTAAAAATTAAAAATTACTTTACAAAATTCCGAAATTCTTAAAATTTTAAAAATTTTAAAACCATGTTTACAGTAACGTGTAAGTTAATATACAGATGAGGTATTGTTCATAAATTTCTTAACCATTTTATGCACTTTTAATAAACATTTTATGGCTGAACAAGATAGGAAATCACCTGTCGAAACGTTGTCAAAAAGTATAATGTATTAATTAATACTTTACTGTTCTATACCTATATCAATACTAAATAATTTAAGTGTTACATCACTCTGAACTACAAAAATCAACAACGATATTTATTGCAAGTATTAAAAAAAAAAAAATATCGTATAGTGGGACAAGTGAATTACTACTGATATTGCGCGCGCACACACACACACACACACACGCGCGCGCGCGCGCGCGCACACACACATATATTAGAATAAATTGTATATTTTCATATTGCGGAGCGTTGATAATTTTATATAAGATAAACTAGTGCTCTATCTTATCGATTTAATTTCAGCTTTACTTAAGATACGTTAGATGTCACTATATATTGGATATATTTTATTGTCACTACTATTATGTTTCAAAATTTTATTACTTTTGAAATTTTTTTATTAATTAAAAAAACTCTGTAGTAAAATTTTCTAAATTCTTTATCAAATTACAATTATTTTATAACTATTAATATTTTACGCATAATTTTATAAAACTGGAAAACAAATTTTTAACAACAAGAAGCCTAAATTCCAATTTTGCAGTCCCTCAATTAGAAAATTTAAAAACTAATGCTCTTAAAATTTAAATCTAAAGGCAATATTTAAACATAATATTATAAAATGAGCATTTTCTTTTTAAATCTGAGGATATAAAATTGTATTTTCTGCTCTTCGTTATAAAAACTGAATATGCGGCCTGAGCGTACCATTTACATTGCTGATCCGGCCGATTCCTCTCAGAGTTATTCATTAGCGATTTAGGCACGTGTTTTAGAATATATTATTTAACATTATTGTGCATAAAATTTGATATAGAAGCAAATATTACATGTATTTATTAGCTTCTACAGATACTCATGGGATTGACTTAGTATTCTTCGTTACAAATATATTTCAAAATTTCATAATTTAAATATTTTTGCACATTATTCATTATTGCGATTTATGGAAGTAATTATAAATTAAAAGTCTTCTTACTCATTCTATAATATAAATTACTAGCATCTCCATTTAGGCTTGGCCCAAGATTGAAGGGTGACTGACTTATTTTGACATTGATTGTAATGGCAAAAGAAAGAACAAAATTGTCTTTTAATTGAGATATGGAGACCTTTTAAGCAGGTTTATCAGTTTAACTTTATAGAAAAAATTAAATAAAATACTATAAAATAATTATAAAATACTTTAAATCGAATGATAGATTTTTAAAACGAATAATTTTAGATTCGAAATTTCATTTGATGATGAAATGTAGGAGATGTTTACAGGACGTGAATGTGGTTTACAGACGACAGTTTCTATACTTAATGATAACTGAAATCTAAGATTTTGAAAATTATTTATCATATTTAACATTTTGACGTCGTGGGGTCTATATTGCCACATATGTGGTTAATATTTACGAGTTCGATTTCGCATTTATACTCTTTGGTATTAATTATGCTTCTTCCATAGTTATGATTCTGAAAATTACACCATTTAGATCTGATTCACTTAACGGTTTACAGTAAGTTCCTTCTGAAGGTTTTACCACAGTTGTCTGCAACTTGGATAATATTTTTCAAAGTAAACTTTACACTTTGTATAACCAATATTTTTAATCGCTTCCTGTGTTTAGTCAAGTATTATATTTTGTAAAAAGTTTATATATATATATTAGCAGATAATAGTTTATTGATATTAACTGTTTCATAATTTGAAGTACTTATTATTGAGTTTTTTCCTGACTTTTCGCTATAAGAAAGGATTCAATAAAATAAGATAGACAATCTATTGCCATTATATTGTCATAAGAAATGGAAAATCTTTTGATTTAAAAAAAATCTAATAATTATTATTTCTTACTCTAGGACTAAGCTTTACAGAGAGCTAAATGAGTCGAAAACATACTAATATTTCTATTTTCGATACCATCAACAGAACGCCTCATGGCGTCATTAAAATCAATGCATTCCACAGTGGCAACAAAATCATCAAGCACTATAGATATACTTCTGTTAGCCAGATCTTCGGTGTTTGGTGTTGAGGCTCATCGACAAATTGGTTGGGAGAATTTGAATATCGTATTTGTTGGGCAAATTTAGTATTTATCGGTACAGGGCTAGTAATAATGTTAAAGTCCAAGTTGTATAAATTAATGAAGCAATGTTTCTAGATGATAGAAAAATTACAGGAAGAATAGATTTTATTCAAAATGTCCCGGAAAATAAGTTTAAATGTATTAAAAAGAATTTCGATGGTTTCAATATCTATACCATTCATATCTGAGAATGATTTTGTTCTGTTAGAAGATAAAACAGAGTAAAATTCAGAGAAGTTTTAGAGAAAATGAAAAAATGCAATATTTGGAGACATCGATATCCATGAAATGCATAATTTACTAATTGATGTTTCTACTGCGACTTTGTTTTTCAGATTATCAGAACTATTGTGGATTTGGTTTACATCCAGTTATTTGTTAAATTTTTACATTTGTCTTACATATTTTGGATTTGTTTGAAAGTTTATGTAGCTGTAAACATTTTATAAAACATTTTTTATTTTTAAATTTAAATATTTTGGTAACCAGTGAACATAGCTTTTTGTATTCGATTAGATCACCTATCTCATTGGTCTTATTATATTTCTTGTATGTATATGTGATAACTAATTTTTTATTTGTTCACATTCAGCACCACACCACGGAGATTGGATTTTTGTTATCTGGTCCGATGTATTTAAATTTTTTTGTTGGAGTACTATTTTTTATAGTTTCTGAGACTGTTTTTAGAAAAAAATCATATTTGTCGCTTGCAGATTTAATATTATATTCGCATTATAAGAATGAATAATGAAACTTTCTGATGAGCTCCTCGAATTATATCCAATTTGTTCGAGCAATTTTTATCTTAAAAGCTTTTTTTAAAAAAATATTTTTCTGTTCAGCCGTTTAGAAATAACAAAAAATGGCCAGAGTTACAGGTCTCATCGCTGGATTGTACATTTATTTTATCAGAAATATTTAGAGTAGAAAAAAGTAGAGCGACAGTTCCAATATAAGTTGATATATGTTGGTTGCGTATCGTCTGCTTCAAAACAATTACAAGAAGTATTGTGAGCATTGGCGCCACCTATAAATAGCAAAATTAAGGTTATTATTTTACAAAATATTAACAGTATTTGTTCAAGAATAAAATCTACAGTACTGTATGATTCAATATTTATAGCGGGTTACAAATATTTAATCTTATGTCGCATAACTCTATAAATTACTGAATTGGAGTATTTAAATCTAACAAATGGTGCGAAATAATATTTTTATATAATAATAGTTTTTCCATAATGATAGATATTACATAAAGCCAGTTTAATCTCATCCTTCTAGAACAGTCATGTTTCGACACAGATTAAAATGTCAATGCAAGACCGTTTACTTTCTGATTCTACAATTCGTGGTAAGATGCTCTTGCAGTTTCAAATAATTATCTTAAATATTTTTATCCGTTATTCGTATTATAGGGCATGCATTTCTGACTCACTTGATTTATTGCCAGTGCTTTCCGTAACTAGTAAGTATTGAAAAAATTCTGTTAATTTTTCTGACATGAATGAACATAATTTTTAGTCTTATTTTTTGTTTGTAAATGTTGAAGTTGCATTAAGAATGTTTTAATAATTAAAGGTTTCGTATAGGAAATTGTTTGTAATTTCAAAATTGAGCAGGTATTTTTCGATCTTAGATATAATAAGCTTTTTAGTAGGTAAAAATTGACTTTAAACTATTCATTCTATGGAAGTTTCTTTAAGACTATTATTTTGGTGTTCTCGGGCTGTGCGTTTTTCTTCTATCTTTTTTAGCTGTAATGGTTACTTTTGATGGATCATCGATGAGACTCAAGGAGAAGCTACTGTTTGAGCGAATGGGAATTAGTTGACTTTGTACAGTCAGAAGCTTCAATATTTTTATGGTGAGGGATATATTTATAAGGTACCTCCTGTACTTTAGAGCTGAAACCTGGCTACACAGTTACGACTTACACTTTTATCAGTAATTGAAGAATTGCAAAACTGTTGACAAGAACAGTAGTAATTTTGAATGATTAATATTTATAATGGAAAATCAGCATTTTCTGTCCCCAAAACGAACTCTTATGTAGTATTAGTAATTATTCTGACTGTATATGAACGTTTGTAGATAATGCATAAAATAATAATAAAGAAAATGTATAATAATAAAAAATATTTTATAATGTATATCAGTAAAGTGGAAGCGACATGTACATCATCTAATTATGTAAACAACGTATAAACTAGAGTAATTCAAATATGCATTAATTTCTTATTTAAATCAAACCATACTTTATATACATAAACTACTCAAGTATTTCGTTAATTTCTAATTATTTCAAGCAGATAATAAATATTGTAATTTTCCTCGAGTTCGACATACCTACAAAGAAAACAGAAATAACAGCTTTTATGTCTCAGATACGAAAGAAGTATATATTTTTAGAATATGAATAATATTACCGAAAAATACCCTTTTAAATTAGTTGCTTTTAACTTGCAATTATAGATTAACTTAATTATCGCCCAATTGTACACGTACTTATTCATCAAATAAATTACGATGATTAACTAAAAAAAAAAAATAATTAAATGAAAGTGGACGTGACTTGCGACGCTTTTCCGTCCATTAAAATCCAGCGCTACTTCTTGTCGTCCAAGTTCTAGAGAGCAAAGCGTAACGGAGATAGTTCGGACTGAGAGGTCAGTGTACGCTGTGGTACAGATATAAGAGCACCGGCGCAAATGAGAGAGAGAGAGAGAGAGAGAGAGAGAGAGAGAGAGAGAGAGAGGAAAGAAAGAGGGGAAAGAGAGAGGAGAAAGAGAGAGAGAAAGAGAAAAACGATCAGCGATTCTTTATCTCGACGAAGGAGCACACTGTAAGAAAGAGCGAGAAAAAAGCGCGTGTATATATATATATATATATATATATATATATATATATATACATCCTCCCCCGCGAGGGGCTGGGCAGAATTTACGTAGCACTTAATCCTGGCGCTTATGGAGGTCCACGCAGGCGCGCTTCGACCGGCGCTACCAGGCAATATCGCCTGTACTTTCGCATTCTTGCCTGTTCTTTCTCCAGGTACACACTCACTCCTGCTCACCTTTCCACCTACATACGTGCATATACACGCGCACATGCATACAAACATACACACTCATCCATATGGACGTATACTTCTGAGACCTCTTCACCGGTATATAAGCAACTTCCACTCTCCTGGAGAGGCAGAGGTAAAAGGAGCGGGGGATAAAAGCCACCCTTCATCGGCCGCTTCCGCATGTACGCGCGCGAATGGTAAGAGCTGCTTATACAGTAATAAGAGACCGGGGCATCTAGAACTAAGCGGCGTACGTGAATCATTGACTTGTCGTTAATCACAACTTTCTGAGCTTTGCGCTCTTCTAGATAATGTTTAAATGGTGGAGCATCTCTTTTCCTGACCCTAATACGACCGGCTGCATTCTTGTACTCGTTATGCCTTATTTAATGCTAAGAAGATTTAATTTTTTTGTCGATATCATCAGTAAGACCTAATGATATATATATGTGGATGTCATAAATTGATTTACCTGCTACAGACCACTCGAAAAATAGTTTATTAAGGTTTTCGGATTTCTTTATTAGAAAATTCCTCATCAAAACCAATAAAAGATAAAATTTTGTAGTGAACTAGACAACAATGACGTTCACTCAGTCTTAAGAACAGTCGTAATCATTACAATATAAGCAATATTAATCTTAATTAAGAGTTAATCGTAAGAAATCCTTGTTTCATCCTATTCACTTATAGGCTATTCATTTCTGAACATTTTTACATGAAGGACAGTTCTTTGAAATGTTATTTTTTTGGCCTTTATACTTGATTTCCTATTACTTACGTTATATTAAGCATTTATCATCATTATACTGTTATCCTTTTGAATGTAAAATAACGCAATTTCAACTAAACGAAAATTATAAAAAATTGCTCTTACAAGAAGATGCTTCGCTACATTTATGTAACAGAGTTTGTTCAAACCGAGTAAAAAGAATTCCAATAATTATCTCCAAAATGAGCCGTACAAATTTTTAAAACTTATTGCTTTTTGATTTTCAAAATATGATATTTTCTTACTTAGAAATTATTATGTTTTCTTGTATTTAAATTGGCTGTTGGTAAATTTTTTGGTAAATTTTTGATGTTATTAAATTTGTTTCAAAATCAACTTTCAATACTTATATTCAAAAATAGAGAGCAACAGTAATATCACTCTCAAAATGCTCATTGTTCATGCTGAATAAATAATAGGATTACTATAGTCATCTATTACTTTATGTTTGAGTGCATGAGTTTATTAACAGAAACAACAGAGTATATTTTCTATGTTTGGTTAGTACCAAATTATCAAATACAGTGCCTGCATTTTAAAAATGATCAAAAGTGAAATTGTCGGAGTATACTTATTATATGTATATGTATATATATATATATATATATATATATATATATATATATATATATATATATATATATATATTACAAGCATTCTGAAAGTAAAGATCTTACTTTTCTTAGAAAGTGAGGCTTTTGCAACCGACTTCGACTATTGATCAAATGATTAATAATAACATTATTATTATTTTTTTATTTATTTATTTTATTTTCTTCCATAGCTGACTTTTTTCCTATACATGACTTTTGTGCGAATGTGTCTGATATTTTTTTCGTTGTCGATCATGAAGTAGGTATTAGTAATGTACTATAAAAACCAATAAAATAAAGTAAAAATAAAACAAAAGAAAAAATTTATAATTTATATCTTCATGATGATGCTCGAGAACCAAAAGAAAATGAAGATCTAAATCAAGTAACTGCAACTATAAAAAATTTTTAAATATGAAAAATGTACAATTCTAAATTTTGTTATGAATAGTTATTATTTTAATTGTAACAAAGAAAATAAGATTTAAAAATTTAATCATTATATCAGTTTGTTATTTTAGCCTAGGTTTATGTTCAATTACATAAATTTTGTAAGCATTCTAAATAAACACTTTACTAACATAGAATGTTGTTTTTATTATTTTTGTTTTATTTTATTATTAATTTTATTTTTGTTTTGAATTTTTAATTTTTAATCTAATGTATTTTTGGTAATAAATTATATTTCAGATTCGTCGGGGGTCATCATAAACAAGGTTAGTCTGACTGTCATTATTTTAGTTAATATATTATAGTATAAAGGCTGTAAAACGGATAAAAATATTTATTAATTTAATTCAAAACAGTCGACATAAGTACTAATTTTAATTTTAATTTTAAATAAACACTGTATTTACATTATATTTTTAGATTTTATTATTATTGAAAATTATAATAATATTATTATTGTTATGTTCTATATAATATTATTATGATTATTATTGAAAATTCTAATAATATTACTCAAAACTATAATTAATTTTTATTTTTTACGTCACTACTTATTACATTTCCGTTTTTTATGCCCGACTGTAATCTTATTTGGAAATAAATGCAGTATATACAGCTAATAGTTATTAATTTATTATTAGGAGTGTGAATAAGTCTTTCCCGTTTTTTGTAAGAGATGGCGCCACCAATACTGTGCGAGTATTCAATGGTTACATATGTCATAATCAAAGCTTATTCATATGTCAACAATTCCATACTAACACATTAGTTAAAATTTTTTCGCATCATAAATTTTTGATATCGTGAAAATGTCGAAATTTGAGCCGAGTCGACGTCATTTGCGGGAAGTTTCACTTTATTGGTTCAATTTGAAGAAATCTGCTGCCGAGACGCATCGATTGCTTCAGGAGGCTTATGGAGAAGGTTGTGTCGATGATTCAAGTGTTCGCGGATGGTTTCGACGCTTCAAAAGCGGTGATTTCGACGTGGAAGACAAGGAGCGTTCCGGGCGGCCGCAAATCTTTGAAGATCGAGAATTGGCGACTTTGCTTGATGAAGATTCTTGTCAAACGCAAGAAGAACTTGCTGAAGCATTGGGAGTTGACCGAACAACCATTTCCAAGCGTTTGAAAGCCATGGGAATGATCCAAAAGCAAGGAAATTGGGTGCCGTACGAACTGAAGCTGAGAGACGTCGAACGGCGTTTTTTCACTTGCGAACAGCTGCTTCAGCGACAGAAAAGAATGGGTTTTCTGCATCGTATCGTGACTGGCGATGAAAAGTGGATACGTTACGATAATCCGAAGCGAAGAAAATCATGGGGACTACCCGGCCATGCATCATCATCGACGGCCAAGCCAAATATTCATGGCGCCAAGCTCATGCTCTGTATATGGTGGGACCAGCTAGGTGTGGTTTACTATGAGCTTCTGAAACCGAATGAAAGGATCACAGGCGAGGTCTATCGACGACAATTGATGCGTTTGAGCCGCGCACTGCGAGAACGACCAAAGAGCAAAACGGCCACAATACTCCGACAGGCACGACAAAGTTATTTTGCAACATGACAATGCTCGCCCACATGTTGCACCGCCGGTGAAAACATACTTAGAAACGCTCAAATGGGAAGTCCTACCCCACCCGCCGTATAGTCCAGACGTTGCTCCGTCTGATTACCATCTCTTCAGATCGATGACGCATGGCCTGGCTGACCAGCACTTCCATTCCTACGAGGAAGCCAAAAAATGGGTGGATGACTGGATAGAGGCCAAACCGGTCGAATTTTTTCGCAACGAGATTCGTATGTTGCCAGAAAGATGGGAAAAAGTTGTAGCTAGCGATGGCCAATACTTTCAATAATTCATTTGTAACCATTTTTTCACAATAAAGGCTCAAAATTTGAAAAAAAACGGGAAAGACTTATTCACATACCTGATAATTGTAAATTATTCAACGTACTTTCAGCCGGGGAGCAAGAAAAATTGTATACGATCCTGGGCCAGAAAATTGAATGCTCTGAAGTAATGAATTTATATCTTCGGCCTCACCCAGGGTGTCTAATCACGCACTCAAGGATACTTAACTTTCTGGCCAAGGATCGTAATTTAGTTCCTGAGGATGAATCGCAGCGGTTTGAAACGTCGGGAATAAAAAGGATACAAAAGGAGAAAATAAAGTGGTGAGAGCAGTCAGGTTATTTTTCACTAACAGAGAATATAACTTATTATTTTTATTATTTTTACTTTCTAATATAATTATTTTTAGTAATAAGTTTTATTTCAGATTCTTCGGAGATGATAATAAACAAGAACAGTCTGGCTGTCATTATTTTAGTTAATATATCATATTATAAAAACTGTAAGACCGATAAAAATATTTATAAATTTAATTCAAGGATCGTAATATACTATTCACGAGAGGTTTTTACTGTGCCGTCAATTTTACTTCCACTGCATCAGAACTGTAAGAGGTGTCAGATGACTCAGATAATACATCAAACAAAATAATTCAATATTCAAAATTTAGTTTTGATACACGATATATTATTAGAATAATTTGAATAAAACATTAGTTTCCGATATTCATAAGAAATAAATAGACTTTAAAATTACATTATAATCTCATACAATAAAATGTTCTTGTTAGTAACTTATCTTAAAACTGCATAATATCTCTACACGAATAAGCTTATCGTCTCGAATAATAACAAGTTTATATCCGAAAGAAAAATTAATAAGAATTTTTCAAATTAACTTCAGTTAATCTTACAGAAATAATTAAACTATTTATTTTTTAAGCCAGTTTTTAATTTCTTCTTTATTTATCCTTTTTCTCGTTATGATGATCAAATTTTTCCTACTATCACGTATTATATTCCTCTGCAATTCAGTTTCAAGATAATGTATTTAAACATTATAACGTTTTTAATAGCAGTTACTAAACAAATTTGATTTAAAGTACTGTTTAGTATATAAGAAGATAACCACAAAAATTAGCCCGAATAACTATTCAATATTATAATTCTAAGTTATAATAAATAAAAATGTTTGAATAGCTTTATGAAAAACTCTTATCGCTATAAGCAACTACTTGCATAGTTACACCATTTTAAAAATAATTATATTTAAAAATAAATATAAGTAATATAACAAAAAATTACTTTTATCACCCAACAAAATATTCAATATAGTATTATAAATTTTACATCATAGATCAGAAATAAATTTTTCCTTAAAAATTCATCCCTGATACAGAATTACTTGATAGACTGTACAATTTCTTGAATACGACTATTTAATTGTGAAACAGAGTCTATACTATCGAACAAAAGGAATATGTATCATGAATGGAAAATTTAACTTGTTGTATAAAAATTGTCAACATTTTACGAATTAAAAATAAATTTTTTCATGTTCTCGGCAGATTAGAAACGGCTACACAGGTCGAAGTGGCTACGATAAAAGAATAACAGAAGCGCTAGGAGAGGGATCAATGCGGCGGATGGACGGCTCGTCTGGTTAATAAGATAAAGCCTCATTCGGTTCTTACCTCTACGTCGTCAATTCATTGAGTTATCGAATTTACTTCTAGTCCTTCAAAAAAATTATCATTATTATTGTTGTTGTTGTTGTTGATGTTGTTTTTGTTGTTGTAATTATTATAATTAATATTGCTGTTGTAATTAGTATATTTTTGTCGTTGTTGCTAGAGTATTTAAGCGTTTTCGAAGCAATGAAGCAAACAGTACTTATGAATAAACCATCGGTAAATAAATAGTGGACACTGTTCCTTAAAGGATTTCAAACTGATGCGGCCGCTCGGTTTACTGTTATATAGCTAAAATTTTTTATATTTTTTCAGTTTCATACAAGAGTATTCAGACTTTTGATTTTCGAATGCTCTAGTAAGTCTTTAGCCGTCTCTTCAAATGAACAGACATATTTTCATTCCTCGTTTGGAAATTAAGTTTATTTGAAAGGTCTTTTACGTAGATCTGACTATTTAATTCTAATATTCCTTCATATTATTTTTATTAAAATTCTAACAATTATTTTAAATATATTGTTCGATGAACTTTGGTTCTATGACGTAAATGGCTTTTTATTTCAAAATTGTGTAGATAAGGATGGAAGAGAACTTATGTACAACCCTGATAATCTGGATGAGAATATGCGACAAATGTTGTTGTGCGAATAAAATGGCATTATTTAATGTCAAGCACATCAGAAGAAGGTAATTGGAGGACGGCGTACGCTGATTATAGATCATGCGTAATAGCAAATGTTACGTTTTACTTTCAGCTTTGCGCTGAAAGCAAAAATATGATGTAGGAGTTTATCTTGAAAAAGTTAATATCTATCCGCGTAATGAATATTAAAAATTAAAAAAATTAAAAAAACAAACTTAAAAAAAAAACAAATATATGTTAGAGACAAAATCCGACATGATTCGTATGTAATTATGAGTGAATAGTCGGAAAGTACCGTTATGCGTTATGCGATAGACTGAGAGCGTCATGACCGGGGACAAAATGTAATTACGCAGGTTCGTAGAAGTACGCGTACTTAATGGTACAGGGATAGGTATAGAGTAAGGAGCGAACTGAAAGGAAAATCAGAGAATCGGCATCAACGATCCAGTGAAGGTCGTGGCGCGAGTGCGCAGTATTTATAGAGATTGAAAATGCTTAATAATTATTGTATTTGTATTGTAAAGCATTTAGTCGTAAGGTTTGACAATAAATATATGTATTGTTACTATTGTAAATTGAAGTGTAACGTGTTAGTTATTCATCCTGACAATGCCCCAACCCATCGATAACATATATATTGGATGTTCAACATATATTCCATATATCTCATTTTTTAATTTTAACAAAAATATCTCAATCAAAGTTAACAAAAATTGTAACAAAAATAATAAAATTTCCATATCTTTCCATGCAAATCCTTCAGTGTTTAGAGGATATTTATAATTTTTTTATTTCTTGAAATATGCATGGAGCTTAAATATTGTGTGGATTTATATTACTTTTCATTGTATCCTTAATTATTTTTCATTATAGGTCTTTCATTATTCGTCAACCTATCGAATAAATTTCATTCTGCAACTATGTTTCATTTATGACTAGCTGCTCTGTCATATCGTTGATAAGTTCAAAATTGGAGGGTATAATTGGAAGCGTAACAAAGTTGAAACTCTCCTTTGATCACAGCGGAAACTCTAAATTATCCACTTTTTTATCGACAGAGAGTTCAACCTATGAATAAACGAGTGGGCCAACTCCGCTATGGACCACCTAACGCACGTTGTGTCGTGTTGTATCGCATCACTTTGTTACGCATGTTGTCATGCGTTTCTCAATGCCATTGTAATAACCGTTCTTCCGATTTATATCAAGGTGGTAAATCATATATAGTGGATCTGATCTTCCTCGATCCTATATTATTCTACTGATAGGGGTCTGCATATATTAGGAGACGAACTTAGTTTCCAACCTTTGTTAACGGAAAAAGGACATTTATGATTGAAAATGGATACACGTTAGCTTCATCCAAATATTTTTCGTCATTTTCTACTACTTTCCCCATCTTTCTGGCAATATGGCGATACCATGGCAAAAGAACGATGGCTCTTTCGAGGCGATTAAATCATCCACAAATTCTCGCACTTCTTGAACAGGTCGGAAGTGCGTATCAACGAGGTCGTGCTGCATCGATCTGAATAGGTGGTAATCAGAAGGCGCTATATCTGGCGAGTACTGCGCTATATCTGACTGGGTACGGCAACACTTCCCATTTGAGCTCCAACAGGGTGTTTTTGACGGCTTTCGTAACATGTGGGCGAGCGTTGTCATGCAAGAGAATGATTTTGCGCCTATTGCTCGCGATTGCTGATCTATGTTCGATGAATTCTGTTGCAAATCATTCAGTTGGCGTTGGTTTACCTCGGTTTCATTCGGTTTTAGCAGTTCGTAGAACAGCACACCCTGTTGGTACCACCAAATGCACAGCAATAGCTTTTGGCCGTAGATGTGCTGTTTTGGTGTCGAGGTGGACGGTTGGCCTGGGTCCACCCATGACTTTTTGCGCTTAGGATTGTCACGATGTTGTATCGATTCATAATGGCATTTTCGGTCAAATCATGTAGCATCCACTTTCCTTTCTTTATAAATTTTTCCCATCACGTGTAAACGTTTACTAACTGCTCTGTCACTGATTCCTAAGTTATTAGCGAGTTCTTTCTGCGTTTGAGCTGAGTTTTCGTACAATAATGCTTGCAATTCACTATCTTCAAACTTTTTCGGTTGTCCAGAATGTTCTTTGTCAAAAATTGTAATGTTTACATAAATAATGGCACCCGTTAACTGAGTTTTTTTGGTAAATGCCAAAACTAAAAAATAAGTACTAGATCCATACATCTTTTATGAGTTTTTTGTACTACTTATATCTACTACTCCATCTAAACGCGAAGGTCAGAAACTAAGTTCGCCTCCTAATATTATGCTGTATTATATGAAATTTTATATTATATTACATTTTAATACTGTTTAGATTTAGGATTATTAAATGATTGATGTATGGTATTTTAAGATTTCTAGTTCAGTATCATTGTAAATAATGAGGCATAAGCTGACAAAGATTTTCCACGACCTAGCTCGGCGTGTGCATGGGTTCGTCCATGGCCTGGAAGCCATATGTGCGGGCTATGTATACCCGGGGCTCGTGATTATTCTTTCCGAATAGACGTGCACGAGAAAATGTGTTTAGAAAAAACTCGTGATCGTGAAGGCTATAAACCTCACCGTTAATATATTGTTGAGATTCTCTAAGCGAAGCCGGAGAGTGCTCGAAGTCGCGCGTCCAAGTTTGTACATATATCGTATAATGTAATCGAAATCGACGAAGGACCGCGGTGTTCGAAGTCCTTTTCATAGGGGTGATCGTTGTATAAAATAAACAATCGAGACTCGTGCGGCATTCATTTCGCGTCAGCTTTCGAACTATACATTGTTACAATTACGTTTTTAATAAAGTTCTCTGTGTTTTGAATTTATATTTGAACTTTTATTCTCCATTTGTCTGTTATAATCGTGAATCTTTTGTATTATAACAATGTTCCATTCTTGAGAGTTTTTTTTGTACTTTCAATTTTACGCCCAATGTATCAGAACTGAAATAGGTGTGAGATGATTCAAATAATACATTAAAGAAATTAATTTAATATTCAAAATTTAGTTTCGATGTATGATAAATAAATTCTATTTATTTCTTATGAAAATTAAGTGTTGATAATTAGTGTTTTATTCAAAATATTCAAATTATTTATCATACATCGAAACTAAATTTTGAATATTCAAATATTTTTTTTGATGTATTATTTGAATCATCTCACACCTATTTCAATTCTGATACATTGGACGATAAACTGAAAGTATAATGAAAATCTATCAAGAATATAACATTGTTATGATATAAAAAACATTCATGGAAAAAGGCTGGTCATTTATAATAGAAAAAAATATTTACCTTGATATTCATTACATGCATCTAAATTATATTTATTTCTTATGAAAATTAAGTATTGGTAATTAGTATTTTATTCAAATCATTCTAATTAGATATACATTAGAAATATAAAAAAAATGTTTTCGTTAGCACCTTATCTTAAAACTGCGTAGTATTTCCATACGCAGAGGCTTATCTTTTTTAATAATAAAATGTTGTATGTATGAAAGAAAAATTAATTAGAATTTACTTCTTAATCTGTTAACTTTAACTTCAGTTCATCTTACAGAACTGATTAAACTATTTTTTCAAGCCAATTCTTCGTTTCTTCATTATAATGATAAAATTTTTCATAGTATCATGTATTCTATCTTTCTGCAATTCAGTTCCAAGGTAAAGTATCTAAATATTATAATAAATTTTAAAGCAATTACTAAATACATTGAAAGTACTATTTACGATATAGTAAGATAACCATTAAAATTAGCCCGACTAACAATTAAAAATATAATTCTAAGGTAAAATAAATATAAACTTTTGAATAGCTGTATGGAAAACGCTTATCACTATAGGCAGCTACTTGAATTATGAAAACATTTTTTAAATAATTATATTTAAAAGTAAATTTATATAATATAATAAAAATTGATTTTTATTACACATTAAAATTCTCAACAGAGTATACATTTTGAAGTAAAGATAAAAAAATAATTTTTTCTTTAAAACTTGATCTTTGATATACAGTTACTTGATAGACTGTATAGCTACTCAAAGACGAATACTTAATTTTCTAACAGAATATGTTATAAGTGCTTTATTGATAGACATTGACAAACTTATCAAAGATCTTTTATTTCGCACCAGCAATTAAAAGCATAAATAAGTGATTTTTAAATAATATACAACAAAATCGTTGCATTTAAATTAAAAAATATGATAATTCAGTTCGTTGATAATAATAATAATTTTTATTATAATTTATGTTATCATTATTATTTTTCTTAAGGCTGTGGATGTATTTTACGCATTAGCTATAACGCCTGTTCGTATAAAACGGAAAAAGTGATTAAAAAATATGTGTGAATTGACACAAGTTTATATTCCTATACACTAAACACATATCTCATTGTTTGCATTAACACCAGTTTGAAACTGTTATATGAATATCTTTAGCCATGGCCACAGTTGCTTTGTGATAATACACTTTTATTTCTTTCATATCAATATTTCAATCATCACTGTTTTACATTTAATTTTCCTATTCAATCAGTCTTCCAAGTACCTGACCGCTTATTATCTTTGGAGCACATTCGTTTCCTAATTGTTGATCTAACGCAAGTTGTTTATGTCCGTCGTTCCAGTCACAATTTTTGGCATGCTCGTTGATCTTCTCAAAACATAGCTACAGCTCCGATCAAGACGTAAATATGAGGGTTGAGTCGAACCACACTATTTTAAATTTGTCGAGGATATCCCTTCATCCTTGAAATATACGTATGACAATACGTTTGTAGAAAGGAATTTGTTTTCTATTCATACGTTATCCTTCGCCTTTTCCATATTTCGAACTTTCTCATGCATCTCTTTTTCTGTTCACATGATTCTCAATCCCTTTGAATGCCTTTCACGATACTTGTCTATTTTCAAATTACCATTACATCGGTTTATCCAGTATCTTTTTATTATATAAATATTCTGGACTGCAAAAGAAGATTTAAAGTTATGGATAGTCCTTGGGTTGCATTCAAGCTAGACTACAGCATATGCTTGACTAGTCTCTCAGATTTGAGTTCAATTTCAAGATTATTCATTAGCAGGGATAGATAAACTTTCCGCTAAACATATGAAAAAAATATTGTTACATGAGCAAGTTAATTTTAATAATTTTTTAATAATAATTTAATAATAATAATTTTAACCAACATAATTTCTCGGTGATTGTCAAGAGTTGGCTCGTTAGAACTGTTTGATTTTGACATACTTAAAAGGACATTAACAAGGTTGAGACGTAAAGTAAATAAATCACTACGACACATTAGTGATTTTCTTTATCTATATATATTTATATTTGTGTGAAAATATGTAATTATCTGCTAAATAATCATCATTTGAGATAAATGTTAGCTTTCTTTTTCGATTAGATGAAAACAACGGCTGAAGTTCATTTATAGCACCAAAAATTTTACGTAGTTTTTTATTTATTCTTAGCCTACTAGGGAATGCTCAAATCGAAAGTTCTATCTTTTTTCTACTTCACTTGTTATATTTCTCAGATATTACGCTATTTGATTATTACTTATTTCATTCAATGATATATGATTTGATGAATCAGTAGTTCTGCTTATATAAAGACAATACAATAGTTTGATTTATGAATATATTCAAAACACGAATACAAACTTGAACAGATGAGAAATAGTTATACTTATCGATGGGCAATACTTTCAATGAATAATGTGTAAACATTTTTTATTGTAATCTTCTATTTCCATGAAAGATTAGCGAGAACTTCGTATTATCATAATATGCAGTCATAATAAATATTCTTATTTCTTCACAAATCTTATAAACATTTATACATATATAAATAATAAAATAATAAATATATATATATATATAAATAATAAATTTATATATATAAATATATATATATATATATATATATATATATATATAAATAATTTTTAGGACAACAGATCAATATATGGAATTAGCATTGCTTCAACGTTTTCCTTCATCTGATTTCTTCTATATGGAAACACAGCGATTTCTAAATTATGCAACAACCCATGCAACATTATATGAAACAGGAAATTGGGTTATAGATGGACTTTGGCCCTATAATTTACGGGGCATTATATTTCGAAATTGTATAGATCAGGATGGAAGAGAACTTATGTACAATCCTGATAATCTGGATGAGAATATGAGACAAAAATTGCGAATAAAATGGCCTTATTTATTGTCGAGCGCATCAGATGAAGTTAATTGGATGATGGAATATAATTTTTATGGATCCTGTGTAACTTCAAATGTGACGTTTTACTTCCATGAAGCTTTGCGCTTACAGCAAAAATATGATGCGGGAGTTATTCTTAAGAAAGCTAAAATCTATCCTGGTAATAAATACCCCTTTAATCATTTTATTAATTCTATTGAAAAAGTTGTAAAAAAACAAGTATATATAGGATGTCGAGAATTAAAGGTAAAACAAGAATAAAATAAAATAATTTATAAAGATGAGAAAGAATTTTAGTTTATATTGCATAAACTTTATTTTTCAATTTTAGGAACAATATCTTTACGAAATTTGCATATGTTTCAATGCAAGTCACAAATTAGAAAATTGTGAACACAGGGATGAAAATAGAAGAATTCATCATTGTAATACAAGCAAACCGATTATTTATCCTGCAGTATTTACAGGTTATTTATTATTATTTTTTATTTCTTGCAATATGCATGTAGCTTAAATATGTGTGGATTTATATTACTTTTCATAACACCTGTAATTATTTTTCATTACAGGTTTCCCAAGCCCAGATTTATCTGCATGATTCCCTCCATCGTAGATAAGGTTGAATTTTTTATATAACGGTATAAAAAAATAATTATTTTTAATTAATTATGTAATTTAAGACCATACCATTTAATTGTACAAGAAAATTGCTATTTTATGAATATATAAATATAAATAAATAAATAAATATATATATATATATATATATATATATATATATACGATCGATAAATATTATTTGTACAACAATATGCTACTACATAACTATTGTTTTATTTGTTTCGACATTTATTAATTTTTTTTCTATTATTAGATTTTGATTATTTATGTATGGTGAAACAAAATTGAATAATGATACAAAAGGATCTCTGGTAAAGAAGATTGCATTATATTTAATGGGTAACTAGTTACCGTATATTTTTTAATATTTTGCAGTCTTTGTAAAAAGTTTGAACTATTTCTACATGCACTTTCCTCCATAATACAATATAATAAGTGACTACAACGTGGAAGCAAACAACTTGTGTCGTCCGTTTAGACATTTAGTATGTTTACTGATAAATTGTCTAATGAATGATTCATACGAAGCCTACTCAAAAAGTATCGTGAATTTTAAATTTATCGTGAATTTAAAATTGCTGTGCAATTTTGCTCTTCATGTACTTCTTAAATCTGAGAATTTCAGCCAATTTGTATGGTTACTTAATGTTTTACAGCTATTTTGTTTGATTATGTGTTAGCTACCTTAAAAAATAAATTAAAAAATCTGAAAAATAGAACGAAAATTGCAGGCAAATTCGGTGTGTCGACTGTGGCATATAAAAAAGCTATGGTAAACAAAATAAAATTTTCTCATATGGCCAAGACAACATGAATAATGAAGCGTGTTCTAAACGCCGAAGTTTGTCAAAAAGAGAAGGCAGATGTTTACATATTAAATTGAATTATGAAGAAAGCACAAAAAGGATAATAATAAAATAATACAAATCTTACTTGAAAATATAGTAAACCACTGTACAAAAAATTCCAATACACAAAACGAGTATTCATACACATATTCAAGCACATTTGAACTCTGATATCTCCAACATGCATACTGTGATGTCACTCCGCGCTCAGGGTAGAAGCATATAAAAAACACCCAGAGACGTGAGGACATTCTTTGAAAATCGCTGCATGGGGAGAGCAGTACTTTATACTTGACAGCATAAATACGTTTTCGCACCTACACATGGAATTCTAGATAAAAGTTGGATATCGATAAATGCATGCGACTTGTTATACTGAGTAACGCGATAAATAAACAGCAATAACACAGACAAGATTGAACTTGCCGCCCTGTTCTTCTCTCATTAACAGGCTTTGAAAAGAAAAAACTAACGCCCCACTCCTCTCGGTTCCTCTCGAAAAGGTCCCATCTTTAATTTTTGAGAAAATTGTCTGGCGCATTGTTATCGAGAATTTGCGAAGAATTTCAATACAATAAATACTAAGCGGTACTGACAAATGAGGCATGAACGTTTGAGGCTTTAATCCTTCATCCACTTATTGAAAATTTAAATTTCTATAATATGCAATAAGACTGCTAAACAAAAAACCGCTAATATATATCTGCATCTGCATATGCTAAATATTTATTAACATGCCCGTTATTAAAAATTAATTAATAAGTGTATCTCTTGATCATAGAATAGTTAGCAAAATTTCTGGCTTTGCGCTAACGCGTTTCGTAAGCTTCATACTGTATTTTCAATATATTCTTTCGCACCATTCTTCAATTTTATGGCAGATGGACACAATATTCGAAAAAAGTCATCTACTATTACGACTACGAATGTATAACTGTGAGGGTGTGTCGCTGAGGAGATCAGCCTCGCTGTGTCAGTGTGTATTACTCGAATTAGTCTATTTGCTGGAGTCTTACTTTATTCAACGATAATTTTATACTTTTCGTCAGCATGTAAGTTTGGTAAGTTTCAATGCTCATATTTATCACGCTAGGCAAGATTGGGACGCGTGACCTCGTCTAATGTCTCATAGTTTAATTTTCATCTCATTTACTAATTACCGAGATTATTTTTTTGAATAATTTATTTCGTTCCCGATCGTGATTCCCATTCATTGTTCTCGATCTTGATTATTAAAATGTTCAAGGATATGTTGAATATTTGCAGCATTTAACACAACCTTACTTATTTGAGGAACAGATGAGTCAAATTTGATATTCTTTATGTTTTCTGTATCTGTTCTATCCTAATTTCTCTGTGACTCTAATTCGACCTCAATGACACAACATACGATCAGAGTTTCTACCCCTCTATTTCGGGCATTATTATCTAACCAGTCGAACTTTCGAGTCAATAAATCTTTATTTCTCGATGTTACTTTAATGTACGTCTAAGGTCATGAAAAATAAAATATTATTTTGATTTTTTAATATAATGGTTACATATTTATTGCATGTTAATAGTAAATATTAGTTATTGAAATTTATTGTAATCCACTAAGCCAATGAAAAAGCGTAACTTGTTTTTATGTACGATTATAGATTCATCAGTGAAACAAAATATATAAGCTTAATTCGATTTTTATTGATAATTATGTATCTTATACCTCTCCATGCACAGTCACGGCAAGGAAGATTAAAACTAAATCGAGAGTATTTGGTTGCTAAATCAAGCAAGAAAATAAGATGAGTCATTTGTATGGAGTAAAATTTAGAAGTACACGTAAAAAAATAAATTTAAATCTTATAAATGTCATACTCTGTAATGTAAATATTTGACGCCGGCATTGCTCATTTTTCCAAAATTGTTATTTTTTCTTATATTATTTAACGTCGCTTTATTTATCTACCCACATAGTGGTGTTAGCTTGCGACGAAAGTATACGACGTAGTTGTGAATAAAGCACATATAAATTTTTGCAGTGATGGTTGGGCAGTTGGCTGAAACCATAATTTGAACTCAGGCCACCGAATCACTAGTTCTTCACTATAATCTAATCGATCTATCGTAGACCTCTTCATAAAATTGTGATAATTTTTGTGGAATGAGATTAATGAATATTGTAAGTTAGTTATTTAGAATTATATGCATCAGAGCGTAAATTTATTGAAGTTAGATGTTTATAAAGATTTATTAAAAACGAATTTATTTAAAATGGATGGTAAGACGACTATATAGGTAGGAAACAATAATTATGGAAAAATATGGTGAACAGCCAATCATTAAAAAACAAAATAGTAAACTTATGTTGCTCAGAATTTGCAAGTCTGTAGTATCGGTTAAGAAAAACGATGACTCTTCACGATTATATATAACTTATCGTAAAAATAATAAATTTATTGTAAAAGATAGGAATTGTTTATTTTTAATTGAAAACGTTATTGGACTGTTATAGAATGATCGAATATTTAGTATTCTAGACTTTCAAATGTTTTCTATGTACATGCGGAGAAAGAAAGTCGAAAATACACATCTTTTATTATTCGCTCTAAGTAGTATTATGAGTTCTATTTAATTTATATAATTTACATACTGATGTTCACAAACTCATTGGAAGTGTATTCCGACCTTCAGTACTACAAGTAATATCAGTACGTTTTGTATAAGTAATATTTATAAAAGCAAAGCAGTTGATGAAAATATAGATAGATTAAAATTAGATTTATAATTAGTTAGTTTTATATTAATTGATTATGAATTATAAATCACTAAAATTAAATGGAACTTTTAGAATATAAAACAGAATTTTTAACACAGCAGGTAAGATCCATCTAATAGATTATGTATTCAAAATAGCTGCTTAAAACTTTAATGATAATAACTAGATAGTAAATACCAATATTTGTGTATACTGTACCAAAACTTTATTTGCTTCTTTCTTTCGTTCTTTCTTCATTCATTAATTTTTCGTTGAAAGTATATATTCTATAAATAAATAATTTTAATTTATTATCTTATTATCGCAACTATTGAAACTTATTTACCATTTCTAGGGTCTTGTAAAAAAATCTTGCCTATGAACACCCGTATGAAAAATAATTAAATGTAGTTTGGAAAATTATGTAACTCCTAAAACACATTAGTTATATGTATGATGCAAAGAATTAAGAAATTT
The DNA here is from genome assembly GCA_018907035.1 of Sycobia sp. Sy_11. Classification (NCBI taxonomy): domain Eukaryota; kingdom Metazoa; phylum Arthropoda; class Insecta; order Hymenoptera; family Epichrysomallidae; genus Sycobia; species Sycobia sp. Sy_11. The sequence continues at coordinate 354,702 of JACCIC010000099.1, read as the reverse complement.
CTAAGTAAACTAATACTTGTAGCGTAATAATGAATTCTATTTTTCATCACATTCTTTGCAATATTAAAAAGTAATATATGAACAAATGCAACAAACTTTTAATTTTTAGGAACTTATTATTTTATTTGCTCTAGCTTATAAGAGTGTTTATGTTGTAACATTTTTTTAATAAAATTGTAGTGTATAAAAAAGACGGCAGTACATTTATTTTATGAATAAATAGCATTTATAGCACCTAAATTTTTAATAATAAGTCAATTTTTCATCATTTAAATTAAACTAAAAAATTAATTCTTTTTGTCAAAACTGAATAAAAATTAGGTTGCTAGTGTGTAAATTATAAAAGTATATGTCTTATTCAGAAATTAAACGAATTTAATTTTTCTCCACAATGAGAGACATGAATGATTTGTAAAATATCTAAAATAAGTTTTACATTTAACAACATTTTATTATTTTCTATATGTTAAAAGTGAATATTTAATTCGAATATTCACTATTGTGAAATCTTAATTAATAAAGTGCAAGATGTCTTATATTATGTTGTCAAATATTTTCCTTCTGCTTTTTTGCTCTTCATTCAATGCTTTATAAAAAGTGTTACAATCATTCATTTTACTTTACTTTATTTACTTCAAATATGCGCCGTTTTGTTCGATAATCTATTTCCATCTAGACGGCAACTTCATAATACCCTTCTCGTAGAAACCCCTCTTATTTGCGAAGAACTCGGACAGCCACTTTTCACAAGCCTCTTTTGAGTCCGACTTTACACCACCAATGGCGTTCGGCATGGACAGGAACAGGTGGTAATCACTTGGCGCTATGTCCGGGCTATATGGTGGATGCGATAAAACCTTCCATCCGAACTCCTGTAGCTTCTGACAAGTCATCAAGAAAGTGTGAGGTATGGCGTTGTCCTGGTGAAACACTACACCCTTCCTGTTGGCCAATTGTGGACGCTTCTGGTCGATAGCCTGCTTGAAGCGGTCTAGTTGTTCACAGTAGATGGTAGAATTACGCGTCTGGCCATATGGGAGTAGCTCATAGGGGATGATTCCCTTACAATCCCACCAAACCTTCCTGGCCATCAATCCTGGTTTGGCTACTGTTTGGGACGGTACACCGGCCTTGGACCACAACCGTTTTCACTTGATTTTATCGTACGTGATAAATGGGTCTAGTTCGTTCCGTTCGAACAGCACATCGCAGGCGATGATTCGGTCCAGAAGGTTTTTTTGCGTCAAATCATGCTGTACCACCTTCTGCAGATGGTTTAAAATAGTTTGGTGACTAACTCTCGTCTCCTGGGTCATGTCATGAGATGCCACATGCCGGTCTAACTCGATAAATTCCATGATTTGATTGGTATTCGACGTCACAGGTCTTCCGCCGGCTGGATTATCCATGGTGTCGTTTGCACCGGCTCTGCGGTTGCAGAGTACAAACCATTCCTCTGCGGTTCGAAGTGATAGCGTGCCATTCCCCAAAACAACATTAATCTCACGGAACGTTTCTCTAGCGGATTTGCCTTTGACGAAGGAAAACTTTAAAATAGCGCGAATTTCGGCGTTAGTGAACTCCATGTTTACACGTCTATTGAACGCAATATCCAAACTAATCATGCATAGTGTCGTTTTGTACGTTATGTCAGGACACTTTTCAAATGATGTATAGTATTGCCAGATACGAGCTCTGTAGCGCTTTATACATAGCCGCGAAATTCATAAGACAAAAAGGCGGAAGGGAGATATTTGACAACCTAATATTTTAAATTTGTTAAATATATATAATAATCAAATAAATTTCGATTAATATTTATTCAAAGATTCAAAAAATGTTTCAGCCTTACCTGACAATTGTTAAAGCCTTTTGTACTATATATATATATTTTTTCAATCCATTTTTTTTCGATCCAACCAGTAAAGAAGATCTTGTGAAAGCTCTTGTTGCTGATGGATTTCTTATTTGTACTTTTGGCAAAGACAGAAGATTAAAGGACTTGGTACATAATTATATTAATTATAAAATTAATAATGTTTTTTTATGTTATTTAACGTCGCTCTATTTATGCTTCCAAATATTGGTGCTAATCAGCGACGGAGGTCTACGTTGTGTTTGTAAGCAAAGCACATGTAAATTATTACAGCGGTGCTTGTGTCAATCGGCCGAGACCGGGAATTGAATTTAGATCATCAAGTTACTAGTCCTTCGCTCTAGCGATCGAGTCATCGTAGACCTCTTTTTGTACTATATTATTTATTATTTAATGTATATGTGTTTTAATTTATTTAATTACAACGATCAAGATAATACAATTTATGTTGCTGGTTTATTAAGTAAAATTTTATGTAAACTGAAAATAATAAAACAAATATAAAAACGTAATGTGACGGTCAAAAGAATTTTGAATTTACAGAAAAGCGGCAAATGTTGTTCTGGTTCGCAAGTTGCTGTGCCCCGGGCTAGAGCTGACTTGAACGAACCTGAGGTCCTCGTGGTACCGCGCCTTGCTGTCGATCTGAGGTCAGGTTATGCGAGTAAAAAAGAGAAAAATCAGAAAGAAATACGCCTGGTTTTGTTTCTCAAACGCAGAAAAACGCGCTTTTTTGATCCGATACGGAAAAATGTGCCTTTTCAGCCGCCAATAAGAAAAAGCGCGCATTTTTTCGGTGCGAATGAAAAATGGCGCGCATTCTCTCACAGTCTATGAATCGTACGCAAATTGAGCACATGAATATTAGAGTAATTTCATTGGTATATTGCTGTCTTTGTTTGATCAAAGGAATTTGACTTGATATTTAAAATTTGTTAAGGTGGGAAAAAGCAGAGCTTATGAGACGATAAAGTGGAACGCATAAGCGTGTATCAATCAGTACCGTTTTAAATCAAATTACATAAAGCTCGATTTAATTGACAGATAAATTTATATTTTCAGTAAATAATTTATAATTTTTCATAAATATATGCAATTATTTACCCTGTGCTAAAATTACATTAGTTTTCATTATACCCAAAATATATGAACCACTGTTTATTAAAAAACCGTATAAATTTGAAATGCGAGTTATCTGAAGGATCCCCCTATTGCACAATCAAATTTTTCTTAACACATTTAAACTATAATTGAATCGTGTTTTAAAAAATCTGCGCAATTTTGGTTATTATATTAGAAAACATTACACACATGAATCTAAGCTTATTTTATTTTGGATTAAGATAAAAATTCTTATGAAAATCAAAAGATGCAATCTTGCTTTCATTAACCTTTAGACTGGCGGCATTTTTGCCTTATAAATTGATACTTTTGATGTGCAAAATTTATACATAAAAACACCTCATATCTCTAGAGTAGCTATCAAGGTCACAGGTGACTCATATATGAGTCAGTCTGGCAGTCTAAAGGTTAAATATAATTTTGGTTTTGAATAATAACATAACACACTATAACTTTTCAAAATAATTTTTGATTATTATTTAAATAAAAAATTTTACTGCTAATTTGTACAATTTCATAAGAAAAATAAGTTTTTTTCAAAAATAAAAAATAAGTTGATAAATAACTTAGAACTCTATTGATTTCTTCGTACTTAGCGCAGATATCTCTAAAAAATTTTAGTCAACAGTGTATTATAACAAAATTTGTGCCGGCCACGCTGGCTGGCTACTGACGCGTATCGAAGGCCCCCGCCGCTCTCTTTTCCAAGCACGGACTTGGGATAGCTCCGCCAGTGGTCCCCTCATATTTAAGAGTGACCACGCTCCAGGTTCGCCCCCGCACCTAACTGCTGTATTGGGGCGGCACCGGGAGAGGTGAGGGCAAGCCCTTGTTGATGCGGCCTCCCGGGCCGTAGTTGAATAAGAATTGACTACGGAGCAACGAGAGATAGAATACTCGGGTCCTCGATACCTGTATCAAGGGAAACAGCTTGAAACAGACAGCTCGTCGACCTTGCCCGGATTATAGATCGGCCGTCAAGCATCACACGAAGTTAAGCGCTCTGCCGAAGCTCCTAGGATCGCCTATAGATATTAACTCCGCGTTTATTAATGACGGTGGACACATTAAGGCAGGCCAAGGAAACGCATAAAGCCGAGCAAGATTGCCGAAAGGACTATGCCGGTCAAAGTCACCGGATGTCTCCAGATTACAAGCCAGGGGATCTGGTGCTCGTGCCAGCTAGGTAAGAACATAGAAATTGGCCCCAAAGAGAGACGGCCCGTACGAGATCAGGGGGAAAATAGAGCCAACTAGCTTCGAGGTCGGAATATGAGGTAATAACACGGTGGTTTACCAGAACTCTGCCCTCACTTAACCAGAGAGATGATAAGAGTCGACCTGCCCCTTGTATCCCTCTCAGAAAAAGAGGACTCCCAAGGAAGACGGGCCCCGTTACTGCGTCGCAGTCAAATGAACCACCGCCAAGGTACGGCCCGCTCGCAGCAGAGAACGCCCTAAAAAACAGCCACGACCAGGACGCCATCGATTCGTCGAGAAGACCACGAGACAAGGAGAAGAGGACACAGGAGAGAAAAAATGCTGGATTTCTTGCTGGGGTGGCATCGAATTCAGACAGAGAGGTTGTAGCGGCCACGCTGGCTGGCTACTGACGTACATCGAAAGCCCCACTTTCGCTCTCTTTTCGTAGTGGAATAAGAATTGGCTACAGAGTAACGAGAGACAGAATACTTGGGCCCTCGATACCTGTATCAAGGGAAACAGCTGGGAACGGCCAGCTCATCGACCTTGCCCGGATTGGAGATGCCCGGGGCCGTCAAGCGCTACACGAAGTTAAGCGTTCCGTCGAAGCTTCTGAGATCCCCGACTTCGGAGCAACCAATTCGCGCCCCTATCGACGAAGCCAGGACTTGGACCAACTAGGCCGAGATTGGAACTGCCAAACGTGAGACCGTAGATGAAGAGCATTAGCGCGAGGAGCATTCCCGCGCGCCCGGAAAGCAGGGAAGGAATCAAAGGAAATCAACTACGCGAGGAGCTCTGAACTATTAAACTTAGAAAGTGTTATCGCGCGGCCCTGTCGCATATCTCCACGTTACCACCGTGAAAGAAGAAAATCCAGTCGCTCAAAGCTCACCACTCAGGAGCTAACTCTGCTTCAAATTCATATTTCTACACTCAAAAAGTTTCCGAAATTTTCTCATATTTAATTTAAATAAACAATCTATAGATTCTTCTTTAAGTAATTTATTTTATTGCTGTTTTAACATTAATTCTCAAAATCCTATACAAACTTATATACATATTTGTATATTCATACGTCTATAAATATTTGAGAAAAATATTTTTTTGATGGTAGTAGTAAATATTTATCAATAGACATATTTACGTATGTTATAATAAAATTTATTTTATTTTTCTTTCAAAGTACATGCTTTCATAATCATAATTATATTTTCTTATCCAGTTAACACAAAAATTGAACCTCATCTATGTCCTGTAATGAAAAAAAATTCAATATATTTTGAATAATAATGTAAATATAAATACTTAAGTTACATGTTGCTACAGATAAAGATAAATTTAAATAACCTGTAAATACTTCAGGATAAATAATCGATTTGTTTGGATCACAATAATGAATCCTTTTATTTTCATCACGGTGTTCACAATCCTCTAATTTGTGACTTCCGTTGAAACATATGCAAATTTCATAAAGATATTGTTGCTAAAATGAAAAAATAAGGTATATGTAATATAAATTAAAATTCTTTGACATGTTTTTAAATTAACTAGAATTTTGCTTCAATTTTGGTTGACACTACTATTTAAAAATTAGCGGTATTTGATTTAAAATACGAAAGTATACAATATATATATAAACATAAGATATATAAGACTTCATGCAATAAGTCCCGTGACTAAGCGAGAGATTGCGCTAATAGCACAATACTGGGTACATTTCCCGAGAGTACGAACCTTTATATGAAACGTGTTAAAATTTCACATCAATTGAACCACAAACAGTAGTAAAGTCACTTGGTTTCGCTTGTTGATAAAACATTGTTTTTTAATGGCTAAAAACACCGTAGAAGCTCAGCAATGGCTTGAAAAACATTACCCGGACTCCTTTCCATTCAAACAAACGATTTGTGGTATGCTGAGTTTAAACGAGGTCGTACAAATACAAACGATATAGAACGTTCGGGTAGGACATTGGAAGCAGTTACACAGAAAAATGTAAGTGGTGGGTTAAATCTCGTAATGAAATATCGCAAAGTGAAGGTTCGTGTAATTCCAGAAATGACACAGATATCATCTGGAAACCTATTTACCGTCCTTCATTGAAAATTGAGTAAGAAAAAAATTTCTTTCTAGTGGGTGCCGCCATTGCTTTCAGTGGAACAAATACAGCAACGAGTCGAGGAGATCGAAGCAAAAGAACTGCACATGAAAAAGAAAACATCATTTTTCACCACGATAATGCACCGTGCCACAAGTTCATGAAAAAAATGGCAAAATTGAACGAGTTGCGCTTTGATTTGTTTATGCACCCCCGTATTCGACAGATTTAGCCCCCAGAGTCTACTGGCTCTTTGCTGATCTCAAAAAAATGTTCCAGGGAAGAAAATTTGGCTCGAATGTGGAGGTTATTGATGAAACTAAAGCCTATTTTAAAGCAAAAGATAAATCCTTTTATAAACATGGTAAAGAAAAGTTGGAAAGGTGTTGGACGATTGTACCACTCTTCCAGGAGATTAAATTGATGAAGAAAAATGATTTTTGAAAAAAGAACTTGTTTTCATTCTTAGTCTTGGGAATTTTATACCCCGAATATTTAAGTATTTGTACCAACTGAAATTGAAGGAAACAAATGTCTTTGAAATAGCAGCTATTGATACGAACGCGACTTTATATATAAAAGGTACGCAACTTTGCTTCGGCCATTTTTTCGGCTTACCGTTGCAACTATCGATAGATGGTTACAGCGGTAAGTACCGAATGAAAAGTGTATTCTCGATCGAAGATCTCAGTTTTCAAGGCAAATTTTCGTCATTTGCGGGAAGTGTTGCTTATTTGCATTCATTTGAAGAAAAATGCGGTTAAAGCTTAACAAATGCTGTCAAGTTTTCTTGTGAACAGGTGCTCCAAAGAAAGAAAAATGGGTTCACTACGATAATTCCAAGTGCATAAAATCATGGGAAATGTCCACACATGCCTCCACATCGATGCCCAGACTGAATATTCATGATGCCAAGGTTATGTTCTGCATTTGGTGCAACCAGCAGGATATGGTGTATTATGATTTGTTAAAATCAGGTAAAACTATCACATGGGGTCGGTATCGCATGAAATGAACGAATATATCGATTCGTAGATCGACTCAAAAGAGGTATCGTTTTTTCGAAATGGTATCCAACAATTGCCCAAAAGATGGCAAAAATAGTGGCTAGTGACGGACAGTACTTTAAGTCATAAACAGGTAATCACTTTTTAAGAATAAAGCTTCAAATTTTAGAAATACTCGGCAGAAGCAAATTGGCGTATCTAATACATACATATATATATATATATATATATATATATATATATATATATATATATATATATAGTTTTGGGATTCTTAGTAAAATAATATTTTGAAATTAAATAATATTTGGATATAAAATAAATATATAATGTATAAAATAAAATAATATTTGTAAAATAAGAATTTGGAACAAAATATAGCCTATCTCCTTCCGAAGATGATATAGAAGACATATTTAGAATTTCAGAGCAATCGGTTTAGTATTTTGTTATAGAATTTGTTTAACATGTACAAAAAAAACACACTTTGATTTTATAAATTAGTATGGTTTATTGTACTCTTGTTTTACCTCCAATTCTAGGCATGTTATATATACTTGTTTCTTCACAACTTTTTGAATGGAATTGATGAAATCATCGAATGAGTATTCATTGCCTGGATAAATTTCAGCTTTGTTAAGAATAATCCCTGCATCATATTTTTTCTGTAGGCGTAAAGCTTCATGAAAGTAAAACGTTACATTTGAAGTTACACATGATCCATAAAAATTGTACTCCAGTATCCAATTAATTTCACTTGATATGCTTGACATTACAGAAGGCCATTTTGTTTGCAACTTCTGTTTTATATCATTATTCAGATCATTAGGATTGACGACAAGTTCTCTATTACTGTTATCTACGCATTTTTTAAGTAAATTACCATATAAATCATAGGGCCAAAGACCATTTATAATCCAATTGCCCGATTCAAATAAAGCTGAATGATTATTTGCATAGTTCCGAAATGTTTCTGATGTTACTAAGAAAAAGTCAGTTGCAGGAAACCGTTGAAGTAACGCTAGTTCCATATAATTATCTGTCGTCCTAACCATTACATATTCATTGTTTTTAATAATATAATAATAAAAATAGTAATAATAATAATAATAATAATAATAATAATAATAATAGTAATAATATAATTATAATGGTAATGATAATTATAATGAAACATACAACTATTCGTCACTTATACACATACACCCTGTGAGCCTTGACCTTTTAAGTTGAAAAATTCATCAGAGACTTTATAAATGTATAGAATTTTCCATCTCCCATACATGGTGGAGATGGAGAATTCTATATATAGATACCTTTTAAGTGCAAATAAGACCAGTTTGAATTCCGTTTAGAATTTACGGACTCTGCGCTTGTGCATTGAATGTATCAGCATGAAGTAGAAGGGAATCACTGATATATAACAATCTTCTAATGATCAGTGACTCAAGATAATGAAGAAAATAATCCACTGACTCTTTGGAATCTATGCGGAAGGGAATGATGCAATAGATGTAGATGCACGCTCCAACCTTTCCGATTTCATAACGGAAGAGCTCATCATAACCCTTTATGATTGAAAACTATACTAGATCTCAGGTTTCAATACTATTAGCTTATATATGCTTATATACTTATATGATGAAAAGTTAGTTTGGATTGTCGCTTTACGACATTGAGGCATTCTTCTAGGATTATGAAGCGAGAGCTCAGTGGTGAAGATATTTATTATGTTGTAAAAGACCGCTTAATTGGGTCTTACCTCAAAAAATAAGGCAGACCCACATAACTTATTCCTAAAGGCTTTTCTGCTTATTTAATAAGCTGGAGGAGCCTATTTGAATTCTTTTTACGACCCAGAGTCATGCATGTATAGAGAGGATAGAATTGTATGTAAAATTTTACTTAATATTCCGATCTATAATAAATAAAAAATATTATTATTTCTGACACTGATTTAGTAGTTTCCAAGTAATTTACTTAAAAAGAAATTTACTTGAAGTTCAAGTTTTAAAATAGTTTCACTACAAGAACAGATATCTATAATGATAAATGTAGTTCGTGAGGCTATTCACGAGTTTCTATTTAGTTTTTGCTTTAGAATAATGATTAATTCGAATGGTTATTTTCATAAATAATATCTAGTATCTAACTTACCGAATGCTTGATAACTGTTAGTAAATGCACTATAATGTTTAAATACATTACCTTGGGAAGGAATTGCAGAAAGATATAATATATGATACTATGAAAAATGTTATCATCATCATGAAAAAAGCGTCAATAACGGAGCAATTAAAACCTGGTTTGAAAGAAATAACTAGTTTAATAAATTCTGTCGGATAAACTAAAGTTAAATTAAATAAAACAAGTCAAGAAGTAATCTCGAATTAAGTTTGTCTTTGTAGTTACAACTTTTTGTTACTATAAAATTATAAGGCTTTGCGTCTGGAGATGCTATGATATTATAAAACTTACAGAACGAAAAATAAAATGCTATTTAAATTACTTTAATATATTGGCATATATCCATATTTAATTCTGAATATTAAATGGTTTTCTTTGTTACATTATTGAAATCCATTCGGTGACTCTTCTACATACATTGTCATATTAAAATCAAACTTGATAAAATGTTATTTAAAAAATGAATACAATATCATTCTATTTTAGAATGAACTTTCATATATTATTATTTAAAAGTACATTCGAGATAATGATAGTTGTGGAACTCGCGAGCAATATGATTTCATGTCAGTCCTGATTTCCATATCGATGATATTGATATAAAGTATTTCGTGTAAAGATCCGCTAAAAATTCGTTGCATTATTGCATAGAAGTCTATCTACGTGAACATTTGAAAAATTCTATTTTGATCACGCATACAATAGAGATATATTAACAGTTTTTAATATACTACAATTATTGTTCTATAAAGTAACTTTAACTTTGAATTCTAATATTAATATAAATAGTTTTCTAAACATCTGCTTTGATAACTATCCGTTATAAAAATATCTAGTTAATATAATTAGGCTCTGGTTACACTGTGCTTATTTTTAATATCACTCTGGTATTATATCTAAAATATAAAAAAATAAATTTAAGAAGTTAATAACAAAAAAGTAATATATATAAAGGATTCTTAGTGAGGGGCATTCTGATTGTACCCCTCCATCGAAATTTTCAGCGCTAATTTCAACGTTTCGAGTAGCTTCGGTTTTTTTTTTAAAGACAACCAGTATACTTATATTAGTTTATTAAAAGATCATTAGGCCGATAAATAGTGATTCAGTCTAAATCAATCGACTTTACAAGACTTTGAAAATTTTTTAAAATCATGGCATAAATTGTTGCTAAATTTTCTGCAGAAATTCTGCATCAATTTTAACGAATATTACAACAGATTTTATTTTTTAAAAATCTTGCAAAAATATCTGCAAAAAATGTTCATAAATTTTTAAAAAACTACTGCTACATTTTCTTCGTACGGAATTCATTTTACTACAGTATGAATTTCTTAAATATAATGAATATATTGAGTTAATATTACATAATTACTATTATTGGTTTTTTCATCTTAGAAATAGTTTCTTAAATATAATGAATATATTGAGTTAATATTACATAATTATTATTATTGGTTTTTTCATCTTAGAAATAGTTTTCGAATTTACATATACTAATTTAGAAAAAATATTTTTTTTTATATACTTGTATTTGTAATTTATAAATGTATATGTAAATTTTGTAAGAGTTTATAGAAATCTGTTTATATGTCTCTAACATTCTGCTAAAAATATCCGATTGAAAACGATTAAAATTTTTTATATACTTGCCAAGTTCAGAAACTTATATTATTTAAGTCGGTATAAAAAAATAAAACTTATATATTTTAATATTATAGTTCATAAAGAAGGTTAACACATATATATATATATATATATATATATATATATATATATATAATATTTTTTTCATAAATATATATAATCAAGTGGCGTGGTAGTTCCACGAAGGTGAGTTGGACAATCACTGAGTCTTGGCGTTGCTGTTACACTATTTAGAAACCGATGTTTAGGTGTGTAGGGACAACTTCTATGGGGAGTTTCATACTCAAACAGTAGAAACAGATGTCCTCTAGAATAGAATAAAGCATAACCATTATTCTCTTAATGCGTATAGTAATAATCACTAAGTACAAACTATTCTTTTAACTGAATAATAGTGCAATACTAGATTTGCAGTCAGTAAACTATAAAAAAAAATCTATTTTATGTAATGTATCATAATTGAGAAACTTTCTCAGAGTCTCGATTATTCCTTTAATTTATTATCTCTATTATTTCCCAGATAATTTTATATAAGCAAGAGTACAAAGTGGTCGAGTCCAAAAATATCATAATTTTTTAAGATTCACAGTTTCTTGAAACTCATCGTTACAAACATAAAAAGACTAGGTCCTACTAATTTCATGCACATAAGGCATTCATTATTTTAATATGGAAGAACACGTTGCTTTCATTCTAATTAATAATGTAATTTAGTGACCACTACATACAAACACACTTATGTTAATTAATAATAGTGCATTGAATATTTTAATCAGTTAATTAAAAAACATTTCTTTATAATATAATGAACGATAATTGAGAAACATTGTCGTAATCTCTGTTATAGCTTTTTATTACTTTGATGTTGATTAACCAATATTAAAAAAAAAAAAAAAAAAAAAAAAAAAAAAAAAAATGCGTCTCGTTTGTACAGTCGCTCTGAGCAGACGTGTTTACAATTGCTCCGCAGTCCGTGGAAACGAGTAAACATATTAAGGTGTCAGTAATTAATCAAAGCTATATAGTATATCTATCGTGTTTAAAATTTCGGACTGCTTTTGCAGTCCCGAAATGTTAAAGCAAAATTCCTGTGTTCCAAAAATGGCTTCTGATACCAGGGGTCATTTTACTCAAGTTACTCAAAGCTCTTCAGATTCTATTAGTAAAACATACGCAAGTGCCTCTCTCAGCTCTACTTTTATAACCAAAGAACATGCAGTGATAGCAGATGCAATAGAAAGTTTCACAAATGACGATTACATCGATGCTATAGAAGAAACCATTGGAACCGGACACGTAAGGTTTATTTCTAAGGTTACAGGTAATAGAATCAAAATTTATCTTTCCGAAAAATCACTAGTAGAGAAGACTATTAAGAAATCTGTGTTTATTAAAGGGCATGAATTAAAATTTAGACCACTAATTGCAAATCATAAAAGACTAGTAATCTCGAATGTCGATCCTACTATCCCCCATGAAATCCTTTTGAATTTTCTAAAAAAAAATTCAATCACTCCTGTATCGACAATGCAATATCTTAGAGCTGTCCTATTAAAGCCCGGTAGAGCAAATATTTTGTCATTTCGTCGTCAAGTCTATATCAAAGAAGAAGACACACATCTGGTGCCCGAATCGGCGCAAATTCTACATGATGACACACCTTACTGGATTTTCTTCACTACCGACAATACCAAATGTTATTTATGTAAACAAAGTGGTCATATAGCTCGCCTTTGCCCAGAAAATGGAAAACAAATTATAACTCCTGACGCATTCCCTTCTCTCTCACTCTCTCAAGATATTCCGTCGGACTCTGTTAAACAGCTGAATGAAATAGAAAAAACTAATATGAATAAAACTAAAGATATTAGTAATAAAAAACTGAAAAGACCCTCTCCTCCTTCAGTTACATTTACAGAAAATTCGAGTAAAGAAGAAAATTTAATTATTAAGGAGACAAAGATAGAAAATGATTCTCTAACAGCTGAAAATGAAAATAACTTCGTAATACCTAGCAGAAAAGTAGTCAAAAGGCGCAAGGAAAGCACAATAGAAGTCGAATTGGATCAAGTTAGTGTTGATAAATTAGAGCAATCACTACTACCATTAAGAGAAGAGTTGGAAAAATCAAGCACGTTACACATACTTAGTTTCGACAGATTCCACGAATTTCTCGCTCAGTCCTATGGCAAAACAAATACAATTGAACTTTCTCTTAAGTTTACAAATAAGACCGACGAGCTAATTAAGATGTTAGACTTTTCGTACTCGTTTATATTGGATAGAAGTATAAAGGCCAGATGTACAAGAATTAAAAAAAAGTTATTAAAATATATAAACCAGGAAATGGAATCTGATAGCTCTCATACGACACAATCCGACTAAATTAATTAAATATATTAATTCAATTACATATACATATTTATATTATGTCTTTTAACAACAAACTTAAGTGCCTTTTTTGGAATGCAAGAAGCCTACGTAAACGTAAAAACGAACTAGCAGATATTCTTAAAAACTTAGATATTTTTATCAGCGTTGAAACCTGGTTAACAGATCATGCTGTAGACTCAGAACAATACAAATTTCCTGGCTTTCTTACATACCGCAAGGATCGTCTTCACGGAAGAGGAGGGGGGATTCTCCTACTCATCAGAAAAACTGTAGGCTATATTGAATTAACTAATCTAGCTACACCTCATACCTCTGTAGAATTAGCGGGAATTAAAGTGACCAATTTTACACCAACAATCAATATCTTAGTTTGTTATAGAGTACCCGGTAATAATTTAAATCAACAACAATGGGATACAATTATTGAAAATTGTTCAAAATCTGAGTATTGTGTAATTGTTGGCGACTTTAATGCCCACAATAAATTGTGGAATTGTGAAAAAACTGATACGAACGGTGAAAAGTTACAAAATAGAATTGATAAGTTTGATTTATTCATACATAATATAGATACATACTCATATGTTGATGCAAGTCGCGCAAAAAAATCGAATTTAGACTTAATTATAACATCGCTCAATCTTGCGGATAAAATCGAATACTCTGTTAATGACGATCCACGAGGATCAGACCATTTTCCTATTCCTATGAATATTAATTTACAAAAAAATTTATACTTCAAAAAATCCTTTAGAATTAATAGTATAAAAACAGATTGGGAAAAAGTCTCTATTCAGCTCGATGAAAAATATTCGGTTTTTCTCACAGATGAGTATAGTTACTTGCAATCATATGAAAAATATGATCTTTTTATCTCTACCGTTAAAGACACCATTTCTTCACATTCGCCTAAACCAAAAATTTTTCCTTATAAGAAAAGAGATAATCCCGTTTCATGGTGGAATTCAGAGTGCAACAAAGCTAAAAGGTTAAGAAAAATTGCTTATAAAAAATGGGAATTAAATAAAAATGAAAAAAATTTTATCGAGTACAAAAAAGCTATCGCTACTGCGATTAAAACCTTTAAAAAAAGTAAAATTGATCACTTCAAAAAATTTGCATGTACTCTGAATTTTCATGAAAACATCAATTATGTTTGGAACAAGGCTAAAATATTAAAAAATAAGTGGGTTAAAATTACCTCAAACTGTTCAAATAGTAACTTACAGAACGATGTTCAAATTGAAAACGCTATTCAAAAACTTTGTCCTGCTTGGGTAGCTAGTGATCCAAGCTGGATGCCAAGCTGCTATGAATCGGAATTTTTTGATGCGCAGTTTGATTATAGGGAATTTAATAAAGCTTTATTTGAAAAAAAATCTACAGCGTCTCCTGGCATGGACGGCATTACCTATGACATTATTAAAAAATTACCTATTAAATATCATTTGATTTTATTGGACATCTTTAATGAACTTTTCACCGCAGCTTGCTATCCATCTAGTTGGAAAAATAGTTTCGTGCATTTTATTAAAAAGACAAATAATAATGGCGTTCGACCGATTGCTCTTACTTCATGTGTCTGTAAACTATTTGAGTCGCTAATAAAAAACAGACTTCAGTGGTGGTTA
The DNA here is from genome assembly GCA_018907035.1 of Sycobia sp. Sy_11. Taxonomy (NCBI): domain Eukaryota; kingdom Metazoa; phylum Arthropoda; class Insecta; order Hymenoptera; family Epichrysomallidae; genus Sycobia; species Sycobia sp. Sy_11. The sequence continues at coordinate 339,534 of JACCIC010000099.1, read as the reverse complement.
GAACACTTTCAATTATTACCGAAAAATCAGGCCGGGTTTAGAACCGGCAGATCATGCACCGATAATCTTGTTAATCTTACCACGCAAATCAATGAAGCCTTTTTTCGAAAGAAATCTGTACTAGCTGCGTTTATTGATGTCTCTGGCGCATTCGACAATGTAAACTGCGACATTCTGTTAAATAAATTAGCAGATATTGGCTGTTCAGAAAAAATAATTAAATTTGTGAAATTTCTTACGATCGAGAGATTAATTTATTCTGATAATTTAGGAGATTCCTTTAGAATCGGAAATAAAGGTGTACCTCAGGGCGGTGTTTTAAGTCCTCTACTGTATATAATATACGTGAAAAATGTTGTCGATAACTTACCTAAAAGCGTCGAAATATGCCAATTTGCTGATGATCTACTGATTTATTCGAAACTCTCCCCTTTTCCAAAATGTAGAAGCGTAATTGAAAAAGCAACAAATATAATTAAAAATAATCTTAGTATAATAGGTTTAGACCTCGCACCAGAGAAAACAGTATTAATACATTTTAACAATCACAATATAAAACCAGGAGAAGTACAAATTACGGTCGATGAGTGTATTATAAAATCTAGTGAAACAGTACGTTTTTTAGGAATTATTCTCGATTATAAGCTCTCATTTAAAGATCAAATTTCTTATGTACTACAAAGATGTACTAGAAGTCTCAATATCATTAAATACCTATGCGGTACCTGGTGGGGTTCTGATCCTAATACTCTTATAGTTTTCTACAAGAATTTTGTCCGATCAATTTTTGATTACGCTTCTTTTATTTATTTCCCGTCGCAAAAGGAACTAGTAAGCAAAATAGAAAAAATTCAGTACTGCGCTTTGCGAAAAGCACTCGGTTACCGAGTAAGTACTCCTGTAAATATTATATTAGACGAATCTAAAATGCTATTACTGAAAGAGCGAACTAAATTTCTGTGCCAATGCTATATAAGCAAAATTATAAATAATAAGAAATCGTCTGTCTTCACGAATCTACAAAAATATATCTCTTTTTTAAAAAAAATAGCCATAAACCTAATAAAAGATTAATCTTATTTAATTCTTGTGCAGAATTCGTACAAGATAACTATAGTCATCTCCTTACTGGCCACAATCTTTATGATTATGAATATAAAACGTACTACACCAAATTACATGTCAATTTTGAATTAGGTTTTCAGATAAGAAGCTCTCCCAATCCAAATACTGTATTAAATAATTTCATTGTTGAACAAAACTGCGCTACTATGTATACTGATGGAAGCAAGATCTCAAATGCTCTAGCCACGGGTTTTTCCTGTTTTTCCCCTGAGTTATCTATAAAAACAAGCATATCAATCAGCAAATTTGCTTCTGTATATACTGCAGAATGTGCTGCTCTCTCAGCTGCCCTTGATATTGCACTTATGAATACAAGGAGAAGCTATCTGATTTTCTCAGACTCCCTAAGTGCTCTGCAAAGTCTTAATTCAACAAAAACTTCGAGCTATAGAAATTCGCATATTCTAGAGATTAAGAGAAAATATAATTTATTTTTAGAACAGAACCCCAATTATCAAATTAGATTTGTTTGGATTCCATCCCATATTGGCCTTCATGGTAATGAAATTGCAGATAACTTAGCAAAAGAGGCCACTAAAAACATCCCTACCGACACTTTTTCAATCCCATACACTGATCTCTTTTCAGAATTCAAAGAAATTGCGATAAAACAAACTGAGTTGTTTATAAAAGATCGATCATTATTCACAGGTAAAAAATACTTTCAGGCATTTTGTCTTAAAAAATCGAAATCTTGGTTTGTAAATAAAAAATTAAATAGAAGATGTATTACTACAATAAATCGCTGCAGATCAGACCACTACAGTCTAGCAGCTTCTCTTGCCAGAGTGAATATTATCAACGATCCCACATGTGCATGCGGCTCTACGTCTCAAGATCTGAATCATGTATTATGGCAATGCAAGCTTTATGATGAAGTAAGAAAGTCTTTCATAAATAAACTCGTTAGACTCAAGTTACAACTACCCCTAAATATAGAGACATTAATAGCCAATCCTAACACTCGAATATGTCAAATAATTTGCGAATTCTTCAATAAATGTAACCTTTTTATATAGCGTGCTATTATCTTCTGCTGTAAGGTAGATACAATATTTTTGCATTGGTCGATCGAAAATCTTCTGTAATGATCCATTATATGTATTATAATAAAAGTTTAAAATTAGCATTTGTATCAGATAAAATGTATCTATAATAATGTATATATATGTATATGTTTATAGCTGTATAAGTCTTTTTATAGGCTTGGGTAAGCTCAATAAAAAAAAAAAAAAAAAAAAAAAATATTAAAAAATAAGGACATCCAAAAATATCGTAAGATTTTATCTTATTTTCATATAATGAAATTACATAAAAGTATTTAAATTTAAATATTAAAAACAGTACTCTAATAATTGACTAAATTCTCAGCTGATGTCTCATGTTCTATTATACATTGAATTTAAAACTCAGATCATTGAAATAGTCAGATGTCCTATTTGCGATGGAGAAAACCTGAATGTTACATATAATTATATTGTATCGTAGATCCATGTATTGAATTCATTGAATAATAATTAGGTGAAAAAAATGAAATCTCCAAAAAAATCACTTTTAAGAAAAGTAAAATAGTTAGGCGAGTTTGATATGTTTTTCACATATTATAAACTTCAAAACTTATATTTCTATAAATAACAGTATGTATAGTTTACAAAAATATATCTAAAACTTTAAAAATAATAATAAATAAATAGTTTTAACGGAAATGCAGCTTAATAGAGTAATAAGAGACGTTATAAGTAGCCGAGTTTATTTTCACATAATTGTGTCCGCGCGTGAACGCGAAAAAGAAAAAAGAATTAATTATCTTGAATCATCGATGTTTTTAGGTAAACATTCTTCTGTTATTTTTTCTGATAGATCATTATTATGAAAAGAAGCAGGTATGAAATTGACAAGCCCGTTCCCTCAAAGTTTCTAGCTGCACAAATCCAATATTGAACTTAAATATATATACACTCAGTTAGAAAATAGATAATTATAATGAAAATTGTTTACATTTCTTAAAAATTCTTTTTTTGGAAATATATATATATATATATAATATATATAATATATATTTTAATTGTTATAGCCTAGTATATATAAAATTTTTTTTGGCAAATTCAATTGTATTGCTTTATTTAAATATCCAAGCAACAGTTGTGTATGAAACTGTAAATATTGCTGCTGCTCTAAATCTGCAATTAAAAAGTTTATATATATATATATATATATATATATATATATATATATATATGTATATATATATAAATATAAATAACGAAACGTCCATTGCGTGCTTCAATATAGATTAACTTATCCGCGTGTAGTAATTAGTAGCCACAACGGCAATTTTTTTTTCTATTGTGCTTGCGCGTCGCTTTTTAGGAGATAAAAAGTACTCGAGCGATTATCGAAGCCGATCCTCTAATCGCTTGGCTCACTGAAGACATTATATTACGCTCTTAATCGCTGCCAACTATATCAGGCCCGGATAATCTTGTGATCGTAAAGTGGTTTTACACGTATGTATAGATATCCTGGGCGTATCATTAATGCATATATTCGTTTCAGCATTGTTGAAATGAGCTTTTAGCTGTTAAACACTTATTGAGAATCATAGTGTTTTTAAAAAATATACTAAATTGTGATATGTTCTTTTAAATAAATAGGGTATCTTAAAAAGCTTAAAGTTTTGATTGATTTTAATAAATGCTTAATGCTTTATTTAATGAAAATTTTTTGCAAACAAAAGTTATTTAATTACGAAGAATCTGCAATACCGTGCCTTTATGGTCGACTTCGTATCATAGGTTTATAAGAATGGACTTTAAAATTATCTTTGATATAATATTTCAGTACACATGTAACGACACCTTATAAAAACAAAACGTTAATTTTATTTGACACGTACTAAAAGTATTTAAATCAAATAAATTTCAATAACACCAAATAAATATAGTTCTAATTAATTTAATGTATTAAATACAAAGTAGTTTTTCCTCAATAAATAAAAAACATCCCTTAATAATTTGCAGTGTTAAACCAATCTCTCTTTCCAACGTATACTTAGATTAAACATAAGTAATGATAAAGAAAATTAAGTAAGTATTTTCTCAGATTTACAATAGTGTAATCTTCTATTTGTATTTCCGAACAACTGTAATATTAGCATTTCCGAAAGATTGTATTTAAAGAAAAACTTTTTTTTATCGAAAATTTGTATACTGGGTGGCTCAATTGCAGAATAAATACTTGTAGTCAGGACAAATCCATCGGAAGGAATACTTATGAGTCTGAATGCTCGTAAACTGAAAAAATAAACGAAACAGTCTAACCTGCCCTACTTGTCCAGGGTCTGCTCGTACATTTGCGCGGCTATTAAATAATGAATCCTAGAGAAAATGCCGAGGAAAATCTAAAAGGCAGAAACATATTCAAGCGAAGATTTGCAAGAGCTGAACATTGAGATTTTTAATTAGATTTTTAAGAGTCAATCAAACATTGCAGAGAGAAGTAATATTAAAATTTAACTATTTTGTTAGAAATTTGAGAAGAAATTGCCTCTATCCAAAAAAGTTTAATGATTGTGAACACAAGATACTAATTCACATAGTAAAATTGACCATTTTTATAGCGATTTTACTGTAGAAAATAGTATTTTCTTAACCATAATAATTGAACTTTTTTTAATCGGTTGAGTCTGTCCCAAAACTGCCATAAACATAATGAATGTTAAAATTAATTTGTCTGAGTGTAATAATTATATATCTCGATTCAAAATATTCTTGGAGTCATTAAATAGACACACTCTTTTTATTACGAAAATTTGTACTTTTACTTGAAAAAGCATTAGTCTCCAATAATTTGGCTTACTTTTAAATAATCGCCAACCAGCAAAGTATCCGTGTGCGTATAATAGTTCGAAACAACGATGCTCATAGTAGATAAAATGGAGCATAATCTGGCCCGTAACCTATACTGTTAAAGCAGTCCCATTCATGCTCGTCTGTTCCTACAGCGTCTACAAATATATATATATATATATATATATATATATATATATATATATATATATATATATATATATACATACATACAATGATATAGCTAGATATATAAGACAAGAAGTGCGGGTGGCGTCGCAGTGAGAACGAAAAAGAGAGAAGAAATCAAGGGTGCCGCGGGGGGGGGGGGGTCAGGCCAAAGGCGCGCGCGCTCTCGCCCTTCGAGTCAATAAACATCCGGCGAGAGAGGAACCGCCTGCCGCGGTAAGCCCTGGACCACACTCTGGATTACCTCACGTTCTATATACACAGACACGCGCACGCGCACGCATGCACGCACAGACGCACACACACCCACACATAAACGCGCGCGCGCATGAGCGGGCTCTCCGCGGCCGCGGGCGCCGCATGCGCTCCTGATCGTCGCACGGCCGACGCGGGGATGGCTTGACGAGAGCCCGTCCGATCGGAGGCCTCTTCGTCCAAGTGTCACATCGTGTATGCGGCTGAATATGAGTTTGAACAGGTTTGAATTTGCACCATTCTATAGATATTGGTCATGGTCGATGCTCAATTTGACGCTCTTTCACATACTCTATATATATATATATATATATATATATATATATATATATATATATATATATATATACATATATACACACACGTCTCTATATATACACACACATATATATACACACATATACATATGCATATTCATTGGAATTAGAGGAGCACAGGGGCTGGGGAGGGGTAGCTCGAGAGCTTGAAAAAAATATGCGGAAGAAAAGTTCGGTATCAGGACAGTAAAAATGGAAGCGCTCTACTGCCAGGGAAACTAATGAGACTGGGCATTGCCGACAATTTGGATAAGAAGGATCTTGGCATGTTATAATTGTTGAACTAGATTTGTTTTTGTGGGGACATTTTTCTAAATGTCTCAATAATTGATATTTTGATTAAATGTAATAATCATTGTTTTCTCTGTAGAATTACGTGAGACTTATAAGTAATAGAGAAACAATTAGTCCAGTGATCAAGCTAGCATATCGTATTTTTAATGAAAATGGTGTAATAAAATACTATGAATTGATAATAATATAATTTTAATCTACATTAATAATAATAGTATAGCAAGGCACATTTTGCGACTGTTTCAAATATATCTTTATAACGCAGAAACATTTTCATATAGTCTTTTTGTTTTACAATTACATGTGTTATTAATTTGTAAAATTAAATTTTATTATCAATGTCCAGTTACATTTGTAATAATGATAGAACTAGAAAAAATGTAACTTTTTATAACAGTTTATTTAATACATATAATAAAGAAATAAACATGATAGTATTTTGAAAAATTACGACACAATGATTTTTGTGAAGCATATTTCATTTTCTTATGTACGATTCGGTTGTGTTTTTTATCATTTGCAGATATACAGGGTGAACACGAAAATATACCATTTATATTATTACTTCTATTACTCCATTCTTCCTAGGATAAATTACGATCGTTTTGATAAGAGAATAAGGTTTTTTTATTTTTTATTTATTATGTCAACTTCAGATTAATGTAATGGAAAAATAAATAAATTATAAATAATTATAAAATCTAAGAAATAAATATCAATTGAAAATAAGAATGTATAAAAAATACAATTAATGGATTTAACTCGTTCGTGGTTCTAAAATACGAAAAACCGAAGATGCATCATACAATTTAGAACACTCGAATCCTCGAAATCCAAAAACAATTGAATTAAAAAAGATCATACAGGTGCATCGAATTTATCGGTATAAGACGTTTAAAAAGGGGCGAACCTGCACAGAATACACGAATAATTGCAGTCAGCAGCGATCCAATATTTTCATCGTACAACGCCCCTAAGAATAATGCGCCGGCGGAACATCCGTAGAGCGGCTCCATTTACAAACGAACGGTTAATTGGCAGTGCTCTGTCTTTCCCCTTCTCGTTGCGGAGAAATTCGAAATTCGCCTCGATGCCCGAGGTCGGCGCTTCTACAGCCCCATAATTTCAACGAGCGGCTCTCGCGGCGATGGGGTGCCCGCGCCGGGGTTGTTAGGCGGGAGCTTATTCCGCGCGTTACTTTTCAAGACTTCGGATATTATACATTGGGACGGGATAAAAAGTTCCCTCGCAGTCGCGCTGCCTCAAAGATGACCGTAGTCTGACTTTTTACTTAATTGTGCAAAAAAAAAGGAAGAGGAAGAGAAAAAAATCCTCCGATGCGAGTGCGGTAGGGTATAATCGTGGCGCGGGCGGCAGTCGCGCGAGATTGTGCCTTTACTCGGCGAGAATTCGTTTGGCTCTCGCTGTAAAATAGTCGCTCCTTTTAACAAATATGTTTAAATAATTAAGTTTTAATTATTAACCTCAAAGGAGGAATCGTAGGGATTGAACGACGAAAGTGCTTAAAGCATGAGAAACAGAATGAACATATAAATTTTATTTTTTCCCGTTCTCATTTTCTATAAATTATGTCGCTAATATTATTAAAATGCTAAAAGGACTCAACAATACTCCGAAGCTTTGGACAAAGTATAGTAATTTTTATTTGAAAACTTCTTTAAACGTAAATACACGACATTAAAGTTGTTAGAGCAACGTTTTAATTTTCATTTCGTTCAAATCTAATTCCGCGCGCGCGCGCCCGCGCCGAGCAAAAACTAGATTTCAGAATTCTCTCCCTGCCTTCCTCTCGCAATCCTCAATCCGTAGATTGCTCTTTTTCCGCACAACCACTTTTCCACTCATACTCTCTTATCCTGTCTCTCTCTCTCACTCTCTCTCTCTCTCTCTCACACACACTCTCTCTTTGCACCTTTCATCTAATTTTCTCGAGCCACTCAAATGACTTTTTTCAGAGAATTAGGATCGTGGCTGAATTGACTATTTTTGTTTTATTTTTCATGTTTTAGGTGTTTATATTGTCGAATTATTCAGATATGCGATTCGAAAGAATAATCGGCTCATTTTTAGTTAAGGATGTCAAAAACCAAATTATTATAACATTATTCGTTTTTATAATAACGCAGTAAATGAAATTATTAGTTATATAAATAAATTTGTTCTGGATCAAAATAACTTGAAATATCGAATCAAATTTATTCGTCATTGTATAACGATATATGATTAACTAAACTTTTATTAGGCCGCTCAATTATATAACTAGTCTACCATTTTCCTCGGTACAGAAAACATTTAGCGGGGTAAGCTTAAATTTTCTTCGCAAAACACGTTCGGCTCGTCGTCACAAGTTTCTTCCCACCTTGATCTTCATCGCTGACTCAGTCTCCCCCTCTCTCACTCTCATTTTTCCACGTTTTTCTGTCCTCTTCATATTCTTTTTGTTCTCGTAACGCGTTGCCGCTCTCTTATTCTTATGCCAGGAAAACGCGTCGACCGCTGCAAGCTCACCTTTGCCATTCTATCTCTCTCTCTCTCTCTCTCTTCCTCCCACACCCTCTCTCATTCTTCTGCCTTTCTCTCCGCCTCGACCGAGAAAGCGCTTCACCTCTGTCCGGTTATAAGGAGGAACGAAGCAGCTAGGCAGGAGAGAAAGGAAGGAGAGGGGCGAGTATAGTAGGACGGGGGAGTAGGTAGGAGTGGCAAAACCGAGGGATAGGAGAATGGTGGGTGAAGCTTCTGCGTGCGCTCTCTCGCTCTCTCTCGCTCTCTCTCTCTCTCCCGCTCTATCTCTTTCTCTCTATGTCGCGGAGCCTCCATTAAATTCATTAGGCCATTAGTGGCTGGTGTGCTGCTGGTGTCGCTGCCGCCGCCGCTAACGCTGCTGCCGTTGTTGCTGCAACCCTCCAAGATCGCTGCCACCCCCGGGGTCGCTTGGCAACCGAAACTGCTCGAGAGCAAGGAGAGGAGAAGAGGCGCGAGCGTCGGCGTCCCCGCGCTACCACGATGCTCTGAATATCCTTCTCTCTCTCTCTCTCTCTCTCTCTCTCTCTCTTTCTCTCTCTCGCCCTCTCTGTCTTTATCTCTTTCTCGTTCTCTGCTCTATCTTCCTTTTGCCGCTGCTCTTACCCAGCGGAGGGCGCGCGGGTGTAATTAGATTCAACGAGCGAGCGAGCGAGGGACCGTCGGTCTGGAGAAGATGGAGGCAGGGTAAAGAAGAGAATACTGATGTGCGCCTCGCTTCTGCCCGTGCTTTTCTTCTCACTATCTCTCTCTGTTTCACTCGCTTTCCAAGTCTTGAACCCACCGCTCTACACGGAACGCGACATTTTTCTTGTCTTCTGAGATATAACTATATATATATATATATATATATATATATATATATATATATATATATATATATATACTATTTCTTCGAGTCCTTTTGTTTGGTGGTATTCCTTGCTATCTGCCGCACTTCCATATGTGTGTGTGGAAAACAGTATTTAATGTTATATCTCTGTTAAAAAGATTTTTCAGCTGGATAAAATTCGACAGACGGCGCGTTTGCGAAAAATGTGGAGTTGATGTTTTTATCGAGATTCTGATAGCGAAATGATTTCGGTGACGTTTACAACGCGCGCGAGCCGACTATTATATACTTTTTTCAGGATGGTTCACTCTAGCGGGCGTTATTTTCATGTACATTTAGAATCGTGCTTGATAACGGAATATTTTTGAAATTTTGAACATCGCGCCTTCGAATATCTGTAATAAATGTTATTTATCCGTTCATGTAACTTCATATAAATTTAAAAACGTCAGTATAAATGTTACTTACGGATTAATTTCTTTCAACAAGGTTTTATTCTACATTTTAAGTGATTTTTTTTTTCATTAATCCTTTTATGATAATATTTTTTCATTCATGACTTTTTAAAGGACTGAAGAAAAACTACTCAGATTTCGGAAATATTATATTTAAATATTAAATATTGCAAACAAAGTAAAAATGGAAAAGATTAAATGAAATTTTTAACATTTAATATTGAAATATAATATTATGTAAATAAAATAAAGTGCCTTTTTTCTCTATAGATAAAATAGATCTTCGACTGCCTCGTAAAATTAACGAATAAAACGGTCCTTTCATTTAAGCCGGTCCACCCCAATCGTCAAAAATTTCTCAAGTTTTATCTTTAATCTATGCAAAAAAGTGTCGCTCAATATAATCTGACTTAACGCAACAATGCTCGGCTGTACATAGCTTTCGCTTTACCGGCCGCTTGGAATGAAGATATTTGAATTTACGCATTAGTATATCATTGCGATGGTTGATAGATCCAGAGTTTTCAGTGAATTTCGAATAACTCTTTGAACATGCACGATTTAAAGAATCCTCCGTCAGCCATACGTGTCAGCCACAAAAATTATAATCGTTCCAAAATATGCTGGTTGTTATACAGAAATCCACAAATCGTGCACCGTGCGCTTAGACAACGGAGGTTACTTTTGTAATATCGACGGTAAAAATCGTCACCCCGTGACCCCCGGTTGACCGGCCAAATGAAAAGTAACGATGCTGCGCGCGCTTTCTCGCTCGCTCGCGGAGCGAACTTTCAATTCGGGCGCCGAGAGGGCTTTGCATCGGGAATATGGTGAGGGACAACCGCCGGCCCCCTTGCCCGGAAGGCGTCGCGACATTACGCGAATGCATTAGCGCGTCGGCGGTCCGCCCATGCATAGATGCATGCGGGAGGGGATCACCGACTGGCTACATAATACATCGCGCCATGATTTCGCTATCTCTCTCGATCGCTACTTCTTTGTCTATATATATATATATATATATATATATATATATATATATATATATATATTATAGGATAACGTGCAGCTGGGTGTTTTCGATCGAAAGGAGTCTAATCGATTTTTTTTGTGTTCCTTTTAATCTATTATCGATGCGGGCTAAGGGCTAAACTCATAGAATTTGGTAAGATGTTAGAGAAAGATGGTTTTTGATAAGGTGCAGATAATTTTTTAAGACGGACGTTTATGTAGCGAGAGAGAGAGAGAGAGAGGGAGAGAGAGATAGAGAGAGTCGAGATCACCTCATTGGGATCGGAATTATTGAATAGTATTTAACGCGTAAGCTCTGGAGAAAAGAGGTCGGCTCCTACATTGTGGTATTTTTGTAAGGAACGTTTCGAAAGGTTTCTAGGTTTTAACCGGGCTTGCATCAGTCGAAAGGGATTAGGCTTCAACTCCAGTTTAACAGATTGCGGATCTGCTGCTCTATCGACTGAATGAACGGAATCCCGGGGAAAGTCGCGATGTGATTTCTGTCTTATTTAAGCCAGATTTTTTTTATATTTAAGAAAGTTGCAAAGTATGGTTATAAATCATTTAGTCCCGTTTCGTTTTTTCATAGTACTAGTCATTTAATACATATATATATATATATATATATATATATATATATATATATATATATATGTAATAGTTGAATTATGAGAATTTATGTACGATAATATGATGTAGAAAGAAATCGACTCCAATTAGTAATTATAATGCCACACAAAAAGATTCTAATAAAAATTACAATAGCATCTAGTAATTTAATCACAGACTACCCAATTGCTTAAAAATTACCGTAATTTTTAATAATATTTACATAATTAAGAGTAAATTTAAAAATTTTCGCTTATAAAAGTTCTTAGTGTGTATTGAGATTTTTACAGACTATCATCAAGTCCCTAATATATTGCAATTTTTATAAAACAAACTTTTTCTTTGTGTGATCGAAATGATTGAAATATCCTATTATTTTTTCAACAAATTACGATGAATGTTTGATAAAGTTATATTCAATTGAGCAAACATTTAATTTGAAAGTACAATACTAAAGATAAAAGAGTATATAGCAGAAAAGTTATCAATCATATATTTTCGAGTAAATTATAAAAATAATTATTAAGAATTTTATTGCACGTATGTGTCACCACTGCGTCTTTTCATCAATTATAAAATTTCTGGCATATCACCGAAAAACAAAGTAACAGCCTTCTATCATTCCCGTTCTTATACAGACGTATTATCTGACTTTTTATCGTCTTTTTACCTGCGTGCGCGTCTTTTTATCTTCCGCGCGTCTAAGCTAATAGCGGCATAGTGTCATAAAACGCAAAGCGCATCCTTCGAATATTTGAATCAGCACAATGTCTATATACGCGTACACGCGCGCACGGCGCACGACGGAATTTATAACTTTATAGCTGAGCGCGTTTCCAAAATATAAATTTTCCCGTGCCAACTTGAAGCGTTAGATAATAAAAGCGTTAATGCCCGATGCGTTAGAAAGATGATTATAATTTACTTTTATTAGGCAGTACCGGGGCTCTGCCTCCTTCCCCCCCCCCTCCCCTTTTAAATCTGCGTCGCTTAGTTTTTACCCAAGCTACCTTATATAGTAATTAAGGGGGCGTATAAACAGCAGCGTACGCACGGTAATAAAGCGTGTCTTATGCCGCCGCGCCCCGGGACGATGAAAATTTATCAACTGCGCGCGTCTTAAGTGTTGTTTAAAATATTAATAACAATAATAATAATAAGTACAACAACGACAACAACAACAACAACAACAATAATAATAATAACAATAATCATAACAAGAACAATAATAATGCCTGTTAATATATAATCTTTTTATCAATATCGCAGATGCAGAGATATATTGCTTATTTAATTATCTGCTCCTTAATAAGAATTTTAAATCTGGATTTATAATTGCTTAATGAATATTTTCCTCAAAATTAAATGGACAATTATTTAAACAAATTTATCTCCTATCTGTCATCAATGATGGCTGGTAGATAGTTTGTAAGTTCAGTGATTTTGTTCTACCTAATCGGTCATGATTTCATAAAAAAGAAATTTTAATTATTATTAAAAACTCGGTCAATTTGAAAGTAAGAAGACGACAGTATTTGGTATGCATAATCGCGCACTAATTACCTTATTGCAATTACAGGTTTCTCGTAACAGTTTTAAAATATTGTTTTGAGAACTATAGTATGAAAAATTTTTAAATCTTTGATTTGTTATTTATCTCTAGAAATAATTAACACTCCGCGCTCCTTTACCTGGACACTTTCGTTTCAATTAGAATTTTTAACATACTAAAAGCTTTCATTTTGAAGCTGGACAATGATTCAATTTAAATTCTAATCAATATTTGCTTTTTTTAACATTGCAAAATAATAAAATAATTTTAAATTTTTTAGCATTGTAAAATATCAGATGACTTACTTTTTAGTTATATTATTCATTTTATCAGTGTTTTAGAATTGTTGAGAAGATTTTTAATTGAAAGATATATTTGAACCAAGAATAGGGACTTTGTTTCAGAAATCAAACAGGGCAAAACGTATAAATAATGTTCCCCTGTATGGAACTTTTTAAGCTCTCTTGGGCGAAACTTTCATTTCTGTCCGTTCTTCTTATCTAACGCAGCCCATCTCTGATCTTCCCTATGTATATATGTATGTATATATATATATATATATATATATATATATATAATACTCAACCTTTTTCTCTTATCAACGCACACATTCGTCCCTACGCTTCTGCACGACAGTCGAAAAGCTCTGCATCGTGCTTCCCTGCCTTTCTCTCGGACTCCCTTCTCCCTTTCGCACTTGCTACACTTCCGCTTCGCCTGTTCCGTGCATATATATATATATATATATATATATATATATATATATATGCCCACACTCGCGATTCTCGCGCCCCGAGCCCGAGGGAATGAGCAGGGGTGGGGACTAACGTGTTTCGGATGGGAGCGCAGCCGCGCGGCGCCTTTGTGCGGTCGCGCAGCAGAGGTGCCGCGTCTTCGTCGTGCGAGATTGAATATAAACGCGAGAATAAGAAGTCCTTTTACGACACAAAGGAGAAAGAAAATAGAGAGAGCGAGAGAGAGAGAGAGAGAGAGAGAGAGAAAGTATAAAATGACAAAAAACGAAGCGACGAAGCAGGAAAGAGGGGGGTGAGGCAAGAAGGGAGAGCTGCGGGGAAATGCTCTTACTCTAGTGAAATTGAGGGCTTTGGAGAGTGGCGCGCCCCGCACGCGGCTTAGAGAATCGGACGAATCCGTCTTCGGCTTCGTTTGCGAGAGCGTGGAAATGGCGCGCAACCCCCGTACCCTCTGTTCACTCTCTCACTCCCTCCCTCTCCCTCTCTCTCTCTCTCTCTCTCTCTCTCTCACTCTCGCTCTCCTCTTTTACGACGACGATAATCATTCCGTCGTATAACCGGTCGTGGATTTTCCTGGGAGCATTTAAAAGCGAGAGAAAGAGAGAGAGAGAGAGAGAGAGAGAGAGAGAGAGAGAGAGAGAGAGAGACAGGGATAGGACGAGCGAGCCGCACTGGACTAATCGTCGCACTGCAGCGCTCTCGCTCGCCCGCTTTAATAGAGGGCCCGGGAATTAGGTAACTTTTATGCTCCGAGAGTCGGAGGTGCAGCGACGCAGTCTCTGCGAGTCCCGCGTCGCGCGCCATACGGACTGAAAAGGGGCAGCGTGCGCTCGTTAAGTTTCTTGTTTACGTTTCAGAGACGTGAGGCGGGGGAGCGGAGTTTTGGGAGCGATTAGCGAGCGAGTACTCTCGTCCTCGTAAACACTTGCAGAATGCGAGGAAATTGAGGAATCGCCAGCTGAGGATTCTTATATGCGCCAGTTTTGTATTTTAATGAAGAGCCCGGATTATTTTCCGTAAAGGACGGCAGGTTATTGGAAGCGCTATTGATATGAATGTCGGTTTCAAGTCCTCTTATTATATATTATAGGATTTTCGCAAAAAAAAAGTTTCTAGATTTTCTACTTGTGTGTGCAATTTTTTCATAGAATAATTCCTTTTTCACTAAGGATTAATTCCGCTAGTTAATTCATTCCGCATACTGAAAAGGGAATTTTCAATATACGTAATTGCATATTGTGCAACTATTATACACACAAAATAGTTTCAATTTTATAACTGTATTTTTAACTCTCTACTTTTTTCCAAGTATTGAATATATAAAGAAGTTATAGAAACGCTTTTTTTGTTACATTTTTAGCGCTATTTTCTATTTTGTTATAACAAAGTCATGTGACAGCTGGAGACAAGTACGAACTTAATTTAAATATATTAAACATATGTTCATTATCTTTATACTCTCATTAAAATTTGGCAATGCCCAAAGTGCCATCCACAGCGAGAGGATTTACTACTTATGTTAAATAATAAAAATGTTTCTCCCTTCGAGAAGCCGTTCATTACTGTCGTCACCAAGTACGTGTAAAATATTATGTAAATTTTTTAAGAAATGCGATTTAAATCTTTAAAAATTCTCAAGGAAATCATGTATCACAACTCACGAAAATATGTAACGTATATGTAACACACGAAAGTCTATATATTATATTCTATATGTAGCTAAATAATCCTTCACAGAGTTGATAAAACTTAAATAAAAAAAAAAATAAAATAAAAAAATACTCTCATTAAATTAATATGGACACATTATCCACATTTGTAGAAAACTTTTATTTATATTATTTACCACTAAATTAATTTTTTATGTATTTTAAGACGTTAATTATTTTATATTGACAAAATCATGCGCTTTTTGTTTCCTATCACATAAGATAGTCGAGTGCATATTACATAAAAAATTATTGCAATACCATTTTTAATTAATTTCGAATTTCCTTAGATAAGGTTTCAAAAGGTAAAAAAATGAAGGCTTGAAAGGAGTTGAAAAGGATAAAAATATAAAGGCCTAAAAGAAGCCTTACCAGTATTATTCTTATTTTTCATGACCCTGAGATTTTATCTTAAATCGTGAAAATACTTCACTTACAAACATGAATAATTAATTTCTTTTTAACTAATCCGAATGATATATCAAGGAAAATATCCATCAAGAATTAAAAAATTATACTATTTAGATATAGATTTATATTTCCATCTTCAGTAGCTATATTTAGTAAATAATGAAAGTATTTAAAAAAGTTTATGACGCCATATTTTTAGATTTAGAAACTGTGTATTAGGTACAAGTATTAGAATACTTTTTTTTCATAAAATTATTACTATTGTAACTTATGTTTATTCCTTTTTCAAAACATATAATTTGCTTTAGAAATCATTTAAGACCAGTTTCATGTAATTTTTTAGTAATTAGAGTTGCAATGAAAACACCTTGTAAGTTTGTAATCTTACATTGTCTGTGACAGCGCGCCTGTTACTACTTATAGCTGTGATTTTTTTTTAGCGGTAAATTGCGTTTACTACTCATAATAGTTCGCTTAGTTGAGTAATTAAAATTAGTTTTTATTATCTCGTAAATGGTTATATTTTTATAGTGTTGACATTGTAGTGGTTTAAACTATAATTAAATGTTACAGTTTTTTTTTGAGAAGGAAACAATATAATAACTTGGCTCGAAAATTGGGCTTAAAAATAAAATTCATGTTTATTTATGCAAAACAAATTTATTGTGTAACTGAAACATGAAAGCTTTTTTCTTATTATACTGCAATGAAAGATACATATTCAAGAGTTTTACAATTTAAACCTTGTTTAAAATTTATTAGATTCATCACGAGATATAATAGTATTATACACGCAAGGAATTAATTAATATTAAGACGATACTGCCTGAAGTTTATTTAATGACTTTGTGAATATTGTTAAACAGATATGGTTCAAATATAAGAATTTACTCTATAACTATATTTTTTGAGATTGTTTTTAAGGAATGCAAATGAATCGAATGAAAAGAATATTGTACAAGGTAAAGTATTATTTAAATTATATATCATAATTTTTTAATCGAATATTTTCACCGATATTGCTGTAAATATAGATTTTTATTTTCAAGCTTACTATTAGAATAACCATAAACATAGTCTTATAATTATGAACAGTAATTATTTATTTTATTTTCATGAAGAGAAAAGAGAAGAAAACGAGTAAAATCCGTTCTTGTCTTTGACCATTCCGATCGTCTACATGGATTCCATTAGAATGGTACTAGAATAGAATTAAAGTCAAAAGGTTCACAGATTTTATTCTACAGATAGTAAAAGCTTTCTCATTCAATTCGAACAAATATGTCATCTTCGGATGTTAGAAACTTTCTTTGTTAAATTTCCTTAGATAGAATTTGAATTTTTTTTAAAGATTATGAAAAAATTCTTGCTTTTAAAGAGATAAAATTAAAATTAAATTAAATTTTTGTTAATAAACAGTTGTATAAAATACCATTAATGACCAAAAATACTATTTTCATGTAGCGAAGAGTCATAAAAATGGAAATGATAATTGAAACCAGTATTCACTCCGACAAAAGCAAATTCTTTTCGTAAACACCACATTCATAGAGAAATAATATATATTTAAATGTAAAATCAAACGAGTGTTTGTTAACTATATTAACTAGATTTTTCAGCTACTCAAGAAAATTGGTTCTCTGTTGAGGTCAGTGTCTCCTTGTTAGTTCATCATTGCATTCGTAACAAATTAAATTAGTTTTCTACTAATATATAACTTATATTAATCTTTTTTATATCCTTACGTAAGGACCTAATGCAAAGAGGTTAATTAAAAAAAACTTGATACGTAAAATAACTTTTAACATACTTATAATATTACTTATGCATGAGCATGAAAAGCTTAGCATATTTTGTTGAGATTTATATCTGAGTGAAAACTCAACATCTCTTTTTAATAAAGCCATTAGGAAATTCTAAAGTGTTGTCTAAATGATGTGAAGCGTCTGAGGTAGTACCGTAATTGCATTACTTATGCTGACCTGTCGAATCTTGTATCCATGAGAGAGTTAACGAGTCATTGTGGTTTGCTCTTAACTTTTAGTTCGATTTTGGACCTTATACGAGAAAGGTCACACTGAGTTCGTCTTAATTGTTTATTTCGTCAATTGTATTATTTGTTTAATAAATTGTTTTTTAATCACAAACTCAACTTCTTATTAAATCTAAATAGCCTATATCAACATATTGTAAGTTTCTAATAGTATTATTTTTATTCTAGCTAGTTAGATGACTGTGGAAAATATCACATGATTTGTATGCATTATACATATCCTTTTTCATATTTCTTTAGTTAAATTTATTGGTGATATTAATACGTACAGCTATCTCATTTATACATAATAGGTAAAAATTCTGTAATTTCATAACGGCAGGCTATATATATATATATATACATATTCGAATTTATTTTTTTTCCTCTACAAAACCTGCTTGTTCTTTATGTTGCAATTTAAAAGTTTCAATTTTACTTCGATCTGATCGGTATTATTGAAATTAATTGTAGATCTACTTATAAAAAATTCTCCATTTATTTTTGTGACTGCTGGATTACATTGATACATAACAAATCCAGCTCAGTCTCCATATATTTATAGTTCGACTATTTCAAATAGCTCAGCCTCCCACGTCAGAGTTCGCGGCAACTCACGCACTCCAATTCCGTGGCCTGATTTATTGCCGTCCTAACTGTAACTTAAAAAGGAGCGAGGCAAGTCTTTACGATTTCGGCGAACAACTGTGTTCGCCGCGCTGCACAGAATTGTACTATACGACTAATATATGCCTACTGTAGTAGTATCTGCAACTACCTAAGCACGCGATCGTCGTCCTGCAATAAATCACAGATTATAGTTTAATTGCAATCATTATTCGCACTACATAATTCTCTTTCATTGAATCGATATACTGGTAATAATTTTACGAGTCAACCGTTAAATTTTATGGGTAAACCCGTGTGTACATATTTGTGTGTGTGTGTGTGTGTGTGTGTGTGTGTGTGTGTGTGTGTGTGTGTGTGTGTGTGTGTGTGTGTGTGCGTGTGCGTGTGCGTGTGCGTGTACCTGTATATGTATCTCTATCTACGCTGACAAACATTCAACGATGCGCCTGCGAAGCCCTGCCACTGCGATGACGATACGTCGGCTAGTTGGCGTCTAAAAATCGAGGGGTAAATCGTTAGTCGCCCGTCAGCCCCGGCAGCTCTTTCATCCTCGTTTAAGTGAAATAAAACGATAGCAAGTCGGATCATCGGCGGCGCGGCGGAGGCGGCGGCATCGCGGTAGCAGTGACTCGCCGCATGATTCAACGTTCTTGTCAGGCAGCTCGCTGGAAGTCTGCGACCCCCTCCCCTTCCATCCCTTCACTCCTCTCTCCGGCCTTCTGCGTTGCTCTCTCCTTCTCTCGAAACAGAGAGGCTGCACCTGCAGGGGCACTTTGAAGTAAGGTAGGTAATCCCTGGCCGCGCACGCGAGCCAGCGCGAATACGACGGCCCGCCTAAGCCTCCATGATTTAGAATCTTGCGCGAGTATTTTAAGAATCCCCTGCATGCTCTGCCCCTCTCCCAATACCTTTCTCTCTCTCTTTCTTGCCATCTCTCTTCCTCTCACTCTGTCTATCTCTATCTCTCTCTCTCTCTCTCTCTCTCTCTCTCTCTCTCTCTCTCTCGTATATATATAAGAATACCCATATGTATATACACATGCGCAAATACGTAACATATATAAATGTGCACACGTATACACTATGACGTGCCTATTCGGTCGATTTCGCTCTCACGAAATTGACGCGCTGCCGGCTGCAGCTTGCTATATTGCTTTTCGAGTTAACTGGCGGTGAGAAAGGATTTAATTGTTATTGTTACAGCGGGAGCCAGAGCAATTGTCGGATCATTACTTACCGGCGAACTTAATGCGGATCAGTCGCAATCGTGTGCTGCGTCAAATTTAAGCAACTCGGATCTGTTCCGATCTCTCGGAGGGACGAGCTATGTAGACTTCTCAGAAAGTATTAGCGTATTTTGATCGTAAAAATTACCTAAGAACAGCTAGCTGAGGTAGACAAGCTCGGGGAAACTTTCCGATTTGTCAAATGTTAATTGGTAAATTTGTTTGTTTCAAACTTTGTCTGAGATATACAAGAGTCATATATAATTTATTGCCGTAGCGAAATAAGTAAAATATGAAATATGAATGCGAATATTTTCCTTTCATTTTCTTACTTTCACTGATGGGTTTTAATCACTATGCCGTTACTGTGGTTATAACATAGAGTAATAAATCATCGAGATGCCATTTTATTTATTGCAATGGAATTTGTCCTTTTTTGGAGACATAAACATTCAAATATATTTTTAGAAATTTTTAGATTAATTTCAGAACTAAACCCAAGCATGTACTTCTCAATCATATCAACTTTTAATTGATTTATAATTTATTATTATATATGATGAACAATCTTAAAATATATTTCAATGTCTCTTTCTGCTTAAGCATTCTCGTTGCGTTTTCTTATTTTACAGGATTTCAGCATATCGTTGAAAAACCGTGAGCTTGAAAAATTAAAAAAAAGTAGTTTTACACATTTGAAAAGATTGATTACGAATATTGAGGTAAAAATTATTGATTGGAAAATTTTTATTGTAATAAAAATCACGTGAAACCCATAAAAATCATGAGATTTTCTGTTTATCTTGACAAATATTAAGAATCTTAAAAAATATTTGAAACTGATATTATAAACAAAACAACAATCTATAAATTTATTCTATATAAATTTTTGACTATTGATTAATATCATCATCATCATTAAATACTGTTCATTGTATTTTCTCTGTGTCTATTACACGACATTTTTTCAAAATTTGTTCAAACTATAACGTACAAAATAAAAAATAGTTAAAATAGTCAAATATAAATCGCATAAAAAACTTCATCTATCTAGATTATATATTTGTTATGTATCAGATACAAGCTTCTAGAAGAATGATACGAATCTTGTATCCATTACAAAGTTATCTTATGATTTACAAGTTTTTTTTTCATTTAAAATATGTTCAATATAGTATTATTCTTTGATAATGAACTTTATCAAAATAATTTAAGTAGAGATTCTAAAGCAGCGATTTTTTATAACAATTATCCTAGAGGCATGGCTCTTATTTTGTAGACTTCAATGGTTTTCTGTTTTCAATAGTGTACCTGATGGTGTTACATCGTTGTAATCTTCCGTCGACAAAATGATTTTATATTGTATATTTGTGACGATGGCTTCGCGATACATAAATATATCTTCGTTTCAATTTTCTAACAACATTCGTTCTCTATACTTAACACTTTCACTCAAAAACACATTTAAATTTGTATTTATCGGTGTAGTTAAATTTAATTACTGAATCACGCTTTATAATTATTACTGGGATTTTTACACCGACATTTAAAATAAGAAAAACAACAGAGAAAAATAAAAGAGACGTTAGGAAAAAGCAAATTAGAACAGAGGAAAAGATACGAGCAGCGGTACCGTTTTCAGATCAAGCGAGTAACCGAGAAAGAAATGCCAAGGGATGCTTATATATGTAATACGTTTTGAGGCTACGGGAGAGCGCAGGAGAGAAGCGAGATCTCGATCCTCGCATGTGTTGAAAAGCGAACAACCTAACCGAGAAAGCTGCGCACTCTCGCTGATTGCCATTTGCATATACAATCGGCCGGTGACGGTGAGCGAGTACCGTCTCTCTCTCTCTCTCTCTCTCTCTCTCTCTCTCTCTCTCTCTCTCTCTATCTCTCTTTCCAAGCGGAGCAATCAACGCTGGCTTTGCAAATGTATCCAATGCGTATACGTCGGGAAAAGCGAAACACTAACCATTCTGCCTGCCGCTCGCCCGCCCAGCGTTCACGGCGGCATACAGAGGCGAGCTTCAGCGTCCGCGAGAAGATGGCCTTTGTGCATCGTACGTATTATTGTGCGCCTCATGGAAGTAGCGCCGAGTAAGGGGGCTGATTGCTGGACTCGTTGATGAAGAGGTAAAGGAATTAGCTGGGTCGATGATCATATGGCACACATTATAGCGTAGACAATATAAACCAGATTTGAATTACAGGACTTATTCTAATTGTTATCTATACTTATCTGTCGCTGAAAGATTTTTATCTTTTATTTTTAACGAAGACTTTTTGAATCTTAGAAATTTAAATGACTACAGTACGAAGAATAATTTAACTGATTAATTTTTATTTCTGTTTCGCAAAAATGTGATAAAAGAATGCGCAACATATTTCAAAATTCCAAGTTTTCAATTGAATTCAAGATCAATGAATTTAAGTCACTTAACTTTATATAAAAAACATTTTTCATTATTGCTTTGAAAATACAATATACTAAGGTAAAAAATTTAAGACGAAGACAAATAATCAATAATATAGTTGTTTTCAATTGATAATTCGTAATCAGAATTTTTTTATATAGAATGATTAATTTAATATAATAAAATAACGTATGATTTGATAAATTTTCAGAATCGCACATTTCTTCATAATTACAAAATGGATTTTTAAAACGGACACTTTATAAATTAATTGATCCAATTTTAGATTTACGTGACAATCTACTGATAAGAAAGCCATTCTGAATATCTTAGCTTGACTGTTTTTCAGCTTCTAGACATTTCTACAACTGTTTTTCACATTAAATAATACAATTTTAAATCGATTCTGGTCGTAGAATTTGAATATATATATATATATATATATATATATATATATATATATATATACACATACATATATATATATTTGCTTTAACTTAATGTAATTCCAAACGGTTTGGCATGAAAAACTGACATATTCGGGTGGTTGTTACTTCTCCACCCGAATAAGACACCTTTATACTTTATATCACCTTCTACCGGTAGTAGAAGTTACAATTTGTGAAGATGGACGAGTACTATCGCTAAAGAAGATATACAGTCCCCAATACCCCATTCTTTTGATACAATAACAATGCAGGCCTGAGTTTAAAGGAATCGCGAAAAACGGAGAGGCGTTGATTTTTAAGATGTATATAACTTTCTAAGACTCGTGCACGTCTTTTTACAGAATTTGTTTGAGTTATGTTTTAAAGTTCTGCACCAGAGGATTAATATAGAATGACTGTTATCTTTATATTTGTTTCGTAAGAGAAACACGAAATATAATTTTGCGAAATATAATCCGTTTTATCAATTAGTTAATTACTAACACGAATATATACAATGCATATAAAAGCAATAAAACTTTCTTTATGAACAGGTTATCTTACGCAAAATAATTTTATAAAATTTATCGTACTTTCATCATAAAAACAATCAATATATATATATATATATATATATATATATATATATATATATATATGTACACTTAAAGACGTAAATTTAATTGAATACCGTAATAATGAAAAGCGACGAACTGTAATAATATCTTTGTACTAATAACTTTATAACAAAGTATGATTCAGATATATTTGAGTATGCATCTACAAAGGCATTACCGTCAAGTTGATTCTAAGCGCTTATAATTATAACAGGGAAAATAAAAATTTTAACATTTGTTTCTTTCCGAATTAGATAAAAAAAATTACCTAGCACGCCTGTCAAGAAAGAGGCGAAAAAAGACAGGAGTACATTATGACTATATATATAATCAGTCTCGTTGCTCCAGATAAGGTCTCCGATGATGTTGGCTCAGATATGAGGTTATATCTTTATTACCTCTCGGCGGTGGCTCGTGCGCGCCCAATGTAAATTTGTCGTTCTTTTATCTTTCTCAAACGACGCGAATCTCTACCCGTGACGAACCCGACGGACATGTATTATACACATAGGTACGACCCTGCAACGAACGAGAGAGACGCGAGAGGAGCCGCGCTCGTATCAGCGGAACCTGCACCGAAGACGGTACACATATATAACGTATTACGTACGCGAGATTTAGCGCCGACTGCGGCGTGCTTGCCGATTGCCGTTGCGTTAAAAACGAATGAACTAAATATGTATATATAGCAGACGCTTTAGAAACGTGGCATCGAAGGAGCGTTCAGTTATTGGGATGGCTAAAATGCAGTCTTACAGTTAGCGTCGATTCGCCAAACATCCTAAAGCATTTCCAGAAATTTATATTTTATTATAGAGAAATCTAATGCATAAGCTCCTTATGGAATTGCAAAGAAGAAAATCCTGTTTTCCGACAAATTGCGGAACAATTACTTCAAATATGTAAAACTCGAGTAAAAAGGTTATTAAGAAAACCGCGAGAAGCTTATATACGTGTATACAGTGTACACGTGAGGACCCACTGATTCCACTCTCTCTCTCTCTCTCTCTCTCTCTCTCTCCCTGGAGCCACAATGAATTCGGATTTCGCATTCATCGCGCCTAGCGAGTGCGGTGTCTCCCTCCAATACTCCCCCACCCTTCTTTCCCTTCTCTGCTCTCCTTTTCGGTCGGCACATATATACACGAGAGGCATATTCTCCCCGTGTATATAACGAGCAACATACGGCAAATATAATATTCCGTAATAGGTATAACATTAACGTGCGCAACGATATTGCAATAAAGGCGGCGCTCGCTGTCGCGTTTACTTTGCGCGTTATATGCCGTCCCGCAGAGATGGGGTGGATGGCGGGAGGGGCAGGGGGCGGGGGTGCTCGCCCTTGTATATACGCGCTCGGGGTGCATAATTTATCGGGGCGTACCGAGGTCGACGCTACTGTATCACCGCCGCCACCCTCGGACCCCCGCGCGATGTTATATATAATGGGATGCATTACACGCACGACGAGACGGGGTCGCCGGCGTTAAAGGCTCTCTCTTTCTCTCTCTCTCTCTCTCTCTCTCTCTCTCTCGCTTACCGCGGCTATAACTCCTTGCGCTTGCGCGCGCACCCCCGAACCTTATTGTATTCGCACAATCGGATTATTGCACTTTAATCGATCCGGGGCGCTCTCGACACTTGCGGGAATGAATGGATTATGGTGTATATATAATGACTATGTCGATATGCCGCTCTGGTGAGCATTTGCTGAGTTTACTTATATTAAATATCTAAATATATACACACAACGCTCTTGAGAATATATCGAAGGAGATGAATATTTCAAATTTTCTGCGCTCTTTCGTACACTGCTGTTATCAATACTTTATTAAAAAGTCGATATTTCGTGTACTCTGTAGATTCCATGTTCGAGAGTTCGTTATTAATGTGACTTTACATAATTTATACAAGATATTGCGGTTATAAAGTTTATGAAATTTATAATCTTTGAAAGACCGAGATTTAAGTGAAAATTGAGTAATTCAAAGATGAAAATTAAGAAATTCAAAGATTGTGGCATTATTTTCTAAATACCATACACTGTAGTAATCAACGATATATCAGTTGTCATACAGCAATGCTGTGAATGTACATATTTTGTGTCAGTTTCATATTTTCATTCTATTTATTGCTTTTCTTTTTTCATGCCCGCGACGACTTTATTGGGAAGCCACGTAAACAATTTAGCGAGGTACATAGAGATGATGGATATTGTCGTCATATTGGATGAATTTGAAATAATTTTTTTATTATTGTGGTGATTACTTACCAGTGATCTATAATATACATATGGAATATAATAGTGGGTTAATAAAAATAAATTGAGAAAAAAATCTGTAAATAATAGAATTGAAAACATGATCAGGTTAACTTCTTAGGTTAACGAAATAAATGCAGAAAAATAGAATAGAATTGGTTTTATTGTGACTAGATTACAAATTGTGCCTTCCGACGTCAGATACGCCGATTAGGAACGTGTACACTTAGTAAGCGACGCGGTGCCACTGTTTGAGAATGACAAACTTCATCTTTTTCATCAATTTATTTATTTTTTTTTACTATGTGCCCGAACGCAGGCTGTTCACCGGACCATGATTTGGGATATGTAATTCGAGAGGTATTTCTTTATTTGTTTATTTAATTTTTCTTTTGTACGACATCGGAATTCATACAAAATATCGGTCGTTTTCTTAGCCTCTAAACTTACATTACTATTTAAATTCAACCTATGGCATTGCTACCTCGTGTCGACCTTTCACAATTCATAATCAACCTGAATAATATATTGTAGTTTTAAATATAAATAATATATATATATATATATATATATATATATATATATATATAGATATATATATAGATATAGATATATATATAATGTAGTAGTTTGCACATAATTATTGCAGCGGCGTTATTTAAAACCTAAATGAATCGAAATCTCATTCGACGCGATAATATCTTTAGTCTATAATATAAATAAATGCGAAATTAATAAAATTAAATAGAAACAAACAAATAGAAAAACAAATACGATAAAAACATCCGAAAAAATCGATTAATATAGTATGAATATATATATATATATATATATATATATATATATATATATATATATATATATATAAATAGCCAAAGTCAAAAGTCGCACGAGGTGTAACTTGTAGAGATACCGATTACTGTATACAACTATAATTCACTGATATTAATAAATGTATTTATAGCGCACGCCTAATCGGTAGTTATAACTCGTGCTTCATACAATGTACACAATTTTTTTTTCCTCGTCAACTTCGCTCGTTGTCCCGCTTGTTACAAGAAGTGCGACACGCAAATAATCACTTTATCCACTCTGTATCGATGACCGTAAACTCTATTTTATACGATATCCTCTTAGGATCTAAGAATTTTTGGTATCTGACGAACTCAATTAGCGTTAATTTTTTCATTTTTCTTTTATTATCATTTTATTTTATATTTTTCCCCATGTATTTATCATCCTCGCCACGTAACAATTTTTTCTGGTATACATCCATTGTCTCGTATGAACGAATGTCTACTATACAGATATCTACAGAATAGTGAGTAAATTCGATCCGCCGCTTATTGAATCGAGAATCTACGCGCACGCCCGCTTCACCTTTTTTCGTAAACGGTATATGTATAAATATCTCGTAGTTCCTTTTTCCGGCTAGCTTTGCCTCATTCCGTTTAAATAGGATAATATCGCCGCACGGACTGGATTTATATATAATTACATTACGTCTTTGCAATGAGAATAAAAAGTCGTAAAAATTTAAAGCAGTTGAAATTCAAAACTTCTAATTACGAGTTTTTTTTATTTTCGTTCAATGTTTTATTTCATAGTTAGATTGAGTTGCATCGTTTTAGATCCAAACGATAATCATAGTTGCTATTTGGACAATAATATATTTCCGATAAAACTCTTCGCTTAAAATAAGAAAGGAAAGTCAATGCAATTACTGCACGTACTGATTATCTTCATTCGAAAATACCTGGTTGTTCAAATCTTGATATAATTGCCCGTCGCATTATTATTCAACGAATTTTCCTATTATTAGATGCGGAACGACTAAGCACAGCGCTCTTGAAAGCAATTCAAACCTAGTCAGTCTATTCCGGCGGCGCACCTACGTCGCATGATGATTAAAAAAAAAGCATTTGATAGTCGGGAAGATACACCGCATTTTGTACAAAGAACGCATTGAGCAGCAAATAATTAGTAAAGGAGAGTAAAGAAAAAGAAATTAACATCTCGACATCGACATCTCGCTTTACTTTTTCAACTCTCACTGTCCACGATGGATGTCGTCGCGAATGGGCTGCTGCTGCTGCTGCTGCTGGTGCTGCTGCTGCAATTGCAGCGCCTGCGTGCTCGCCGAGCACCCGATGGCGTTTTCAGACCAATCGTAGATAATGGGCGGCCAGTAGCCGGCAGAGCTCGAGTGGTGCAGGTAGCCCGCCAGGCTGCCGACGCTCGACGGCCTACCGCCCAGCCCTAGCCTTTCCACCGAGCTCAACCCACTCGGGACTGTCACACCGCCAAGGCTCATTTCCTCCTGCTCGTTCAATTTGCGGTCCGTCGTGGTATTGTCGTCCTCGAATAGATAGTTATTCGGCGACGCCATCGACGAGGGCGTCGACGAGAGCGCTGGCGACCCGACGACGGACCTGGGCCTGTGTCACTCCGTCGGCGTCGCGGTATTCGCGGAGGACCTCTGGTGCTGCAGGTGGCCGTCTTCGCTCTGCGGCTGGTTCGATGCCGGGCCAGTTCCCGTCGCGCTCGTCTCCAGACTGGAGGAATTGGAGGAGGCGGCCGCGGCGATGCCGTGCGGATGATGGGGGCTACTCGAAGCCCCCGCCTCGCCTCAGACTTGGGCTCTCGCGCTGGCGCTGTTGTGTTCGGGTCCCGGGGAGTGTGGGTTCGCGCCGGCGGTCGCCAGGGCGTACTGGCAGGCGCTCAGGCCGCCGCCGGAGGAAGCCCTCGAGCTCACCGGGCTGAGGCTGTCGCCGCCGGCGCTGCCGGCTCCGCCTGTCCCGGCGTTGTTGTTGCTGGCGCCGCTGCTGCCGAAGCTCGAATAGTTGCTGCTGTGCTGCTTGGCCTTCAGCCGCAGGGAGGCTATGCTGGTGGTCATGACGTTGCAGGTCTCTGCCGGCGCCATCGACCTGTGATGCGAGTACACGGGCGCGCCGTACGGATGGTGAGGCGCAACGGGCGCTGCATAGGGACAGGCTGCCCCGGAGGCGGCGACGGGCGAGCCGGCCACGCCGAGGCCCGATCCCATCCCAGGGATCATTGATGTAGCGGCCTGGCCGACGGACATACCTCCCATGTGGCTGCCGGCTAGCGATGTCGGTGAGTTGAAGCAGTTGACAGGGCTGACCTGGGGATGATGATGATGGTGCCCCGCGGATTGCACCACGCTGCTCAAGGGATTCACGGACCAGGTGAAGCTCTTGCTATTCAGAGGCGAGGGCACCTTCGAGGTCCAATTGTTGTAGGAACTGTAGTTGTAAAAGGAGTCCGGGTCGGCAAATGGCTGAGTGATGAATTTAAAATTTTCATTGACTGTAACAGCGGTGAGGGCGTTTCGTTCTCGCTTTCGCCATTTCGCTCGACGATTCTTGAACCACACCTGATAACAAAATAAGAAAAAATATTTTTTATTTTGCTGGCTCATGCGATGTATAGATAAATTTATAGATCTATAGAATATCAGCAAAATACTTCAGTATTTATGTATTAAACTGTTTCTTTTATTTTAAAGAAAATTTTTTAATGTATTTAATTTAATAACAAGTTGACTAAATGTATTAATGAAAACTCATAAATAACATTTATAAGAGCAACTCCTATATATACGTATTGTTTCAGTATTAAAAAGAATATAATAAAAGAAAATTTGATTATAGATTTTCATATACATATTGCTTATTATATATTATATACTTTCTATTTGATAATATAATAAAAGAAATATTATTTTATATCTTATTGTATTCGCATATTTCCTTCCTTTCTTCTTTAATTATTTTCGGTTCTGAATAGTAATTTCTCCCTCTTCGTCGAAAAGATTTCTGTATCTTTCAGTGAAAGTTCTTTGGATTTATAAGTATCCTATTTACAAGATATTACAGATGATATAAATGGACAGAAAAAGAAGAATAAAGAAAATAAGAAAAGAAAGAAAGAGTAAACGTGAGGGAGCGAGGGAGAGAGATAGAGATACTTCAAAGACAAACGACTAAGGTAACCCCTCGGAATTGGTGATGCCTTGTTACCCCTCAGACATTCTGAAATATGACAGCGTTAATTCAGGGTGGCGCCCTATCCTCTAGCTCGATGCCCTCCATTATTATACAACATTCTTATCCCTCTCTTCTGTACTTTCATTCTTTATATAGAAGAATTTTCTTTTTAACATTTCTTACGAAAATAATGTATTTTTGCAAAAATTCTTGGATATAGCCTCTTTCTATTAGGATATTTAGGGAACATTTCTATAATCATATTTTTTATAAATAATCCGTTTCAAATTTTAAACTATAAAGAATAGTAACCAAATGCTGGATTAATTAAAATTATTATTAGTTTTACATAAATGCTCAAATGATATTTTAAGATCAATCAGTTTATTATATACGCGTGATAAAAAAAATTAATAATTCTATATAGTCCCATGAAAGTCTTGAAACAAAATGAAATATTTAATTAAATTAATTATTCATATATTTACAGCATAACCTTTTACGTGTAAAAGTCCATTTGGTTTCATTCCAAACTTTCATATTTCGGATACGACCTCAAAAAGAATGTTAGTAAGAAACGGAAGATGAAAGAAGCACAGACGAATGGATGAGGACAGGATGAGGGGGGGGCGAAACACATCCATCGGCAATTATACGGTTGGTTGCGCTCAAATGCACGTTGCTCTCGCGTAACTGTAAGAAGAACGGCAACCCAAGCAAAAGAAAAAAAGTCAGTGAGTCGAGGAAAGAGAGAGAGAGAGAGAGAGAGAGAGAGAGAGGTCGACAGGGAGAGATAGATAGACGGAGGGAGGTAGCGGGAGGGAAAGAAAGTAAACTGATAGGGTGGAGCGAATATAGCTGTATGTATCGAGGAGGGTGCTCGGGAAAAAGAATGGAGGCGAACGCGGCACCGCGTGCCCGAATAATAAAAAGAGAGGGCAACAGAAGAAAAAGAATCGGTGGGGTGGAGGATTCTTGCAAGATGGATGACCAAGCGATCGCGCGCCCGCTTGCGCACGCTCTTTAGGCCAGAGGAGCCACGAACGCTAAGCGGCGCGACGAGTCATTGAAAGAGGGGACTGAGTCTAATGAAGAGTAATATGTCCCGCGGCGCTGCTTTCCTTACACTTTTCCGACCTGTGAGTTCAGGAATCCCGCATTTACGTATGAATGCCAACTAGGGGTGGTTTTGTTAGACGCCACGCACGGAGCGAGACTGTTATGAATACCACGTGATTAATGAATTTCTATGAACGTTTCCGAAAATCTTTATTATAATGTAGGTCTGGTTAAAGAACTATATCTTAGATTGATTACTTATTTCATATAAAGATTCAGTAAAAGTATATTATCAAGAACATTTAGAGTATCTTAGGTTCCAGTAGAAAAGGTACGGGTTGTCCAAACTTTCGATGTTCTGAATATTTTTTTCTTTTAAGGTAAAAAATTTACAAAATAATCCATTACACTAAATCAAAATTATTTCAAGCTTATCAACGATATTCATTGTTCGCATAAAAATATCCTATAAAATGAAGATTTAAACCTCTTAAAATTTACACAATATAAAATTATTACCTTAAATAGTATTATACTTCATGGTAGTGGAGCATTGTCATTATTTGATACAATACATTTTTAAATAAATGTAAACGGAGGATAAGATAAGCAGGATTACATACAAAGGATCTGGTGATCTGGATGACGCATAATGGGCAGATGAGACAGAGGAAGCTGTATAAGTATCTCAGGTCTGTCTTTCCTCTGTTCTCCGAGAGAATCGATAAGCTAGACCCAAGTATCTGATTAAGATGGAGGTGCTCTAGGTATACACCATGTAAGCACGACGAAACCTGGGTAGTATCTGACAAGTGCAGAGATGTATACGGTAGTATATGCAATATACTGCGCATGCGTCTATGTTCGCGTCTGTGTGTGTGTACACACTGGTGTCTAGGAGAGGAGTCGGGAGAAGGGCAAATATATATATATATATATATATATATATATATATATATATTCCAAACCAAGCCCGTAAAGTTTAACGACATCTAGCGCGAAATCTCCGCTTTGGCTGGGCGTCACTAGCTCTCAGGCTCGTAAACTTGATGAATGAGCTTCCGAATCTTTATGCGGGATAAATATATATACATATACATATGTGTGTATATATATACACATATATATGTATACGGATACAAACAGATGCAGACATCATCTACGAGATTCTCTTAAAGTTTTCGACATGTTTTGAAGTTACGAGAAGGACGTTTGACGTTTAATCGAAAAAAGGTACCGTTCGTACAATTGTAAATCAGATTCGTTGAACCCGGTAGAGGACTCGTGATCGTATACGAACGGTGTTCGCGGGAATAAGGAAGGGGATTAAGGGGCGGAAAGAGAAAAGAGATCGTACGGGCGCTATATAAAAGTAGTATGCTTTAACTTATAAAGGACGATTAATTGTGGACTCGACGTAGATTAACGCGGGGAAGCTGTGTAACGGCTATACGTCCTATCTCCGGGGATGAAATTACGAGGACAATTGCCTTTCAGCTCGACTTGATGGCTCGTTCCACCTCGGCCACGGCGTTCTCTCTGTCTCTCGTCCCTATCACTCCGTCTCTGTCCTTCTTTATCGCACTACTTCAGCTGAAGGCCCACAGTGACGAGATCTTGATTGTCTTCATAAAGCGGACGTACGGGAGCGAAACGAGGCCGATATCGTCTCCACGGTATTGTACATCTGAAATGCTTGCTATACATGCTTAAAATTACACAAGCCATCCATTACGGTATCGCGCTTTCATTACGAGCCTGGCACCCGACCGAAGGAAGAATGCGCTTTTGGGCGAGTGGCTAAAAATCCGATAGGAGCGGCTTCGATACGTGCGCTGCAGCAGTAAACGACGCTCGCGCGCGCGCGCGCGCCCGGCCGAGCTCCTCCTGCACTGCCTGAAATAAATCGAAGTCAATGTTTTTCTGCGGGGGTGAGGGACGGCTGTGCGGTGGTTACGCGCACGCGCCAGGGCATCGCGGGCGGAGGAATAATAGCGTAGCCCGCCGTCGGGCATCACGTCGGGCGGGCAATAAAACCTCATCGAATCACGACCCCCGGTTCGACCACCGCGTAAGCTTCTCTCGGCACGGCTCAATCTACGGCAGCTTATATAACTGTAATGAGACTGCGGCCGAAGGCCTCATCAATCACCCCCTCCCACCGCCGCCCCACGTCTACTTTCGAATCGCCTTCTTTTCCTTCTCTACCCTTGCTCTCCTCTTTGCTCGTCTTTTAGCGTCTCTTAGAGTCCTCGCGCTCTCTCACATTCTTTTCCTCCGGCCTTCTTTGCGCACGCTTCCAGGTCTTGGATATATCGATCGTCCAATACCTCCACGGTTTCTATGCTTCATCGTATTCGTTGATGGTTTCAATTTTTGTTAAAATCTTTCTTCATCGGCAAATTTTAGTCTAATTACTCACAGGGGTTTCAAAGCTGCTCGGTAAGAAAACTGGTCTCTGAAATAAGATTCGATTGAAGCCCGATAATTCTCAACACCACAATAGACCTAATTACTCCAGTGCCAAAATTGGATCCAATATATACGCTGACCAGAATTGAGAAGGAAAGATATTTTTCAGCGTATACCTAAAATCTACAATCTCGCAAAGCATCGTCCTTCCTGTTCAACCGATGCCCTAGAGCTATGCGCTAGTGCTGCCTATTAGGGAGTTTCCAGCATTACCTCCAGTTTCGTACTGGTTTAACCGTTATCTAATCTGGACGCTAATGCTACCTTAAATCTCGAGTCCTACCGTTATCTGAATGTTTTCCGCAAGTATTTTGTCAGGCCTGAAAGTAAAAATTATACCTTTCCTGAATTTATCGATAGGGCACGCATAGCGTTTTAACGTCCGTAACAATTTTATTTTCTCGCATAAAGCAAGGGCAATTCTTCACGATTGCCGACGTCTCGGCATCGCGTCTCCGCCCGTCAATCCGACCGCGCCGGTCGATTTCTCATGGCAAACCGACGATGAAGCGGAACGGTACCTTCGCTGATGAAACGCCGGATTCGCGAGCGGCCGATACGAGTAATTAAACTCGATCTGTCATGCTTGCTGAGGCCGCGGCCGGGCCCCTCTCTATGCATGCGTATAATGCTGAGCGCGGTATGTATACCCTCGTGTACTGTGCGACGATCGATTTTCGGACGAAACTTCGGGGAATGGGTTCGCGTGGACTTCCTGACAAAATTAATCTGCGTGCCAAAGGTTTCCGAGGGCTACTCGATACGTATAGCTATCTGAAAAGTCATTGGCCAGAGGTGTACTTTTATTAGTTCGACTGGATAGAATTTCGGTGCGAAACCATTCGGATATTCGGAACTCGAAACTATTAGATAAAAACTTTACTGCCCGAAATGAATAATAAAAATATTAGTTCAGATGTTTTATCGTCAGATTATCTTTCATATTGTACAGTTGTCAGAAAGTATACATAGTCATGTTTAGTATGAAAAATAAACCACAAATAATTTACACGCGCTTATTCTTCTTATTGTAAATAAAATATAATATTCAATGCCAATCCAAACATAGTCAAAACATAAATTCTAGTAATACAAAGTGTAAAACAAAAGTAGTTATTTAGACTATTAATATAAACGTATTTACTGAAGAAAATGATATTCAAAAGCTTCAAATTCCCTTCCTTAATGTTTTAGGTTTCAAATTTTCCTTATTATGTTCTTCGATGAAAGTTATAATAGGCATAATAATATAAAATTTATAGAGGTATATATAATAAAACTGAGATAAGACATTTTTGATTTCTACTTTATTTGAAATTCGTGTCCCTCATAAAAAAATAATTTTTATATTCCAGCATAGTGCAGACAACGGAAATAAACATTTCAATTTAAAATAGAACGTACATTTTGCCACGAATAATCTCGCTTTATTAGTAAAATAAATTTCGAAAAAAAGAATCCCGGACTCGAGTGAAATAGAGTTTCTTCCCCAAGAGGAAATGTTTGTATTAACTCGAATCCCTTCTATAAATGTCTATATCCTATCATTTAGAGCTTTGTTCATCTCCACCATGGAAAAAAAGATTTGTATTGTTAGAATTTTCGAATCTGTTCTGATACGGCTTCAAAATGTTGCCGTTTAAATATTAATTGATTTCTGCGTACATGATTTTCTCCAGTATAACTCAATGATAGCTTGGAAAAGAATTTCTCTAACAGATTTTACATTGTTTAGTACATCGCACAATATGTAAGTCTATTTCTCATTGACGGATTCTAAATCTCCATCTTTTTCTGGAAGATGGAAATCTTAGAATAAAATCCAATCTTAAACTCAATACCACTGGATTTACTAAAAAAAAGAACGGATTTATAAAAACGTCGAAAACAAGGAGAATCGAGAAAGAATAAGGCGCGATTAAAAGTGGCCGGGGAAGGGAAAACAACGCTACCAGCGAAATAATAGCGAAACAGAGAAAGTTGGATAGAATGTGTGTGGTAGAGAGAGAGAGAGAGCGAGGGGAGGTGGAATACGAGAGTGTGGGGAGGAAAGCGAAGAAGGGAGAGGAGGTCGAGGAAGAGAGGGGCTCGCCCCGAAGCGGAGGCGAGAGAGCGAGCGAGAGAGGCAGGCGCGCACACGTGATGGGGGAGCGGCAGAGGGATGGAGGAGGATTATATTGATCCCCTCGTAGCCCCGCCCTTCCTTAGCCAGCGGCGCCATCATTATGTTATCCACCATCCCTCTGTCTATCCGACGTGTGCGCAGCAGAGACCTACGACCCTGCACACGCATCTTCTCTTCCTCCTCCCCCTCTCTCGCTCTTTCTCACTGCTCGCTTTTACCTTGCACATTTTACGTTCTTCTTTATTCCTTGCTTTTTTCCTAGACTTTCCTCTTTTTACGCGAAATCTTATTGCGTTCTCGCGTAATTTTTATTCTGTTAGTGCATTGCGCACCGCCGTATCGTCTTGTCGTCCTCTAATAATTTCTTGCCTCACATTTGTTTATTTCTTTAGAATAAAAGTCGATCTAAATGTTTAATTATAGCAAAGAAATAATATTATCTTTTTGTAAAATGTTTATTATTTTAGAATTTGGAGAAATTTGAAATTTTATAAAATACATATCTTAAAGATTTACTTTATATTTTATAATTTATTAATTCTAACTTGAGATCAAAGATTAATGATGAACGGATATTATCGTATACTCCAATATCCTCCCGCGCTATCTAGATTATACTGTAATCAGCGTTCGGATTAATCAATTTGTTTGCATTGACACTGTCGGAATTAAGTTTGTACGCAAATTTCAATTGATTACATTCGTGAACATTTAAAATTCATTGATGACAAAGAAAGTTGAACGAATTGTGAATTTCATAATTCTTAACAAGTCTTTTAGAATTTCTTTGTTCTACTATTACAATAATGTCTATTTTCTTGCAAAAGTGTAAAAATGTAAAAGAGAGTAAATTGTTTTCTAATATTTTCGATTTGTGTGTTGTATCAAAAAGTGGGATACGTAATTTTATTTTTTCTGTATGCAAGTATATTAGTTTATATAAAGAAAATGATATCATATAAGAATAAATCTATCGATAAAAATCATAAAATATTCTCCAAGGCTAGCTATTAAAATCATATTATCTGTTTTATTTGAGAACTCAGTTTTAGTTACGTACCCCCATATATATATATATATATATATATATATATATATATATATATATGCACCTTATAAATGATTTTTTAACGAAGATAAATCACCGCACCATAACTATAACATCAAGGTTTACTTCCTTATATAAAGTCAGACGTACGAAGAAGAGAGATTCTTCATCAGATTTGCATACCTATTATTGTATGTTCTAGTAACAGTAATAAGTCGTCACAACAAAGTGCGAGTGCAGTTACGTTAAATTATTATTCATTTAGAGCGGAAGGGAACAAAATTCATCAGGTTGAGGAAGGCAGAAGATGCAAGACTATATATATATATATATATATATATATATATATATATATATATATATATTACAGATGCGCTACTTCATTAAAAATAAAATCCGTAAGCAGACCGATGGATATCCGAGGCTTCAACGAGGATTTCACGGGAATATATATATATATATATATATATATATATATATATATAGGAATTGTGAGGGAGCGGCCAAGCGACTACTTCGCGCGACGCTTCCTCCGGCCCTCTCTTTTTTTCTCTCTCATTCGCTGTTCGAGGATATAAATGCAACAAGCTCTTTTCTTTCTCATTTGTTTCCGCTTGGCGGTGTCGCTCGAAGTGGCTTATTTTGGCATTTCAGGAGCATATATTCAGCAGCTTTCGTTGACCTGAAATTGCTGTATATATCATATAAACGCGCGTGAACGTAAATGAACTTTCGAATTAACGCCCAGCAAGAGCTGTACGTTCGTTATACTGAAAATCTAGAGTAAACAAAAAGATTACATTCGATTGATCCGTAAGCAGAGATGATCGGCATAATTGCCGATCGCTTGAGTATCATGTGCAGCGATGATCTTCTATATGTGTATATATATATATATATATATACACACACCACGCACACACACACACACACACACACACACACACACACACACACACACACACACACACACACACACACACACACACACACACACACACACACAGATTGAGGTATCAATCAACGCCGACAGATAAAGGTGTGCGCACGTGCGGGAGGACGTGTCGAGTATATACCCTTGTCAGCGACGGTTTCTTTGTTTGCCAATGCGCCGGCGTAGAAATATATAGCATGTATATAGATATAAAAGAATAGCCAGATAAATCTATGTGTTCTTTTGTGTTAACAACGTGTACGTAAATAAACTGACTCTGGCGATAAGACGATAAGACTGTCGCCGCTAATAGACGCGAGAATATGCGAGCGAGCGAGCGAGAGAGAGAGAGAGAGAGAGAGAGAGAGAGAGAGAGAGAGAGAGATATTTTCGAATTTCGTGGGTTAGGGAAAGAACTGGTGGTTGAAGAATATTTTATTGGCTTTTTTTGGATCGAATATTGTTTTTCTTTTTCAAGCATTCTTATTATCTTCTTGATTGCTTTTTTGTGGAATTTTTTCAACATCTATAATTATTATTGTAATTATGTTAATTATTTGATAATGCAGAAATTGAACGAAAATATGCTATGAATACCTTCGATTCGTTCATGTATTTATTGCAAATTTCATTTGTAAAATTCATAACGTTAAATATTACAAGACTTTTTTCTATCTTAACACAATGGATGGACGTGATTCTGCATCAAATCTATCGATCTCAAGACATTTTCATGCAGCAAATAGATAAAAAAAAGGAGAGTGTGCATGCAATATATTTCTGCCGCACGGTAGATTTAAGAAGCAAAAAAGACAACAGCTTGCCCATGGCACTACAGAAAAATTCCTCCAAATACGCTACTCGAAATTCCTCGGTCGCGACCGTCTCAGTGTATCCGCGCGTGAATCCGATCCGCAAATCCATTTACTTCAAATCCTTTCCTATTCGGCATAAATTTGAAAGATCATGCTCCCCGCCGCGGCTCTAGTGGGGCATGTATTATACGAAAACGTACGAGTCTGCAGGGATGCGGAGAGCAAGGTCGGGCGGGTGGGACAGAGGCGCTTCGTCGCCGACGAGATAAAAAGGAGGCGCAGCGAAGGATCATCCTGGCAGCCATGATGTTCTGTCGCTCGGACGCACAGCCGTCTCTCTCGTCCTTCCTTCTCTCCCTCCCCCTCGGGCTCTCTATTTCTTTCTCGCCTAGCGGCAAGCGCCATTTTTATCGCCGTTCCGCAATGCGCGCTTCCGAATCTCGCGGATCTTTCCTTTTATCGCGCGCCAAAGCAAGCTTCGGTTTTATACACTCTTCGCGGTGCGATTCTGTGTTTTGTTATTAAAAGCTGACTCCGAAGAACGCCCCCATTAATATATTCTTAATCGGTTAAGATGAAGATAAGTTTGCGCTTCATTGCTGAATATATGTGAAATATATGTGAGGAACTGGGCACTTGACTAAATCCTCTCGATGCATTATTTGATTATTCTTATTGGACAGTTACATACAATACTTATTTCGTGGTTTGCTTATCGTATTGCATAACAACCATATAAGTAAATAAATGCAATATTTGCTGATGCGAATGGAATGTAATAAAAATTCAAATTTGTCTTCTTCGTGATGAGTGAAAAAAATTATTATTTCTCTTTACTTACCGAATGAATTACTAAGATAAGACTATATTTTATTATTCAGCACGTATAATACGCTTTTGTTTAAAAATTCCGATCCGTTTGAAGTAATTGTTGTAATTATATTGTAATAGAATAGAATAAAAAATTATTTAGATTTAAAATACTCGGTTTGGTAAAATTTTTCAGTAAAAAATTAGAATTTGTAATAATGTGCCTGGACTGGCAAGATAAAACAAGGAAATAAACGAAAATTTATACGATACTACTTGCTAAAACATTCAACGATAAAACATTTATACAAATGAGATTTTTCAGTTACATAGAAAATCTATATCTGACGGGAAGTTTGATATTTTAATACGAATAAAATGAAACAAGTGTAAGTTTGAAACATTCCATTATAACATTTAAGATCAGTTTCGTATAATTTAAGTTTGCAGTCAATAATTTTTCATGCATTTTCACTCATCTCGTGGTTTCCACCGAAAATACTCGCATTATATAATATACTTATATGGCTTAAAAAAAGAGTGCACAGATATTTCTTATATATCTTTGGCAAAGTCATCAATAATTAACTTTATTTTCTCCCTTTAATAAAATAGTCTTATAACAAACTTAAGAGCATAAGCACTCCCGAGAAAGATACAATGCCTTATAAATATAGTAATAAACGCTAGGGACCGCGTTCGCGCAAAAACTTGAAAAAGGCTTTTTGTTCCGAGCAGAATAGTAGAGGCAAATGATGGAAAAGTAGAGGGGGCACGGGAAGAGGCAGAAAGAGGAGGGAGAGGAAGAAAAAAAACAAACTGGAAACTCGCTGGTGAAAAATATGAAAGGATAGAATGAAACTTCAAGGGAAAGGAATGAATGAAAAAAAGAAGACTATACGTAGGTACAAAAGAGACGTACGAGACAAAGACGCGTCATGAGAGAAAAAAGTAAAGCAGAAAAGCTCTTCCCACCTCTCTTTCCCTCTCTCTCTCTCTCTCTCTCTCTCTCTCTCTCTCTCTTTCTGCACCCGAGAAGAAGAAAAAAAGGGAAGAAGGCGGAGGTGGAGCAGAGGAGGAAACGGAGAAGCTCGCTCGCCCGCTCGCGCCAGCCCGGCGCGCGGCGTCTCCATAAATCTCGCTATAACGTCGAGATGGATCAACGAGAACTGAGAACGGTCACGTCTGCCGCGCGAGCTCGAATTGCTCTCCGCGTTCTGCTGCCCTTTCCAGCCTCCCATTCCCCTTGCCTAACCACCCTTTCCCCCTTCTTTTTACACCGCCCTTCGCTTCATTCTCTCTCTCTCTCTCTCTCTCTCTCTCTCTCTCTCTCTCTCTCGTCTTACTAGCCCAAGTCTTCCTTCTTTCGTTGCACTCTTTCTATAGCGTCCGACGCGCGCTTTTTTCCGTGCCGTGAAAAGAAGAAGGTTGTATTTGTACATATAGGTATACCCAAAGTACGGAAGATAAGACCCTGCGAAGCAAATCATTCGTCATTTAACGACGGAATGTTATTTATACGCGCAGTACGTGTAATTCATCGGGGCGAAATCGGGTCAAGGGGCAATTTAGTAGAGAGGCAACTACTGTACGACACGTATATAATTATTTGATTGAAATTTGGGGCATATTTTAGAAATTTGGCGATGCTCGAGCTTTTCTCTAGTCGCAGATATATCTATACTTGATCGTTAACGTATGCCAAAATGGCCGCTAAAGATAGAGAACACGCAAAGTTGAGCAGACATCAGAACCTGATGAATTTGACATGAGTCGAGACTTTCGCTCACATTTAACAAAAAAAAATTAGATGAAGTATATTTTTATTCACTTAATTTCGCGATAGTTAAGATTTCTGTATAATAAATTAACATCGGATACATATATACATATGTATTTAAACTGTACATCTACCAATCGTTATTAATTCAAGCTATAAATATATTTTTTTGTTTATTCAGTTTTTTTTTTCATACATAAAACCAATGTAGAATATAAATCCATTCAGATCGTATACCCTTATGTTAATCCCAGTCTAAATCTATTCTTTGTTCGTGGTTTATTTTTAATCGTAAGCTTCATTCTTAATCATCGAAACATTTCATTCTGTTCAATATTTACAAACAGTTTGATTCCGTCTGTTTGGAAAAAGTCCGAATTTCTTGTCTTTAGCTTAAAAGTGATTTGAACAAAGCCTTTAATTTATATACTTAATTACTGTATGCTTAATTAATCTTATCTATTATTAACGTTCCTAAATTAGCTTCAGGAATACGCGGTCAATAACGCAAACAAATAGTCTGCGGCATGCTGTGGTTTGCAAGCTGTGCTTACAGCGTCCATAACTATGTCGCGTCGGTTTGCCACGATTGACCGAAGGTCCTTCCTATATATGACCACATTTGACAGCTCCTTCGTAATATAACTAAAGTCGCCTGTAAAACAAGCTTACAACGCACATTAAGCGTAAAAGCTTCGATGAATCCCCACGTATATAATACGCCAAACACTTTCGAAGTCGAGTAGACTTTACGTGTGATTATGTGAACTGGCGCATCGAACTCTCAACGAGATTTCTATGCCGGAACGTATGGGAGAGAGAGCGATAGAGGGAAAGAGCGAGAGTGAGAAATGTGAGCGTGTATATGTATCTCTATGTAAACACATACAGACAAGTGCAATATATATTCAAAGTTCCAATAGCGAACGAAAGAGGGAAAAAGCGAAGAGAGCGCGAGAGTCCAGTTTTATGGATTTTTTTATCGGTTGGTTGTGTGAGTCTGGACCAGCCGAATAGGAAGTAGAAGAGATAAAGAGAGGAAGAGACAGAGAGAGAGAGAGAGAGAGAGAGAGAGAGAGAGAGAGAGAGAGAGAGAGAGAGGCAACAGCGAGAAGAGCAGTGGGATTCGGATATTCAATGTTGGCGCACCTGTATGGATATTAAATTAACACCCGTAAGCCATGAGTATTAACAACTTTGCAAAAGATTATACGAGATTATGAGCTCAAGCGGAACACGTGATTTTTAATGCCGACCGCCGCGGAGCCGTCGGTCGGCCGGTGCGCGCCTCGCGTTAGCGCGAATATAGCCCCCCGCGAGATCCGCTCGCTATTTCGCGAGCGCGACGTAGAGAGAGAGAGAGAGAGAGAGAGATACATAGAGAAAGATAAATATACAATAAAGAAAGAGAACGGGATTGAAGGAGAGCAAGAAAGACAGTTCTGCCCAGTTCCATTGGTTATAAATAGGTTTGTCCGTGATTTTACCAGGCTCAGCCTAAAATCATTCTCGTGCCGCCTGTCTCGGTCCGCCGGTACTTGCACAAGCGCGCTTTTGACATGGACACTTAAGAAGGGATCACAGCAAGGATACATGCCAATTATATTTTATGTGTATATATATACGTATAATCAATGTTCGCCCATTCATTTAGGTCGCAATTGACTAATTGCCGGTATATATATATATACATTAGTACTGATACAAATTATCTATTATCAAGATTAATTGAAGAAAACTTTTTACATGCTCGAAACGAAAAAAAATATTTACTTGAATGACTTGAAATAGTTAATAGAAAATATATTTAATAAAAAATATTTTTAGAAAACTTTTCAGTGATACATGTCGCGCATGTTTCTGCCGAGTTTAGTTCGAAAAAATAAAGCGTATATGAATTTCTATGGAGATTTAATTGCAATTGTCACAAAATGTTCAAGAAATTCTATAAGTTAACATTGTTTAAACGATCTTCTATTTACAATGTTAGATTGTACATTTTTACCTTGGTATTTCGTTAAAAAAATTATATTTAGAGTTTCAATACACCACCGGCGAATTTTCTCAACTTTGAATACTAATCTTTGAAAGTCCGCCTCTCGCGGTCCTTCGCTACGACCAAGAAACGCCCAACTGCTCATTTCTCCTTCGCAATCACCACGCGAATTTTTATCCTGAACATAACCGCGAGCTTCTTTCGGTCGAGGAAGAGCCGGCCTGCTCGAGCGCGCACGGCCCCCGACGAATGCCCCGTCGGAATAGCGAAAAGGACGCGCGCCCGGACGTGGCTACGCGGCACCCGGCGCCCGTCCGATATCAGAACGAATGCGGTCGCGCCTCTCCATCCACGCCTGGCGTTGGCCGCGCGACGCGACGCTCGCAATGCAAATCGATATATGCAGCGGCCGCCGCCGTCGGCCTGCACCGCCCGCGCGCGCCGCTCGAGCTTTAATAATTGTTATATACCGCCGGCGCGGCGTTGGCCGCTGACAGCCGCTAACCCGGCCGAATACGGATGACGCTCGGTAATCCTCGCGAGAGCTCTTCTCCTCTCCCTCTGCCCCAGCCCTCGTCCTATCGCGCGCCGCCCGTTCGCGAGCCGCGCGCGCTCTTTATGTGCGTGATATGTGATACAGGCCGCGACGGGCACCGGGGCCGTGCGCGGCTATCGGGGTAGATATCGAGCTTTTGCGCTCTCGGGCAATCCTGGCTCGGACGGAGGGGGATAATAGACCGAATGTATAGGCATGTTGTCTTTGGCCCGGGGAGAGTGGGGGTCGTGTTTATCGGGTTTTGGCGGATCTTTGGGATTGTGATTTTTTTGGTATACTTCGAGCCCCCCCCCCTCCCCATGGATTTTCGATCATTATATGGTACGTTTCTTTTTTTTTAAAAAAACATGTTGTTAGAACATTTTAAACATGTATTTGAAATACGCATGGACGTGTCTTTTTTATTTAAATCTCCCAGTGTCTAAGACTATGTAGATCATGCTACATTTATCAAA
The DNA here is from genome assembly GCA_018907035.1 of Sycobia sp. Sy_11. Taxonomy (NCBI): domain Eukaryota; kingdom Metazoa; phylum Arthropoda; class Insecta; order Hymenoptera; family Epichrysomallidae; genus Sycobia; species Sycobia sp. Sy_11. Next base: position 295,958 of record JACCIC010000099.1, on the reverse strand, counting down.
ATTGTCCCATTATGCCAGTTTTTGAGTTATTGTAAACAAAAATTGAAAAAATCATTTTTTTACATATTCAAAATTATTTAGCCCTGTGCTAAAATATACATAATAAGCAAAATACTAGTCTTTTTCTTTCAGATACTGTTGAGATTATCGTGAAAATCTCCTACTTGTAAATTATTATTTTATTGCTTTTTCTTGTAGCTGAAAATGTATCTTAAACATTTGAAAATTCAACTTATACATCATAAAGCAAGTGCTTGTTTATTACTGTACCTTCATTTTTAATTACAATAAAAGACATACATTCTGAAAAACTTTCATTTTAATAGATTTTTTATTCAGAAATTTACATAAAAAAGTAACTAATGTACAAAAACATAACAGAGATGAAACTATTACAAACTATTCAACTTTTAATGGTGGAATATTCCAAAATATCATGTTATTTTTTCTTCTTTAATTATTTATTATGAAATTTTATTCATTTTTATACTTACTTTGCCTAAATGACTAACTGAAGAAATTTAGAAAAGATCAGTTTGTGCAAATTATTTATGTTATATTTTTTTACAAATAAAGTAAAGACAAGTGAGTAAATCAAAAAACACTTTCACAATTTAATTAGGTTCGAATAAGCTTGAAAAGTATGAGTAAATGAAAGATTTCTATACAATAAGTAAGCAAATAAATAATATACATACGTTAAAGATATAGATCAGTTCTACATAGTTTCTCTTGATATCAAAAACTGTTTTAATAAAACATGAACAATAAATTTCTCTAGGGACGTTATTTAAATCACTAGACCAATACATTAATTATTATGAGCTATTTGAAGCTCTGCGAAAAGCTCGGGATGATCATGAAACTATAGTAAAATGGAAAGCATCTGTAATTTATGGCATAAGCGTTGCCAAATTAAAAGGCCAAGTCTCTCTATCTTTCTCTCTCTCTCTCTCTCTCTCTCTCTTTCACTCTCACTCTCGGTCTCTCTATACATAGTTCAGGCAAAAAAATTATTCGAATAATAAAAATATTCGAACGAGCAATTTGAGCACGGCAATTATTCGTGAGCAAGCGCATATTATTATCGACCCGTATTATTTCGATCAACCGCCAAATTTCCATATATGCCGCCCCGTCGCCTTTTCGCATTCATCCGGACGATCGCATATATTAGGAGCATAAAACGGGCCGAGTCAAAGCCAGCGCAGGCTATATCTATACCCGGAGAGGTCGAGCGCAGAGATAGGCGCGCCGAAAGAGACCCAACGAGAGGGAGCGAGAGAGTGAAGGGGGGGGGGGAGTCCACAGCCTCCGTTCACGTGCCGGCGAGCCGCTCGTACGCTCGCGCTGCAACCATACTAATCCGCCGATGGATTTATGGTCTTAATCACCGGCGGATTATCTCGGACAGCCCGCGCCGCCGCGCCCGAGCGAAACACGCGCCTGCCTCTTTGCAGATAACTGCCGCGCGCGCGCGCGCGTCGGAATAGGGAACCGCACCGGTGGCGGCTGTCCTCCGCCCCCCCCCCCTTCGCTCCGCCGCCGTCCCGCCCGTCCCTGGCACACTCGGCTAGTTTAGACTGCAGTGCAGCGCGAGCCCGGCGGGCGGGCCGAGGTATGCGGCGGACGCGCGGACCTCCCAGGCTCGGCGAGGCTTTCGCGGCCGCGGAGGCGGCGTGAAAATCCGACGCGCGTCGGCGGGATAGGAGAGGGAGGGGGGGGGAGAAATTACTTTTAGAAGCAGGATAGAAATGGTTTTGTGCGCAGCTCTTCTAGGTGAGCGACACAGCGAACGGATCGCTGGAGAAAGAATGCCGATTCGAAGCAGAGAAGAGAGCGGCTCGCCTCATATGGCTCTGGAAGTCCATGTTATGATAGCGATCAGAAGTCGCTTCGGGTTCGCAGGGCGAATCACGATTTATATTTATGTATGTATTAATTAAATGTACAAATGAGCCACTGTATGTCAGTAAATAACTACATATATGCAATTTGTATTTTATATTATAGTTTCACAACTGAAACATCACAACGAATATTATATAGCTCCGTATTTATAATATTTAAAAATGGTATTAATTTTTTTATTAATAAAAAGCGTTGTAATGATATTCTATGTTTATTAATATTTTTGAAACACTTCCCGTTTTGATATATTATTCAGTATTAATGAATGCAATGATTGTTAAATAAAGTGTTGTGTACAATGAAGTCATTGGAATTATTAAAAATTAGTCCGGCACAACAATGCATAGAGTACTTTCTTTATTGACACTCTCGTTTAGCAGATTAGACAGCTCAGGCCGTTAGAACATTTCAGCTGTCCGTGTTTATCGAACTATTCTAACAGTAAACACAACAGTTATTATCTGAAACATAAGAATTGAGAAGGTTTGAGTGCTTCGAACACTTTACATTCTGAACAAAGGTCCCAGTCATAATAGAAACTGTACCTGATTACATGGATAAAAAATTTATAAATAAAAGATTATTGATTTGATAAGGCATAAGCGAATATATAGTGGAAAAAGGCCCATGGTAACAGACAGAGGAAGAAATTCACCTGTATGTCGGTAATTTCTAAAAGGATTATAGAAAGCTTCGCACAAAGTCATTTATAAAGGAGGGTCCTCGTGGAATACGTTACCCGCGGAAGAACAAGTATTCAGATACACATTATTCGAACCTAAATTCAGTGAGGCGGGCGTGCCTATAGATCGAGTGCGGCCGTAGGCAAAGGAAGGTGGAATAATGAAAAGACAGAGAAGGAGATACAGGCAAGCGAGGGTTGGATGGAGGGAGAAGGACGATAAGATACGCTGAACCCAGCAAATCGGCGTGGGAAAGAGGGAGTAGCAGAGAGACAGAGAGAGAGAGAGAGAGAGAGAGAGAGAGAGAGAGAGAGAGAGAGAGAGAATCAGAAGGTTCTGGAGCAACAGAATTTGCAGAATTTTGGTACATGGCATATAACGTCGTTGCGTCGCTACCGACTTTACCCGCGTCGCCGCTAACGGCGCTGCGTGTGGTTCTATAAATCCATAGGGGTTTACCAGCACAAAGCCTCCCTCACGGGACCTCGTTTTGCACTCTCTCTCTCTCTCTCTTATTCCACACCATTCCCTGCCATATCTTTCTTGCGTTTCTACATATATATATATATATATATATATATATATATATATATATATATATATAGATGTATGCATACATACATACATATACGCGAAAGGCAGTCTCTATAAATGCAAAATCGGGCTGGCTATTCGAATATATGCGCAACGACGGCGACGGACACCCGCACGTTTGAATGAAGAGACACGGCAAGAGTGTGTCCAGTGTCTGCCCGCAGTAGGCGGCCGCCTCGTCGCTATAAGTTCACGAGGGTGAGACAAATAAAGCGATATCGTTCCGTATGCGGCCGAATGGCTGCTCTTACTATTTCTACGTATACATATGCGTTGTCCAGATCAATTTTAAATTTGACTACTCGAAGGCTGCACGTTTTATTTTGTTCGTTGAAAGGGAGTATTAGGTGCATTATTTTCTTTGTTGATATTAAAGGCCAATGGAATGCGAGATTCTCGCGCAATCGTGAAGATAAAACGGAATTTACTTGGAGAGAAAACATTTTTGAAAGCTTCTTACTGCAGTAATTTTGAGATTAAAAAGTGTCCCGTATATATTTATCATTGGTCAAGGAGGAATCGAAAAATAGGAGACCTGTACTTGCCACTGTGTAACTCAATATTTTGATCTTCACCTCATCTAAGCTGATCGAACTTTTCCAACTGTTGAAGCTGTTCAAGCATTAAAAATGTTCTTCCAATTATTGGAGTGATTTGAACATGTCAACTGAAACACATATGTACGATACTGTTCGTATGTCGCAAAACAATGTAAAATGTAAGATTGAAGAAAGTTATGGTATTCTAATAATAAGAACAGTTTGTACGTTCCAATCAATTTACAAACAGCTAAGATTATAGAACGACTCGAGCAGCTCGAGCAGATCTAATCTTGAAGCTGTTCGAATAGTTCGATCAGGTCGGTCTCCTAGTACGTTCGAATGACTGGAACAGTTCGAATATGTTCGGAGACATTCAGGTTCGAGGGAAAGTCCCAGCTCTAAATCCAACTCAAAGGGCGATGTTCTCCTGATCTCCATCAAACTAATATCGCTTTAAAGGTCTTGAACTGCAAGTATTCAAAGTAAAATGATTGCATATTCAATTGATAATAAATGTATTCACTGGTTGTCATCAATAATAAATAATGTAGGACATAATTTGGAGAATTTGAATTTTAAATGATTTCACTAAAAGTACGCTCTGTTTATGCTAGTAGCGAATCAACCTTAACAATTAAAATCTTTGTTTGTCTTCTAGCCACCTTGAGTAGATTTTCATTAAAATTATATAAAATAAATATACTTATGATTGATTTTGCTCTAAAAGTAATCACTCATTTGATCAAAATTTATCAACGAAAAAATCGTTGTTTTGTAACAAAAATTTCAAATTTTTTGAAATATATTACATGCAAATTTTAATAACTTATCCCAGTTTTGGAATCATATGACAACTTTACAAATTATAATCGCTTAGAATGTCTTTCTGAAAACTTTTCATCGACAATAAATTCTATCCCGAATACAATAACTCCTTCTGTAATGACTATATATATTTGAGAAATATGATATGTAATGACTGTGTATATTTAAATGAGGATGAATGCGCCAGCTCCGAATGAAAAGTTTATTCAGCAATGTGCTAATCTTCTCGAGCGCGTGTTAAAATGAAAGAGAGTAAAGAAGATCAGGTCTGGATGGCGCGACTATAGTAAGTACTGGCGCTACTATCTAAGTGCCTGAGGATTCTTAAAAGCTTGGTGGAATCGTATACAGAACGAAGTACATGAGCTGGGTATTTGTGTTGTAATCGATACGATCGGACTAAATGGAGCTACTGTTAGGATGCTTATTTAATAAATTCCCCTCTTAAATAAACTTTTTATCATCTTAATTATGTCTTCGGTTCAGTTCGAATTTCGTGTTGTTTGAATTAAATTAAAAACAGAATATGCAGTATTTATAAATTTATTATGATGGAAAAATTAGCGAGTTAGTGATTCTATACTGAGAATTTTTTGCACGAACCAACGAAACCTAAGGTAAAATGTTAACTAATCAATCAAGTATTGCAATATTCAATATATACGATGCGTTGCAGCCCAAACATTTCCTAGCCAACTCTCTAAAAGCTCGTGTATTGTTTTTTTACTAGCTATAGTAAATAATCTTTATATTATTATAATTATATATTCTTCATTCTAACCAACAAATCCCACATTCGCCTTATTCCGGCTTTCATAAAGAAAAATATAGTCCTCACTTAGTACAAAAAGGCTTCTGTACAAGCCTCGTTACAACCCTCGGCTTCGCCTCGGACCACACACCAGTCGTTTCGTAAATACAGCATTTCTGTACCCGGTAACATATATACTATATTTTATAAAAACTGTAAGACGATCGTCTAGCTTTTTGAAAAAATACGTCGATATAACAGTATTTGGTCTTAACATTATTATCAACACAGATTTTTAACGTAGGCAATCTCAACTCCATAATGTTTTTAAAAAAGCGATTGTAGCTAAGATTTTATGCAGAGACAATTCTATTGAAAAGTATCGAAAAGTCTCCATTTAAAATCTGAACTGGAATGCTGGAAAATAAAATTGTCAGACGAGATTGTCTCTATTCGAAATCTGAGCGGTAATCTTTTTGGTAAAAAATTGAAGTTGGGCTTTATTTTGTTTCAGCATTCGAATACCATGTAGGGTCACTCTAAAACGTGTCGATGAGTGTGTAGACAAAAACGGCGGCCGCCGGACTTACCCTGACCCGCGCCTCGGATAGTTTCGTCCACATCGCGATCTCTTCCCTGGTCGACATGTCCGGATATCGATTCCTGGCGAAGGTCGCCTCAAGCTCCTGGAGCTGATGCGAGGAGAAGTGCGTCCTCTGTCGCCTCTGGCGCTTGCCCTTCTTGCCGTCCTTGTCCTCGGGCTCGATGCCGCTCATGACGCCCGGCGACACGACCCCGCCGGCGCCGTGCTCCAGCTTCACCTCGATAGGCGTTCGTATGCCTGGAAAAGATACATTTATTTTAATGATAGACGTAATTTTACCTTTACAGAGGTTGATTGCAATAGGAATTTTTATATAAAATGGAAACAGCCTATATATTTCCTAGATTAAAATTGTTCATAAAGTACGTACATAAACAATATACAACTGTTTTTTTAAATATAAATCTATACTAATACAAAGAAGAAACAGCGTTGGTTCATATGGTTGGAATATTCGCCAAAATTAATATTTAAACCATTTGCACCAACATTTTAACAAAATATAGTTTTCGTATTGAGGATTAATATATCGTGTTTAGTTTTTAAATAGATGAAAATTTAAAAATAATAACTATGATCTTTTTACATACGCGTATTTTAGCGATGTCGAGTAATGCTAGAAGTATGGTCGAACCTTTATAGCTTCGAAAGTAAACCTTTATGCGAATTGATATGGTTAGAACGTCACAAACAAGTACTAAAACGTCGTAAGAAGTATATTCTTTCTGTCTCGAAAGGAAATAAAAACTATTATTTAATTTCTTTAATGCTTTTCTATCGCATCCAGTACTAGCTGTACAAGAGTTTTTAAAAAACTTTTACGAGTGCAACTATTGCGAAGTTTTCAGCATTGGTGGGAATTATTTTATAATTAAAAATACGTCAATGCAACTAATGTCGTTTCCTAGAAATTCGGATCTATTTTTAGTTTTTAATTATATGGCAACGATCTGAGTTTCGAAAATGAAGTTGTAACGTGTATTTTTCTACATAATTTTAGACTGATTACACTTATTTTTAATATTTTAAAATGTCACTATTTATTTATAAGACACTATTTATTTTTCCAGTCCATAATATAATTTATCTCGGTTTCTGACTCACGTGAAATTAAATTGTTTTCTTAGATTTTTCTGATAAAACGAATGTATCTTGTTTTTCTATTAAAATTCATATGTCATAAGGTCGAAAATTTAAATACATGTGTATGCATTGATTTTCGATTAAACTGTTTTTGATATGGTTAATTATAGCTTTCGGACTTTCAATAACGAATAAATCGAAATATCAATTGATTCTATCATTATAAAAGAACAATATAATAAAAACTCTTATATACTCTGAAGTATTCTATTAGATTTATGATACTAATGATGGCGTATAAATTTTCCCATTTTTCATCCAAATATTTTCTGCATAAAATTTTATCTCCGAAATAATTTCAAAACAATGATACAATGATCATTATTCAATCGAATAAAGCAACAGAGTGAGAGAGAAAGAGAGGGACAGAGAGTCATATACTTATAATTAATTAATACTGATGGTCGTATGCTGAAAAAAGTTTTTGCTGCGATTATATACATTTATACTAGAATTTTTGATTTTAAATACAATACATTCATCGGAAGCTGCGCCGAAACTTTTATAACGTGATATTGTTAAAAATGATATTTCGAAACTTTATAACACTTCCATCGTGCTTGGCGAATAAATCGCTATAAAAGAAACGAACGAGAAAACGAACGATCAAAACTCACCATATGACAATGAATCTACGATTTTTTTATCGCCGCGCGCACTGTCAGAATATATCGGCGCATGTATATACACTGTATATGTTCGGTATACAAGCCGGGAAGCTCGCAGTTTTCAATCATCCAAATGAATGGACGACGTATAAAAGGGAGAAGAAAAAAGTGTCGGTGCGCATAAAAAAAACGAATCTGTCGTTTCGAGCCTCGCTTCGCCCTAAATCTATCAATAATCGTCGAGTCAGCTTTTCTAGATCCATACGCGCACTGGCTCTCTCGAACTTTACCCTCCATACGTCCAACTTCGCATATTCAATATTATATATGGACCGATGCTCAGTATTTTCACTTAAAATACAATTTAAAAGTGTCAGTGGGTTTCAGGAGAAGAAAACAAAAAAAGCACTCGGCCCGCTTTCGCAACTGCGATCAAACTATATACGGATAATTAACAGGAAAAGGGAGAGAAAAAGATCAATTAATCAATGGCGCCGCCTCGCCCCTCACCCTTGTTTACTTTGCATCTCTATACCTTTCCTCCACGGGCGGCGGGACGTTGCGCAGCGATCGCGTGCGCACCGGGCGGGCGGCGAGAGCGACAGGTGAGGGAGTGGAAAAGGGGGCATCCTCGATCCTTTGGATTCGCGCTCCCGCACATAGTCTCGATCGTTATTGCGCGACTGAACGAGGCCACCCTTAGCTCGGACAGACTGACATGCGGGGATCCGTGACGGGAGAGATAGAGAGGGAGAGAGCTCGGTCGCGTATAGTGCGGCGTTTATGGAGGCGATGCGATGATCATTAAAGCCTGGAGACGACGTAAGTTTGTGCGCGCGCATAACTCCTACAAGCATACAACGCGCGCACGCGCGCGTATGTGTGCTTGTAGGAGCTTCTATATAAATCGTTAACACATAGTGTTTAATGTGTTCCAGACGAAGATAGTCTTACTTATGCTTCGTATTTATATTAGAGGAGCGTAATTAATTTGTTATATCAAGCATAAGTCATATAAAAATATCAATTCCTTTAATTCGTTCCTGAATCGATTAAAACCGTCGGAATTATCGAATCTTATTTTAAGATCGAAATAAGATGTCAGCACAGGTAGTTCGATTTGAATATTCAAAAGCTTCGAGCACGAGCGTTCCAAAATTCAAACGGTCCAAATCGGAGTTCAAACAGATTCTAACTTCCAAGACGATGTTCAGCTCAGCAATTATTCTGCTATTGTTGCGGTTTCCAGATATTGAACATATATTGAAATAAGAAATATGTCTATCGCAATATGTAAAACTCTAATACTACAGAATCATAATCTTCGTCAATGTAGATGTACTATATATCAATAAAATAGTTATTCAAATAGCATTTTTAATATTAGTAATATTACGTGAAAAAATATACCTTTATAATTATATATTAGTAATTAATTATGAATGTATGTACAGAATATTAAATAAATAATTTATTATATCTTTGCTTTTTTACCGTCAAAATTAATTTTTAATAAAAAACTATATACATTAATTATCATATAATAACAATTATAGTTAGTATTACTGTGTTATTTTATTTTTTTAGCAACCCCGTCCACATAACGTATGATCTGCAGACTATAAATACTACTTATGTATTTTGAAAAAACTTTTAAACACTTGAATTAAAATATCACCGCACCCCATGGACTCAATTAAACCAATATGTAAAGCTAATGAATTAGCAGCATGCAGAATCGTCGAAAAGAGAAATCGCAGACCACGTACGTACACATACACACGCACACGCGCAGACACACGCACTCATGTATATACCAACTGCGGACGATACCGTTGCGTGGTCGACATATATAGGGATTTAAGGAGTAAATCCGACTTGCTTAAGAAAGCAGCTCAAGATACCTCGGTCTCATCCCGGGATTACTATGATCGAAGCGAGATCAGTCCCGCTTGTTGTTAACTAGAAAGGTAAGATTATGGATATATATATATATTCACACAATTATGGCCTGTGTCTTTACACGATACATATGCGTATACGTGTATATATATTCGTATACTATATATATACCGTCGTAGACCGATGCCTTGGCGATCGTTTGTCTCTCGTTCATCGGACGCTCGTCATAATAGCCCCATTCAGCTCAAGATTTGTTTACAGACGTTTAAAGCTCAGTTATTAACGCGAGCGAAAACAAAATTTTACTTTTGTGACTTTAAAGACGATTTTTCACAAATTACTCAGGCAAAGCGTAACGTAAAGTAACTTTCCTCTATTTCAAAATGGTTATATATATATATAGAATTATCGTTTGATAGATAGCAGTACATGATAATAACACCAGTTTCCCTAGGAAAAGTCCTCTGTCTTCAAACACGGGTACTTATTGAACCGTCCTCGTATACCTCGCTTTTATTACTCATTGACATATTTTATTATAATCAAAGCCTATATATGGTCTAGAATATAAATGTAGTAATATTGATTATATCAAAAAAGTTGGAAAAAAGCCTTTTTTAGAATATATTTGGTGATATTCTGTTTTTGTAATAGTAGGTCAGTGTCATAAATTAGAAGCATTTAAATTGAGTCTTTGAATTCGTGACTTAAAAAATAAAACTTTCAAAATACTGATTCAAAATAACCGGAAATTTTAGATAACATGTACATTATTCTAGAGCTTTTGCAGACATAAAGAATTTCCAATCAAGTAAAATCATGGCAATGATGAAATATGACTGATCATTAAATGCTAAATCGATAAGATCTTGTTTATAAGTCAATCGATGGTGAATAGTTTAATAAGTAAAATATGAAATTATTTTTATAGAATTCTGTTTAGTTTATTGTAATAGTCTTGGATGAAAAAAATGTTAGTCATTACAATATTTTCTAAATCTTATGTGATCATTTACAACTAATTTTAAACTGTAAAAATGACTTATTAAGTAATGCTTGAGATATTTCTTAAAATCAAAATCAATACTTTCCTGGGAAGGTAAAAAAAATATCAAAATATATAAAAAAGTAGAAAAAAATACTTAAATTGAGAATTAATTTTCGGATTCTGAGACAATATTTTCCGAAATCTCATATTGTCTTCGCATTGGTTCAAACCCCAAACATATACTTTTGTATATGTAGATAAAAGCAGAGCATAGGAGACTATATGTATAATTTATGATAGAATATGCAAAATTTACTTACTTTGCTTGTTCGTGGCGTTGGGCCGATTTCCCGACTGCGCCCTGGAGAAGCCGCCGGACGGCGTGGACGGCGCCGCCCCAGGGGTGCTGGGATTGCTGCCGCCGGGCGTATGCGCACCGTGGCCGGTCGAATCGAGCCTGGCGAGTCCGCTGCTCGCCTCGTCCCGGAAGTCGCTCTGCGCCCATTCTGGAAAAACGCAAGGGGCAAGAAGAAGAACGGTCAGTATGAAATTGTTTCACGTGAGTTCTATATAATGTATGCCGCGGGGGACGTTCTGTTTTTGGCAAATTTTTTAATTTTGAAAACGTTCGTGTCTTGTAAATGGGTCAAATGAAAAAATTTTCATGCTATTTAACCGTTTCCTATCTGACGTGCAAGTCATGTAGGTGCTATTTGTTCACTATATGGGAAAATTAAACTTTCAACATAAAATTTGTACCTTTTATTCATTACCCTTATTTATTCCATGTTATTTATTTATGTTATTTTTAGACGAATGGTTAAAAAATTGAATGTCATTAATCAAACTAAAGATACAAAAAGATTTGTAAAAGATAACTCCTGATGAAAGTTTCAGTATCAAAAATAGGAACAGGATATTTGTTATCAAAAGTATAAGTCTCCGATGAATGTTACAATATGGTATAGATAAATATAAATTTTTGTTATAAATCAGAAAAGTTTTACAAAAGACACGTGTAATTGGAACGAGTTTATTTTTGTGAAAATATAACATTTATATACACACACACACACACACACACACACACACACATATATATATATATAATACACCGCAAACCAGAATAAGTTTGCGGAGGCTCCGTGTTTTGCATACGCCAACGACTGATTGTCCCAACTGTCGTAAAAATTAAATAAATACGAAATTTTTCACCTCCCCTCCATCCACCAACCCCTTGTCGGGCAAGAGAGCCCGGGATCTCTAAATTATACCTCGACTCCGCGATCATACGGTTAACTTCCCGAGCTAATTTGTCTCCTGGCGCATACGGTCGCTTCAGCCGACGCGCGCTCTCACTCTCGCTCTAAACGTCGCATTAATCAATCCCGCGGTTATTTTGGAGTCGAGGCGACGATCGTCCCGGTTAATTTCGTGACACTCGCGCGGTTATTTATCTACTACACGCTCGCGAGCTTGGTGCGGTCGTCGCCGGGGGAAAAGAAAAGAGTCAGGAAAGTCTGCCCAAATATATATATATATATATATGCAATTGCAGAAATAAAACTAATGCGGTGGGGATATTTAAACCGTCAAGTAAGTGAATTAAAGTCCGTAGGGAATGATAGCTGTAGTAGTGAAAAAAATATAGGTTGAGAAGCAGTGTTTGGACAACTTTATTTTTTTACATCCCACAAAGAAAAATATTATTTGGTAAATCTGCTTTAATATATACTGAACAATTAAATTCATTATAATGTTGTATAACGTGAAACATATTTAATTCATCTTTGTACGTCTGTGAATAAATGAGTTACCGTTCCTCTAATGAATCGAACAGGTGACATAGACCGAAACGAAACGTACTTTATTCTATTAGACTTTTTCAAAATTTTTCTGCGAAAACTATGATTGTATTTACCAGTGTCAAATCTTTATATTTATGTGCAACTTTAATTAGAGGAAAACACTAATTTGAATTAAAGAATTTCAATTCCTGAGAATTTTAGAACAGCCGATCCTAAAATTGTAGGATTGATTTTTGAGATAGTTTAGATGATCTCGTCTTTGATCAGTCTTAATTAAAAATTACTATATGTATATCGTTGTCCCAAACAATCCTATATGGAAAATCCACAGCAGCTATGTAAGACGTAGGTAGTGAAAGGAAACGTCTCATAAAAAAAGAAATAGTCGCACGCTCAAAGACGAAGAGTAATGAAAAAAAAATCGGTATTCTGTTGCAGTTGCAATCCGAACTAAGAGGCATATCCCTCCCAATACGTCTCGCTTCCCATCAGCCTACTGGTAAGACGCGGAGGCGTTAATCGTCCTCGCCTAATCGTTTCAAGATGTCAGTTTGTCAGTTCCCGCTCGTCACTGTATATATATGTATATATAGTGTGTGTGCGTGTGCGTGCGTGCGCGCGTACATATGCGCGTGACAAGGCATTTATAGTTAAATTTGGTCACTGCGGCTCAACCGAGGCATCGCATATATTATTAGGGGACGCGGCGGCCGCGGCGTCGGGGACGGAGAACACAGCGACGATTAGCGGAGCGCTGATTTAGAGCGGCGGCTACCGCGAAGAGCCCGCGCTCGTCTCCTCTCTTTTTCCCCCTATATATTATGCGCTCTCGCGCGCAGCTGTCCCTCCTCGAAAAATGCGCCACCACGAATTCTGTACCGCATATAACTATACGTTATATATACTTGAGCGTGTCGACGCGTGCGTGCGTGCGCGCGCGCGCGCACTTGCTAACGAGGTATATAGGGGCGAGGAAGGCGCGATGTTGCTCTGGACTTTTTGTCTCTTAACCTCCCTCTCCTCTCCGTTTCCCTCTCCATAGAATGCGATGCTCTCTGGCATCTTAATGCTTATACCGCCCTTTTAGCACAGGGGTGCACCGAGGCAAAGATAGCGAGAGGGAGAGAGAGAGAAAGGCGAATGAGCGCATCGATATGTTGGGGTGGTGTAAATCAGGGACGATTACGGCATAATCTCTTAAACGTGCCAACCGAGAATATATATGGACTCTCGTTGCGTTCTTCGCCCCGAGCTTTAGGCCCTGTAAAGGAGGGCAGAGGTCGAAGAAGCTTTCAAAAAAAATTCTTCTTCTAATTAGGACTTTTTAGATTTATTTTAGAACACAAATTCTACCTTGAAAGCTAATGCATATATATTGATATAATTGTAAAAAATTGGATTTAATCGTGCAACGCTCAATTCGATATCCATGTAAATGTTGATTAGAAATGTTTTAAAACAAAGTACGCGGTGAAAACGTATTGCCGGTAATTTTTATACTTTATAAAACAAGGAGACCAATTTATCATATGATGATAATTACTTTTGTGCATTGTAAAATTTATAAGAACTATACACATTTTTATTATACTTTTAACTGTTTTTAATTTTTCTTCTTATTTCTGATTATGAGATTGCTTCGTCATGCCTAGAGAAAGAACCATAATATTTTCTTATATAAAATATACATAACAATTTTTTCTTATATCCTATTATTAATCAAGTTAATATTATGTAATATTCAGTATCAATTTTTTAATATACTGTTATTATATTGTTTGTATACATAAATAGTTCAATTGTGTTGTTATGACTTTCAGGTTTGGATGAAATGATTGCCTTTGTTGCTATATATCGTTTTTATTTTAGCTTGAAATCTTGAATTTTTTTGTCAGATCGCTCAGTTCAAACAACGAATATTAAGAAATAAAAAACTGCAAAACAATATGTAGTACAGTCTTGGTACATTCGTTTACTTTATTAAAAGTGAACATGTTAACACTTTCCGGTTCATTCATTTGGTGTCTTTTTACAATCAAAGACCTTCGCGCTATAACTCTTTAAGAATTTTAATACTCTCCCTATATCTAAGAATAGGAGGTCACCGGTATTTTACAATACTTTCCCCCAAATTAATAGTTAATACCCCTGAATTAATAATAATATTAATTCATAATAAAATTTTTTGGTAATAGTATTACTTCAGTAGCGTTATATTTATAAAAAAGTTAAGTTTCTAGAAAAAATCAATACGTGCAATATGAAGCTGAAAACAAAACAAAATTTTAATCTTTATTCTAGTATAAATATTATGTACTTCATAATTTTTTTAAGAGCACGAGTCTACGCATGAATCAGCAAAAAGTTACACTTTTAAAATAGATTTTTTTCACTTCTTTTACGTAAAAGGAATAAACTAACTGTATAATCAGTTGGAATGTATCTTCATTAGTAAAAGTAGCTATTTGCGTATGCTCAACACTTGTGGAAAGAACTTCCATGATCGTTGATCTTAAATAATACTTTTACAAAAATCTTTCTTATTATGAGGAAGGTTAAAATGCGTCTCAAAAAGCCGAGGGGACGCGGTTTGTTTTACACATCAACTTTTATTCACCGCTGTCTGCACGCGTTACGCAAGTGAACCTTAAACTCGTGAGCGCGAATCCGCGATTCATAGAGAAGCTCCAGTTTACAGGAAACAAATTCCGTCTCGACCGGCCATATACTCATAATCTTCGAAAAACAAACACGTATAGCGCACTAAGCTTGGCAGCTCCCGCTCAAAATATCGCCCCGAATTTCCTCAAAACACGTGTAGCTAAGTGCTTGAAAGAAAGCTCTCCCTGTATGTACGCACGGGCAGTCTCTATTATATATATGCAGTCAGCGGAATTTTGGCACTTTGCAGACGCGTTTGCGCAGACCTCGACTTACATACATACATACTCATGTACGTGTAAGTGTACTTGTAGGGCATAGCCGATAGCGGACGAGTCCCCGCGAACGCTTACCACCTCTCTCGGGAATCCTTCCCCAAAAGGGCGCACTCGCCGGGCGTGCTGGCTGTGTAAACAATACTTACAGAAATGCTCAAACGCGCCGCCACCGCCCCGTCCCGCCCAGACACGCGATAAATACACGTTTCGGAAAATTTACGCCTCTTGTCTCCCTCCTCCAGTTTTATATCCTGACGCGCCTGTTCCGGCGAAATAGAGGAAAGAGTCCGGATGTAGCGTACGTGTCGTGCATTCGAGTTTCGAGATGGACCGGCAGGGCGCTCTTTTTCATCTAATAATATATAATTTATAAGTAGATCGGATAAGGCGGTTTCGGATAATTTTGTTATAAAAATAATATAGCATTTTTAGAAATTGTACGAATTAAAAATGGAACGCTGTGACGGTATGATGTTTTATATACGGGTAAAAGCATTTGGGTACTCGAGTTCAAGTGTTTTTTTTTTTTTTTTTTTTTTAAAGAATAAACATGTACAAAGAAGATAAAGCGGAGACAACGTAGAAGTGAATCATGGTGCTTATCCCGAGAATTCTCCCAGTTCTTCTTTTTCCCCCTCTCTTACACCCATCTCACTCTCTCTCTCTCTCTCTCTCTCTCTCTCTCTCTCTCTCTCTCTCTCTCTCTCTCCATAACCACAAATCTACGTAAAAACTGAGATCTAGATCGCATGACTTTGTCCTAGAGGGGGGACAGCATGTGACTATATCGATCCCCATCAGTTACTATATTATGTATATAGTAAATTAAGCAAAAGGACAGTTTAGTAGAGTGGGATAAATAGTCGGCCTATGAGAAAGTCGACGATTAATGCGTGGAATAGAAATGACGGACATTTTGGATATCCACGTAAGGATGCAATAAAGACCGTAGCAGATGATGCACCCGCAGAGAAATATATGGACAAATAACTTTTATTATAGTCGATGATTTCCAGGTGGCAAAAGAAGAACCTCGAGTTTTAAGTAGTACTATTGCTATTACTATATATATATATATATATATATATATATATATATATATATATATATATGTAATAGTTTACAAGATTCTTGTAAAACTTGGTTGAAACATGCGGATGATATAAAAGAAATGTTATGTAAGTTAGGTGGAAGCAATGATTATATAGCGTAATATACTTAAAAATAAGTTATGTCTATGAAAAAGTCATCTTGCTTTTTTTTAAATGTGATTAGTGACTCATATATATATATATATATATATATATATATATATATATATATATATATACACAGCAAACAGATGAAATCAAATTCAGCGAAATTGGAATTTTGTTAAGATTTACAGTTATAAATAGTGCGTTATAGTTCAAATATATAGAATTGTTTCTAACTACTTTTACATACTATAATTTTTTTAAAATCCTGTTTAACTTTAATATAATCTGACTTATCTTATTCCAAAATTCACTTAAATTAAAGAATTTAAATGTATAAGCATTCTAAAATAATTTTTGGTATTACTTGGTATAATTTGGTATTAATATCATTCATTATATAACTTCATTGAGTTTACATTATAATGTTAAAGTAGGAACATGTACATTCTATAATTTATGAAAGACTTAATGTTGAATGTACACATAAATATTTTATTTTTATTTTAACTTTATGTAAATTGAACATTAATAAAATATTTTAGTTATTATTCAGATTAAAGAATTTGATAATAATTACGTTTTATGAGACCGATCAGCAGAAGCGACCTATTTGTGATTCAAACCTAGGGGTTGATGTACCTTTTTTTATAAATTCTAATTAATATATGTAAATAAAAAATAACTATAAGCTTATAAGCTATTAGAATTTCTTTATCGAATACACACTCTTATATATATATATATATATATATATATATATATATATATATATATATATATCAGGGCGGATCCCATCGAATTCCCCACAGAACTATAAGAATCCCGAACATTGTTAAAATTATGTGGAAATCTGGAAGGTTCTTCGCGCACTTGCGTATATAGCTTGCTTTAAAAATACACGAGCCGTGAAAAATTCGCGAAGGAGCAGGCGCGCGGGCGGAGAAAAAAATCGGGCAAAACAAAGGAGGTGAATGTATTATCTATATATATGTATATAAGAAAAGACTGTCGCGCGAGTCTCCCGAAACGATTCGTTACCTCTTTTTTTTTTGTTTCTTCACGCGCTCACCCGCACGCGCCCGGAACGAAGAAAGTCAAGAGCTGTGTGCAAGCGCGCGGGGCGAGCGGGGAGAGAAGCAGCGCCTCGGCCCAGCTGCCGCTGCGCTCGACGCGTTTTTATATCTCGCGAGATGTACGCATATATATTTTAACCCCCGGGGCTTAAGCCTCCCCGGATTTTACCGTTTTCTCGCTGTGCGCGCTCGAGCCACCGTTTCCGTTTTCGCTTCGCCCCCTGCCCTCCCCCCACACCCATGGTCCTCGATTATCTGGAACGCGTTTATTTTCTCTTTCTTACCATTTGCATAGGAGTCTCTCTGTTTTGTCATTGTTCGTCCTTTGTGCCGCTGTACAGTGACGGCTCAAGGCCGATATAATCGATTTGAAAATAGATTGGATTCTTGTACAAAGTCATATGTTCGTGTTTCCTTCGAGGGTGCGATATTGCCGACGTGAGTTAATACAAAGCTCCTGCAGTAATTTTGTTATTTTAGCATTGTTTCACTTTTTTCCTAATTTATAACAAATTGATCTACCTTACAATACAGTTATTATATTAGGTGCAAAATCATTTTGACTCTTTCAAATATAATTATTGTGAAATAAATATTGTTTGCAAATTCTAAATTCTTGTGAAATTTGAAAGATTGGGATACATCTCTATATTAAAAAATATTCTTTTCATGAATAGTATGTAACGAAATAATATGTTGTATACACTGGGCAAGTTCTCTTTTACGCTGTTGTTAACCGCGTGCGTGCAACTCGTCCTTTCTCGCTTATTTTCCGCATGCCAAACATCCGTTTAGAGCACTTCGTTAAAATGTCCGTGCAAAACATTCGTATGATTTTCAATCTTGCTAGGCCGGGGCATCAAACAACAGTCGTTACAACGGCAACAGTATTTTTCACTCTTTTTGACAACAGCGTACCGAGGGTGCGAATTACTTATTTTCCGCAGACACCTCAGTATAGTACTTGTTATAAACATGTTCTTTCTACGCGTACAGCAGACACAAATGTGCTAGTTTTACGAACGCGATTAAAGAAGAAATTATTTTTCAAGCTTTATTGCCCGGCGGAAAATAATACAAAGATAGCAGCGCTCCGAAACATAAAGAACCTGTCGATCCATCGTATCGGCCGCTCCCCAGTCCCTTCTTCCAACGTCCTTCTTCGCGCGCACTTGCGCGAAAAGCGAGGAGACGCGTATATATAATAATATAGGCGGCTCCTGGGCGGGCGTCACGTGTCGTCGCGCATCCGCCTGCGCAGCGCGAGATCGGCGTGGGTGTTTACTGGCGCGTGTCACGGCGCGCCTCGCCATAATATCGCCCAAACGCAAGTGGTAAAGGAAGGGCCGTCCCGACGAATTTCCCTATATTACACGCTCGCCGGAAGGGGGAGGGCTAGCGCTACTACTGCCGAAACAGACGTTCCGATTCCCCACGTGTTTTCCGATTGACTGTGACGCCTGCACCCTCTCTCTCTCTCTCTCTCTCTCTCACTCTCTCTCTCTCTCTCTCTCTCTTTCTTATACTCTCGGCACGTTACCGGCGCGATCGAGCGTTCCCCCCTCTATGCATATATATATATATATATATATATATATATATATATATATATATATATGGGTTCGCCACGAAATCAGTCTACTGTGTAATGCGGCCTAATTCGAGGGGAACCGACGGGACTTCGCTCCCTGTATACAGATACGTTCGTGCGCCCCTCGTTAATCATTCCCTTTCCGCAGGCGTTTCTTTCCTCTCATTTTTGTCTTTCTTGAAAAATGTGAACACCCTTATACCTCTGCTCTATTTATATATATATATATATATATATATATATATATATATATATGTATAATATAATATAATATTATATATATGTATAAGAGAGCGGTTCCGATGTGGATCATTGTATATAACTGATGTGCCGGCAACGCGAACGTTTATATAGCATCCGCCTAATGGGCGTATTAAGCAAATGATACGTGATGAGAGGAGTTATTATTTTGTGTTATTTCTTATATATATTCGTAAAGGAGAGAGTGCGGCTACAGAGAAGATATTGATTGAATTTTTAAAAACATTTATTATATGTATATATCTTATAGCACCGTCACAATTTCTTTCGAGCTTGTTTAATACATACATATTCGGCGTATTTTCGGTAGTCAACTTATCACACTCCCATCAAAGATTAACAGAATCCGTTTCTCGATGAAAATTTACACATTTCATGAAATTTACGATGAAAAGTAGCAAATGTATAGTTTTCCGCGCATTTACAGATCCCAGGTAGGAAATTGTAACACATAGTGTAAATGTAAAACATTTTTCTATCTGAGTTTTTAATTGTTTTTAAATTAACTTTTAAATTTTACACGATTATCAGCTTATGTCTGTGTTTGTATTTTGTTTAAATAATAATTGATCTATATCTGCAGAATAATATTGGCTTTGCTAGTTTTCAATGTAAAATTTTTAATGTGCTTTTTTGCTGGAGCTGTTTAGAACGTTTTTTTTGCATTGGGTGCGACAAGTCAATATCACGTAGTCTAAATACTATAATAATTTAATTAATTATACGATTATTATTTTTGGGAATCGATTGCAAATGTCAAGTAGCGGTAATATGTATAAGTGTTATTCGACTTTTCCATACGACGAGCACGCGTACAGTATACTTTTAAAAAATTCGTTTAACACTTTTTTATATACTTAAAAAAATGTATATCTATATCATCGGTATACATAATTCCTCGTTTAACGATTATAGATATTCCGCGGGTAATTATAGCTATAATTATCAACCAAAAAAAGTGTCGAAACCGAGGCGCGCGCGACGTGATCCTCCAGCTAATCCCACCGACAAATCGTCCCCGTTTGAAGTTAAAAAGCGCGCGGGCGCTAAATATAGAAAACTCGCACCTCCCCTCCACTCCAGCGTACGTGTATATATAGAGTTGACTTTTTTTATAAGCTTGTAGCTTCTCGTTCGGCAGTTATATGTATATAATACTAAAGCGAATGCGCTCGTGGGAGAAGGGGGGGGGGGAAATCGCATCAAGAGCGAGGAGCACCTGACGCGGCGGAAAAATCGGCCGCGGGGCACGCGTGCTGAGGAGGCGACCGCGAGGGGAAACTCGCGCGTATATGAAAATATTGCGTGTATATACGTGCAAGTAGATATAGGCGCGCTCTCGGGACGGCCTAATCTCGTAATCCTTCGCTTCCTTAAGGAAGTCGTTTGTTAGTTGGCCGTGCTTCGTCACCGCGCCCGACGGGGACGCCTCGTATACGTGCGCGCGCGCGTACACTTCGGGCGGCTGCTTCTTTTGCTCCTATAATAAATAATGCGCCTGTCGGTCTTTTTGGTCTTCCTTTTTCCGAGGTTTGTATGCGGCTTGTATATATATTTATATATAGGGAAGGGAGGGAGATTTCGAACGTGCCCGATCATCGATTTAAATCCCCCTCGATTCTTATTACTTCGTACTTCAAACTTTTAACAAAATTTTTTTACTTTTTTACATTGATATACTAGATTTGTTGATCAATATAATAAAATCAAATCAATTACCATTTGTAGTTCCAAATTAACTGAAATATGTGGAATTTTGCTTTTATTTAATCAATTATTAGTTTTAATTTTAGCCCCCGAAATTATCATGATGCATTTCATTGCGTATCTATTAATATTTATATCTATTGAATTTTCGTTCATAGCACTCGATATTTAGATTAATATACACTCTTTCATGAGTTACTTGGTAATTTTAATAATTTTAATCTTTAAATTTCATCTGATATATATAAGAAAATGCTTCCTGACTGACTGATTTTTGAATTGGAGGTTTCATCCAAGCTTATCTAAAATTCAACCAATCAGCTTAAAAATTTGTTGCTATTTCGGCGTCAAATTCTACTTCTTCAATAAGAAAGCACTTCTATAATAGTAACCCTAATAGAATGAACATTTATATGTATAAATTCGAATTTTTTTAAATTATGATTTTAATTTTTGTTCTCAGGACCTCTTTATGAATTCTAGATGCTAGTTCAATCTGCTCTTACGCTCAGAAAAAAGAATAATCTTATTTTTATTCATCAATAATATTTGATTGTTTAAATTATACCGAATTATTATTTTTTGCTGAATAAATATCTATTAAAATGACTGAATATATATATTTCTGGACTTAATCTGTCTTAATGTTAAGGTTTATTCAGCAATTTGTCATTCTATAAAGGCATAAACGCATATATTATCACGAAAAATGTTATATTACGAAAATAGGTCAATATTCATTTGTGAATTTTTTTCTACTCTTTGCACTTAAGGGATAAAATTGAAATAATGGTATTTTTTATTTACATCAAAGGTTTTGAATTTTCTAAAATCAGAATTTAGTATACTCTATTTCCAAAAGTTTATTATATACGTATTTGAATCTGAAATTCTGAATTTTATTATATTCGCTCCTAGGAAGTGAAAAACAAGATCATGATAAAAGATCAACTTGATAATACAGGAAAACCTTATCTTGATTTGAAAAGTGATAGAAAAACAAATGTATTTTTTAAATTTTATCGATATTTTCAGATTTTCCAAAGTTACAAATTTTATTCTTCTTCCAAAAAGAAGTCTACCGAAATAAAATGCCAACTATTTTTCGGTAAAAGGTAAAGGGCTAGTCTTGAAGTATTTTCTTCGGTATTATTACTTTTTTTATACAGTTCAAATTAATAACTATTAAAATTTCGAAGTAATGTATCTCGTTATTCTTTATTATATCCATGACAATAGTTTGACATAAATTCCAAAAATTTATTTCCACCGTTTTTATAGGTTTTATAATTAAATAATTGCACCGTTTTTATAATAAATTTATTACAATATATAATATTTATATCTATATGGAGGTAAAAATAGGTTCTAAATAAATTTATTAGAAATTGATTCTGAATATTTTAATATCAAATAATAGGTGTTCACTAAGGAAGACCTTTTTAAAATTTAACCCCTAACAAGGAAGAAGGTGCAGAATAAATTTTTATAGTTTTTAGCTGTATTTTCGCCCGAAAAGAACATTTTCAACTAATTTTTATAATAAGAAAAAAGGAATGTTATGATGTTACAACCAAATTTTGGTTTTTCAGGATATTATACACTTACGCAAGTGTAAAAGGGTGAAAGGATTTTCATCACGAATAGGTGTCAAATAATATTTGAGTAGATGCATGAAACTTTTACCAAAGTTCTTACGCTAAAATTGATACGTCAACACCGAGACAATATATAAGAATGAATAAAAATAAGTAGGTAATGATGAAAGTATTTCTTTAGCAGTAGATTTTAATAATTTTGTATGTATGCATCAAAACAATATTGTAAAGATATATCTCAACATTATTTTTTCAAGTCAGTTTTTCGATAAAAACGCTTGCATTACAATCCAGTTGCCGTGACCTTAATTCATTTCATTTGTGATAAAAATTTGGATCCACTTTACTGACCATTATTTTTTGATACAAATATATTAAAAAATAAAAATGCATGGTTTAAAAATAGAAGCTAGAGATTTAGCAACTAATATTGCGAGATGATTTTAGGGCTATCAATTTTATAAATATAACATTTTTAATGCTGGCGAACTGAGTTACTTATGAGTTTATGCAATGGTCATAAAGTTGTTAAGAATTAATTCTTCAATAATGATAGTTGCTATTGTATAAATTATTACTATGGGAATTGGTTTTGTTTCCAGGTTGTAAATTATATTTATTATTGTTTGAATCTAGTTAAATATACATCTTGTTTCCGATATTTGTACAAAAGATATTTATACAAGGTAGTCCGATCAAATACGCATCTAGAACTTATCGTGAAAAATCAATAAATTCTGTTACACATATGTATATAATCACTAGATATTTCAATAACTATATATAAGCATTTCACAGAAATCATAAACGTCTCCGGGCACAATGAAAACAAGAACCTACATGGAGTTCAAACGTTTCAATTGCCCGCCCCTATACATCCGGAAGTGAAGGGTATAAAAAGCACAGTGGGAGCTTTGTATGACAAAAAAAGGAGATCGAAACGAAAACTTGGCATAATGAGAAGAAGAAGGTCAGAAAAAAGACGCCGAGCGGAGATGATTCTACAAACACGGCCTGGACGGGGTTCAAGGAGCGCTTCTCTTGACTCTCGAAAGGCCACTGACTTTGGGGCCAATATGTTTCTCTCTCCCTCCCCCCCTCTCTCTCTCTCACTCTCCCTGTCGGTCAGAAGCACGTCGCGGGTGCTCCCGTGCTCGCGTGCGCGCGCTCTTGTCCGATAATTTGTTTAGCTTCAACTTGACGCGCCCGGACACGTGAACGCTATAAGTAACCGGAGAGCACCGACGGGCGCTCCTCCGACCTCGACTTCCTTCACCACGTCCCTATCTTTCGCCCTCCCGCTCTCGGTGGATTTTCAGAACGTGAGCATCGACGTATCTCCGTTCACTTGAGGCAAAAATGGAAAGAGAAAGAGAAGGGGAAGGGGAGTTACGATAGTCATCCCAGACTGCCTGGCGCTGACCCCCCCCCCCCCCCGGAGACAAGTGATCCTTATTTCCAAGTCGGAGTACGGGGGGATGTATCGCGTTACAGAAGTTCTTGGCGGCGCGTCGGTGTGCGTGTATCGAGTCACCGCAGAGCTATTATATATATATATACATGTAACTTCTACGCGGGCGCACTTTTCTCACAGCTCGGCACGTCCTGCACGGGATCTTAATAGAACCAGCCGGAACAGCGTTTTCCGGCCCTCCACGGCGTTGGAATCGCGACCCGGCGGCTTTGTAGCCTCCTCGCGGGCCGATAAGCGCGCGCGCGGAGTGTCGAAGATTCGAGATATCTAGCACGCGAGATTTCTCCGTACTTTATCGTACGGTCGCTTTGTTATTCTTCGCTATGATACTTTATTGCTATACTGTTTTTATTTTTACAGCCATGGGTTTATACATATATAGTTGCAAGGATAGGGCGATATACCCGTCGTATAACACGGGGACAAATTAGCCATAAAACATACGTACGTATTCTTTTAGAGCCCGTTTAAAATATATTCATCGATCCCGACATCGGCGCTACCCATAAGTCTTATATTATAAAGAGCGACATCAGCGGTCCCGTAAAAGTGAAGCGCGCGCACCACGTCGCTCTCGTCCCGTTCGGCGAGATGGGAAGAGATGGAAGAGGAGGAGGGGGATGGGCGAAGAGGCGCTATGCGACATTTTCCAGCTTGGCCGAGATAATGGGAAGGAAATCAGTTCATTTCTATGTTGATCCTGCGGCGACGTATAGAGCAGACGAGCCGGAGCGAGGTCGTCCTGCCCGCTCTCAACCCCTGCTCTGCCCCCTGCCCCCTTGCACTTCTCTCTCCCGCTCTTTATTACATCTATCGCCCTCTTTTTCCTTCTGCTCGCGCGCGCGTGCGTCGTCGTCGACACCCCTGGCCAGAAGCCGGCGCAGATTGACCGCGTTATCGGCCGAGGTGATCGCAAATACCCGAATCGATTGCTATATATATATATATATATATAAAACTAGTGAAGGCGGCCGAGTGTCGCTAGTGGTATGCAAGAGACAAATCCCCGGATAGGACGTGACGGGCTTTCTTCCGGCGTCGCCCCGCACCGACCGCATTCGCGCTCGCGAGCGTTTAAACTCGTACCCTCTCTCGAATCATTATATATATATATATATATATATATATATATATATATATATATATATATATATATATATATATATATATCTAGGGCGTTTTTGTGTCTGTTTAATGTTTAAAACTTTATATATAATCTAATGTGCTGCGAAAGAAAAAGAGGTGTATGAATATATATGTAGATTTCATAAAAATAAATTAGTGAATATACATTAGTGGTCAGTAAATATATATTCATAAAAAAAGATTCTAGAATCATAAATCAATGGCAATCAATGCATAATTATTGACTGATTAAATGTGAATTCGATAAGTTTTTTTAGGTATTAACAAACTACATTGATATAATTATGATTTCCATTTCAATTCACTGGAAATATCAATGACATCGAAATAATCGAGTATTTCACAACATAACACTCATATATTATTTTAAATAAAATTGTGTATGCTATGTCTTTTCGAATAGAATAGGGAATCAATATTTCGAATTTGCAAAATTATTTTTTAAACAATTTTCTATACAATCTTTGAAATATGAATTCCAAGATAAATCTTTTCATTTCAGTTTGATCATCACATTACTGTAGAATTTGATGAGACCGAAAATTAAGTTAGCTCTTAGAATTCCGAGTTCTGAAATCTAAATGGCTTTACTAGCGTCTTACAGGAGGATAGAAATTTCATTCAGTATACATGCAAATGAATAAAAATACACGCTTGAATATGAATAAATAGTACTTGAGACATCTTTCAGTAAGGCAAGAAACCAGAAATGAAGAATATTATGATTAAATGTCAAACTGGTTTTTAAAGATTGAAAAACTAAAAAATTCATCAATTTTAATGACGAATACAGAAAAATTAAAGTCTCGTGTTTTTCATTTCTACATTTCGACAAGTGACTTTAAGTGCAGCTTACCAATTTGTAAAATGAAATTTTTACGTTTATGCGTGTAATTATTCTAGTTTATGTTCTCACTATTAAAACGCTCCTAGGTCTTAAAAAATTAGAATAAAACATAAAAAATATTTTTTTCCTTTTGAGTCATTATTGCAGTTTTCTTTTATTCACTAATTTAGTAATGCATTTTTGTTTCTGCTAATGTCATATTTACACGTACACCATTTCTACAAATTATTCTTTATACTTTAAATTCAATTAAAATTATATATTAAACTTATCAAGCTGTTATCGCGGTAATGTATCAGTCACGAACATGTGTTTTTCGCCACTTTCAGGAGACTCAAACTATTGAATCTGTTTTATTTAATAATTCAGCAACTCAACAGCGGTCTATGAATTATTAATGTGCTGACCAGCAGTGGAAAATAACCAATTCGCATTGAAAATCGAAAGTGCAATGAATGAATTGGTTATTAAAAATAAGCTACGGCCTTATTGTAATATAATTCTATAAAATTATTCCCTCTGACAATCTGGGCCAACGCATCTTTTGCTCCGACGCGACGAAAATCTCGCGGGGGCTAAATCATCGGCACTTGGTCGACATAACTCGGGATAACTATAATGTGTCCTGCATCGATGAGACAACATTTTTCTCCCCCCCCCCTCACGCAACGTCCGCCCTCGACACTGCGCCCATGAGCGTTTTGCGGGTGCGGAAGAAGATACGCGCGCGAATCCCCACGGAGTTCGAGGGAGGGCATCAGGAGGCGCGGCTAGCCGAGCAATTTG
This sequence comes from Sycobia sp. Sy_11, assembly GCA_018907035.1. NCBI lineage: Eukaryota > Metazoa > Arthropoda > Insecta > Hymenoptera > Epichrysomallidae > Sycobia > Sycobia sp. Sy_11. The sequence continues at coordinate 268,978 of JACCIC010000099.1, read as the reverse complement.
TCAACGCGCTATTGTGTACGTATCTCTCTTGCTCCTGTTTAGCCGCGGGGGCCGCCCGATGCGCATCTGCCGGCTCGCGGGAACGACGGGATGAACGAACGCGCGGGCGCACGAGAAAAAGGGGTGCGCGCGCGGCGCCCGTCCGAAGTTAATGAAGCTGGACGAGTTTGCGGAGCATAGGGCGAGGGGCGATCGTGGTGCAGCAGTTAGAGGCATATTATGTTGGGGGAGGGGGGAGGGGGGAGGGGGAGCGCGCGGCCGTATGTTGGCAAAATATTGTCCCGCGCGCGTGGTCCGCGGGGCTGACGTCGAGCGAGGCTACGTTATTTATCGTGTGCGCGTCGCGCGGGGACGGGTTTTTCCATTTTTCCGTGGGCGCTCGCCACTGATTGATGGTCCATGTATCGCATCCCTATGTGTGTCGCTAATAATAAAGCTCGGCGCGGTGTTCCTCGACGGGGCTTTATATATATATATATATATATATATATATATACATACATACATACACACATATCATAGACTACGAATATATGTATATCATGCTGAATCGGAGGAGGCGTGAGCGCGATTTTGGCCAGCATGGAAGGCGTTGAAAACGCTACCCACCGGGAGATTAAACATTTGTTTGAAAAGATATATATATATATATATATATATATATATATATATATATATCTTGCCTATGGGGGCTCTCGGATGTCATATGGTTTATTGACTCGCGCTCGAACTGCGACGCGACCGTGTAAGGCAGCTGTACTGTTATATCGGAAATCGGAAACTTCTAATGGAATTTATTTATTCGGAATATAACGATTGTGTTATATCTGTATGTGCTGTGCATTGGTGCATTGTTATATTAAAGATAAGTGTAGAAACCAGTCTTTATTCGGTTTATCGTAGATGCAGAAAAAAATTTCTGAAAGTTTTTAAAATACATATATATATATATATATATATATATATATATATATATATATTTCACTCAATAATATCATGCAAGAGTCAATAAAAAAGATTTATTTTACTAAATTTCATTTGACTATAGTTATATATTAATATTAATAATACATATTTTTTATTATTATTTAACGTCACTCAATAAAGGCTCCAAATAATACGGCAAAAAATTTAAGCGGGTTAAGTTAAAAGACAAAGTACATATAAATGTTTACAAACGTAGTTATAACAATCATCCTACATCGAAACTTGGAACAGCGAACTATTATAGTCATTCTTCCTGGCGAGCGAATTATCATAGGACTCATACTTAATATTGAATAACTAGATTTATCAGTGGATTTGTCATTTAATCAATTAATGATTTGGTTCAAGTTTTGGGATAATTTAGTTTGTCAATTTAGTTTGTCAATATTATCTGTAATATAATTTTTTGAAATTCCCCACAATCTTGTTTTCTCATCAGTCGATATTAGAGATTGATGGTAACGTGTCGATAATAACAACAAAGCCTAATCTATAAGTCATTATAAATAAAAATTTTAATATTTTGAATGAGCCGAATTAAAAAATTATATACAACCCTTATATTCTATGTTTCTGCTTATCAATAATTTTATGTATCGCTAAACGAAATATCGAGAAATACATGTATTAGTCTTTAGGTCATTTTTTTAATTTGATGGTATTATTATTGTGATCCATGAAGTGATAAATTATGTAATTTATTTTAAAGCAAATAATATGTTCTAAAAATTAAGGCTGTTGCAATAATTAGTAATGTGACTACAATAAGATCGTACATATGTTCAGCCTATTTCTTATAAAAAATAGTCAAAAATTCAATGAAATTTGATAGAAAATTAAATAATGTGTAAATTTTGTATATGTACAACTGAAATCCTAGAAGAATAAAAAAAAAATTCAAACTGTTGAAAGATTTGAAATAACAGTAGCATCTTAATTACGCGCATAATTTATAATAATTTACTGGATACATCAAGCATGGAAGTTGCGTAATCATTGTATTAACTTGCAATAGAGAAATGTCGGTTGAAACTAAACCTGTCTTCCAATTAACAAAATTGACAAAGGAGTTTATGTTAAAACCATATCATTGCCATTATTACTTAAAAGAATGCAAGTTAATGCAGAAGATAATTAAATTAAACGGAAGCGAATATTTTTAAGCGTATAAATACGAAATCGTATCTTTAAACCGATGGCTAATCAAATTATTCGCGATTCCAAATACGTGCTTAATTGATCAGATTTTATCTGCGATTTATCATTAACAATGTTTGATATATAACGGTGATGAAGTGGATTATAGTGATAAAAAATATACTTTGCTGACTCGTACAATTATGTCCAACGATAACGGATGAAAGTCATTTTGTTTTTCCTTATACTTTATATACAGTTTTATTAACTTGCATTTGTTAAATACTTTTTTGGCAAAAGTATATATCGGTTTAAAATCTTCTACTGCATAAACGCGCGTGCTAGCCCAGGATGAGATATAAAAAACTATATAAAGAAATTGCCAAACTATCGAAAACTATACATACATACATACATACATACATACATAGATACATACATACATCCATACATACATACATACATATATATATATATATATATATATATATATATATATATATATATATATAGGAAATAAGCGCTCCGAAATCCGACTGACTTAATTAACTTTTATTTTAAACAATTCCAAGTTGAATTGCATTAAAGTCGAGGCTACGCCCTCTGAAAAAGTTTACAAATCTCGGGGAAATAAGAAGTTGCCCCGGATCCCGAGCAAGAAACATAAAGGAAAGAGCGCGCGGGCGCCCGGTATTATACGCGAGAGAGGAGCGAACGACAACGAGAAGAGGAGAAAGCGTGGGGCAGGGATGAGAAGAGGAGGGGAAGCATCAGGGGATGCTCCGGGAGGAGGGACGGGGAAGAGAGGAGACAAACCAAGTCTGGAAACTGAAATGGGAATAGGTGGGATGCCATTGGAATAAGATCGGGTTTAGCCGCGGTGTCGGGTTCGAGCCCCGGATAAGTCTACCTTATCCCGATAAGCCGGTGAGTTAATGAATCACAAAACAGGTGGCGGCGGCGGAGGTGGCCCGCGTGCAACTGCAGAGAGATAGAGAGAGAGAGAGAGAGAGAGAGAGAGAGAGAGAGAGAGAAATAGAGCCTGCGAGGTAGAAAACCGCCGTCGCCGCGAGCCCGAATGCCGATTGAATCGTTCAAAAATTATCTTTCGAAATTGCAGAGCTGCGTATGTGAGAGCTGCAAAGGCTGTACGAGATAGAGATAAAAGTGCACAAACACGCCTATATATATATATAACCCGTTATTGTGCGGGTTGATTTACAAAAATTAAAATACACCCCTGAGATTAAATCCTACTTCAATGTTCTCTTGGAGCTTTAGATACATAATACCAAATAACCAGATCGAATCTAATGCGCGCTGATTTCATTTCACCGTTATACAGCAGATGAGTATACCCGAAAGTTTTATATAAATCGCAAGTTTATGATAATTAAGTATATATATATATATATATATATATATATATATATATATATATATATATATTTGTCACCCTTCTTTACGTACGCTGTGTCTTACTATTCGCGTGCGCGCGTGCGTTCGTGTGCGAGAAACGATGCCTCGAGTTTTCTGGATTGAATAAATATGTTGCGTCTTGGTAGAAGATTTCGTTATGTGTGTTTTTTTCATGCTCACTGAGAAAAATGACGAGAGCAGATAACGACGATGGAACGACGGAAAAAAATTTGTACTAAAATAACAAAGGCGCGTATATAAATATAATCGTAATTATGTATGTAGAAGTTGTGGAAAGAAACTTTTGATATAATTCTTATACATTAGATATCTTCTAGATTCGTGTACACGATGTACAGTTTTCGAATCGAAGCAATCGAGTTCCGATCGCACGTAAGCGATTGCACGAAAATGCGCGACGCTCGTGCCGCGACCCAGGTGCCCGTTAAAAAAATGTCCTATACATACACATATATACGATGATGAAAAATTCGATATATCAGAGAGATATCGTATTATTGAGCCTTATAATTATTTTCTAACAATAAGACGGAAAAGATAGCTGATCTGTAATTTTTTTTCTATGTTTTTTTTTTTTTTACTTTATCGGATATAACACGATCTGTTTCTCGGCGATGATGTTACACGCGGATGGAGACAGAGCTGGACACCGCGGGCGGGTCGCGCGTGTGCCGCGGGCGGGCGGGTTGGCGGACGTTCGCGGGCTTATCGACTCGTTTGATGGTACTAAAACTTTATCTGTATTTGTCCGACATCAAACAAAAGTGTCATACGGCACTCGGCGCCGCCGCCGTCGCCGCCGTCGACTTCCTCGTCGTCGTCGTACCGCGCGAGCATCCGCGGCGGAGGCGCAGCTCGAGTATATACGTATATAGGACAATATCTTGCCCGCGCGCGAGCGCTTGTTGCAATTGATTTTTTCATGAACGATTTAAAGTTTTGTTGCTCCTGATAACGATCTGTTTGCTTTGTGTATATAACCTTAATAACGCGCGAAACGGCGCTAATAAATCTGTCTGTCCTTTTTTTTCCTCTTTTTTTTCATTTTATTGCAACCTTTTATAACCTTCTGTTTTCTACAATTTTTAGTAAACCGCGCGAGAGAGCTTTCTTTTATCTCCCCGTTATTATTCCGATGTAAAGTATTTTTGAGAAATAAAAATTCCATTAAATTATTTTACACGAAAATGTATTATATTATCTTATATAGATTTCGGTTCTTATAAATTAATATCTAGAATTTCAAAAATATGTTTTATTAAAAATTAAATTAATAATTTTTGTTTTTAATTATAAATTTCTAAATAATGTTTATTTAAATTAAGTAATTTAAAAAATGAACTTAACAATAAATGTTGCTGAAGAAGGAAACGTTGCCAATCTTATACCATAATATAGTTTTTGCAAATAATCAGGAACGAATCTTCACTAGATATTAGCATTTACTATTCAAATTAGACCTCGTTAGAAACAATTTTTAATTTCTAATTTTGTAATGAAATATTTTTTGTGTTAAATTACAATATGAAGTCAAGATAATTACAAGAATAACAAGAAATCCATAATACTGAAAATGATACACATCTGCATTCATTTTCAGTAATAATTTATAATAATAGCGTTTTTGGGCCTAACAGAATGAATTACGCTTAATTTTACTGCTTTATTTTCATATTGTAAATCCTTTTCCATATTTAGAGATCTTTTATCATTAATTTTCTATAGGAATGTCAACTAATATATCTTATGTATAGCAAAATACAAAAATTTAATTACTTATAAGCACTTGTTGAATCAAATTTCATAGTATCTTTCAACTATAGATTTTGTATTTGATTTCTATAGAAACGTACTTTCATTCTTTCAACTAATGTAGATAAAATGAATTTATTAATTAACTGGCTATTATATTTTTATAGAAATTGCGATTTACGATTCTAAGTTTCTAAAAGGAATATGTACTTTATCTTTATATCTTTTTGGTGCACATTAAGTTTTCCACCCAAAAAAAAATACATAGAGAATTAATTGAAACATGACTGATTAACAAAATTAATAATCATTTCTTTAAAATTCTGTACTATGGAACGCCAGATCAAGGCGATACGTAAAACTATCGAAGGTGTTAATATAAAAGTCAGGAGGATACATTTGCTTTAGATTGTGCAGTACAAGGTAATACAAACAGGTCATTCGAATTTTTGTGTGATCAGTTCCCGAAATATTAATATTGATTATAAAATTGAATATACGAGTAATATGTTTCGTATCTGAAGTTCGAGACTAATTTAAAAAGAGAAATGGGATACTGCGATATAAATATATAGAAACGTCAACTTTTCATACTGAAATTTAAATCATTTTTGATAAATTCGTTCTCATAAAAAAGAATAAGCCAATTTTTTAAATTTTTATCTGAAAGCCGAGTCTGTTTATACTGTTGTGCGAACTTTTGTATATGCAGTCGTCTCATTTCTTAAAAATATATGAATATTTAATTATAAATTTTATATTTTTAACAATCGTTCATATTTAATAAAGTTAAATTATGATTGTTGATAATTGGATTATGCAAGGATCTGACAATGTGTCTCGGCCAAATATCAATTTTTAAATCATGAGAACAGGGCACAGAGGAATCGTATATAAAAAATAGCTAATATGGCTGCTTCACTCAAATTCATCTAATGTCTTCGTTATTTTAATTTAAATACAACAATGTTCTATGCAAAAAAGGAATTCTATTTATAAATCAGTGCATTTCATAATTTTTGAAATATCTTTCAAGGTATAATGGCGATCAAGAGGCTCGATCCGACGCGACGCGACGGCAGGTGAATATTTGCACGAGTGACTGATGTGGTCCGGTCATCCGACAGTTGGTATTATTTTTGATTATTCTATATATCCATAATTGTATAAAGCTTAAAAATAAGTATAGAGATTATTAATAGTTAAATAAAGAACTCTCTCTCCTACGCTTATAAATAATGTTCATAATTAAGATAGAAATAATATATTTTTAAATAATTTTAAAGAGCAACGCGTAATCCTTCCGTTATATACTTCGCAATTAGTTTTTGTGAAATACTTATAAAATTTAATTATAAAAATTTTCTCTACAAACTTTAGTTTTTCGTATGTATAAAGTTAAATTTTTAATTTGGCACTGCCCAAGTTCTTACATGGAACAATGCTGAAATGTGTTTAAAAGGCAACTCTACATAATCAAAACTGTAAAAGTTTTATATTTTATCATATTCTAATGTTTTATGTTAATTTACTAAAATCTTAATGGTTAAGGCTGTATTGGTTTCTTGAATCGAAGTTGGAATAATTCATAATCATAAGAAGGGAACTGCGTTTCCTCGGCGTATAAGTTGGAAAAGCCCTTCCTAAAGCAAACTCCACGCGCCCTTTTCAACAGTCTACTCGCCTCAGACCTTAGGTATGCATCATCGCGGGGGATGAGAGGCCCCGGGACGGCGGAACGACGACGCGCGGGAATAAAGAAGCGCACCAGAAGCGACTCACCACGTTTCAGCTTCTCGAGGGGCTCGTGGTGCAGCTGGTGCCCGGCCCCGGGCAGCATCGAGGCGGCCGCCGCCGCCGCAGCCGCCGCCGCCGCCGCCGAGGACACGTGGTGCTCGTGGTGGTGGCCGTTGCCGTGGATGTGCTCGAGGTGGTGGCCAGCCGCCGCCGTCGCCGCGGCCGCGTGCTGCATCGCCGACTGCAGGTGGTCGCTCGCGTGCTGCTGCAGGCTGCTGGCCACGTGCTGCTGGTGGGCCACCAGGCCCCCGTTCGCCCCGGCCGCGCCCCCCGCGACGAGGTCCTGGAGGCAGAGGTCGTTGCCGGCGAGCTCGAGGCCGCCGCCGGCGCCACCGCCGCCCCCGGCCGCCCCGCCGCGGTCCATGCTGTAGTAGGCCAACGTCGTGGCGTCCTTGAGAGTCGCGTGGCAGGAGTGCAGCCCCACGACCCCGCCGCCGCCGGCGCCGGCTGCGCTGCCGCCCCGCGTCGTCCACCGTTCGAGGTGCACCGTGGACGGCTGGGGGCGCGCTCGGGGTCAAGGGCTCCTTCCGCCGCCGCTGCTCCTCGGCCTGCTCCTCGGCCTGCTCCCGCTGCCGCTGCTGCCGCTCCCCTGCCTGCGGGCCGGCCCTCAGCGCCGGGTCATCGCCCTCCTCGCGCACAGGTGGAAGAAGCCGAGCGCTCGCGGGTTCGCACTGACGGACGGGCACTGGCGGCGCGCTCGACGAGCCGCGACGCGCGGATCCCCCGGAGTCCCCGGCACCGTGGCCGAAACCGCACTACCGCGCGGCTCGCGCTATCTCCCGCCTCGGCGGGGCCCGGCCGATAAGGACGGCGCGGCACTGCCCCCTCCGCGGCGGCCGTCGCCGACGTTCCGGGCGATAAGCCGGCGTCGGGCTCCGGTGTAGGCACTCGCGCGTCCGCGCGCGGGGGAGGGGGCGCGCGACCGGACCGCGGCCGCGCGGCTCGGGTCCTCGGTAAGTCTCCGATAAGTCTCGGGTAAGCCTCGGGTAAGCCCCGGCGAGGGCAGCGGGATGGATTCTGTGTCGGCGGTCCCGTGCGGCGTGCGCTCCTTAGCCCCGTGGCCCCGTAAATGTGCGCCGCCGACGCCGCTGGCTGCCGATGCTGCTGCTGCTGCGGCTTCCGCTCTGCTCGAGGGAGCGCCGAGACGCCGACGCCGCTGACGCGCCGTGCGCGATATATCCCCGGTCGGTGGAGCGCGCGCTACCGACTCGCTGGCTCTGTCTCTGTCGCGCCCCTGCGAGCCGCGGACGCGGTACAGCGTGGCTGCGACTCGTGGCCCGAGGGGTGGCCGACGTGCCGCCGCCGCCGGCGCGCGAGATGCGTCGCTGTCTGCTCGGGCAGAGATAGGAGAGGGAGAGAGAGAGCGAGCGTGGGTTCGGACGCCCCTCCTATCCGAGCCCCACCCACGAGACTCAGCGGGGGTTCGCGACGCTCCCCCCACCATGGCCGCGTCGCGGCGCCCACTGTATCTGGCTCCCTCGCTCGGCTCGGCTCGCGCGAGCACGGAGGGGTTGAGGGGACTTTTCGCGTGCACTTTTTTGGCCGTTCTCCGAGTTTCCTTCCTCGCACACCCTGCCGTGCCGCTGCTCCGGTCGGAGGCCCGTCGCTTTTTGGCCGCTGCGGGGGCGCGCGTGAATGGCGCTGCCTCTGTATGCATTTCTGCGTTATTATGGATATGCGATATTGCTTGCATGCATGTATATTGTATATGCGCAAGGTGCCGACGTATGAAGTGTTTGCAGGTGTGAGTGCATAAATCAAGCACCGTTGAAGACACGCATTAATATAGAATGAAAGCTCAACAGTGACTAAACGTGTATATTGCATATATATATATATATATATATATATATATATATATATATATATATACTATTGATATGTTTATTCTTTATTTATTTTGTATTGGATTTTATTATGTTGTTTATAGAAATATAAATATACCAGAAAGAAAATGAATGTGTCACAGAAAAATCATGTAAAAGGAAAGAGCTATAAGGTAGCTTGAAAACTACAGGAAGGTCACTAGATAAATTATGTTGAAACATGCGAATATATAGACCTGCAATATATAAATAATCAAAATTTGAAGCTAGATAAAGTGATATTAAATGTATAATGAATTTTAAAGAAAATCAATAGAGGAATACTAATAAAATCTTAAAAATATCTCTATGATCGTCGATAAATCATAAATTTTTCATATATATTTTAGCGTAGAACCTTAATGTCTTGTCACTGTTTATTTGTTAATTAAATATAGACTAAAATTAGTTGTCTAATAAAGCCATTTAAATTCACGAACGATAAATTTTCAAGTTTGCAATGGAACCATAAATTTAACTAATTAATTAGTGCGTATGTGTGTGTATATATATATATATATATATATATATATATATATATATATATGTGAGATTCAAAGTGATTATTTTATTTTAAAATGAATCATTATAAAATTATCATGCTACAGAAATGCAATTATATAATACCAATAGCTTTTTTTTTATAAATAAATCTGTAAATAAACACTATAAAAGTAATAGTTTTACAGACACCAGAATGTCAAATTAATAAACTTTTATTTCAAATTTTCTCGCAATACTAAAATACTTCTTATATTTATTTAAAATATATATTATTGCACTCATATCATTAGCTTGACTATGAAAATGTATATAAGTACCAACAAATTAGACTTGAGCTTTCATAATGAAAAAGCCTAAACAAATAAATATTAGACGTCACCACAATCTACGCAGTATAAATGTATAACGCAGTAATTATTAGTTCAGAATTCGATCGACAACCATGAATGCATGCACTTGGGGTATACCACCCGCGGCTACGATCGTGCGCTATCGCCAGTAAAAAGTCCGTTGCGGTGCTCGAATCAATTTACCCACTCCTCGCGGGGCACATTGGTGTCCCACTTTTTTATACGCGCGTAGCCTCAGCGAGAAAATGGGGGGGGGGCGGGGTAGGGCGGCGAAGTGGAGGGCGCTAAAAAGGCTAAATTCCGAAAGTGGATCAGCCCGGCGACGTTAATGCGTATACGAGAGATCCTCTCGCGGGAAGGGGGATGGGAGCTTTCCATGCGCCACGGTCGTTGTGCAGGCGCGGACAAAAGGAGCGCGCGGCGCGTCGGATGAAGAGAGAGAAAGAGAGAGTCCTCACGGAACATAGTAGTAAGACCTAGTGGGAGAACGACGGTGGACGGTGGTGGGTGAAGGGAGATATTTCCTATAAAAACTTGGTTAACAGAAGCCGCGGGGAATCTAAGAAAGAGAACGAAGCACACGCGTTAGTCTACTCTGGCAAGCCGTACTTATATATGTGTGTGTGTGTGTGTATATATATATATATATATATATATATATATATATATATATATCTGTATACGGCTCTTAAGAGAACGAAAGAAAAGAAGGATGCAGAAAAATGAAGAGAGGGAGGGAGGGAGGGAGAGAAAGGCCGCGAAAACTCGGAGAGACGCCCGCGCGCCGCGCGGAGAGAAGGCCAAAGTCGACGTGTGCGCGGTTGAGCTACTTTCGGGAATGGGTGAGTACGTTCGTCAGCTCCTCGTATCCCTCCCTCTTTCTCTTTTGCACGCAGGAGAGATGGAATGGGAACATGGAAGGTGGGGGTACCAAAGGCACGCCCCCGCGTGGGCGTTGCAGCCTCCGGTATACCCTTGTCAGCTACGCGCGCTCTGTCCCCTTCTCTATCGAGCCGTATATCTCTGCTCGTGCGATCGTCAGTTGACTCCATCTCTCTCTCTCTCTCTCTCTCTCTCTCTCTCTCTCTCTCTCTCTCTTTCTGGCGTTTCCGCAACCTATTTTTCCCCCGCTCCCCTCGACTCTTTTTCGCCCAGAGTTCTTATTTCTTGGTCTCTTTCAAATATCAGCGCAGACAGAGATGAGGGAAAAAGAGAGAAATAAGGGCAGAGCGTATGTGTATAAGTATAATATAGATGGAGAGGCGAAAGGGGATGCGATAGGGAAGAGAGAGAGAGAGAGAGATAGAGAGAGAGAGAGAGAGAGAGAGAAAGAGATGGAGGCGCGTGCACGACGTTGATTTTTGAGCCAAGTACACGCGATCGCAATCCATGTGTATAATATACGTATACATCCATACGCGCATTCGTGAAGACCTATATGTGCGAGGATACGTGCCCTGGCTTTCCAGTTCTTTTGTACCTGTTTCTTTCGCAACTCCGGCCTTCTCGTTTTCATTTCCTTTCTTTATTTCTTGGCATCCCCATTACTCCTGCTCCCTTTCCCCCTCATTATCGTAATTTGATAATCGAAGGATTAGAGCGAGAGCAATGTATCAGGATACAGAGAACAAGTGACGTGGGTGAAGGTGGTTTTGACTTTGCGCCGTAATTCATATACTGTGACTTCGACGCTAAGTCATTATTTATTATTATTGTTCACCGTTATTATTATTATTCTTGTTGTTCTTGTCATTATTATTATTGTTATTAACGATCTTACGAACGGAAAGAGACCGACCGGAACTAAAGCCTGCATAATGGACGTGTGGACTCCTCCGACGTTGGCTGCATGGATTTAGTATTACAGAACGGGGTTGACCGAGGTATTATTGAGTGAAGAGTACGGCTCTCCATTGGTGACACGAGAGCTACTTTTTTGTACATCGCACACGTGCCGAGAACGAAACGCCATATTCGCCGATGGTATGTATGCTATCTGACGTTTCGTGAGGCCACCTCGGAAGCAATTTAAATCGGCGTTTATAAACAAGCCTTAGATGAATTCAATCTCCGATTATAATCGGTGCAACGAGGGACTGTTATAAAGTCATACATATATTACGAAGTTCGTTTTCCCGGCCGAATTATTCTCTTTATAGCAATTTGACTCTTTAAAAGATAAGATAATGAAGTAAATGATAATGAAGAAGTTTAATTATAAAAATCCATTATTCTTACAGCTATGACAAATGGGTAAGTATATATGCACGCGCGCGCAAGCGCTCGCGTATGTGTGTACGATCAAACAGTCAACTTTATCAGTACAACCTAACTTTTAAAATTAGAAACAACAAGATAATAAATTATTAGCTGAAAGTTATGTAATATATTATATAATCTTTATTATTATATTTGACATATTAGAAGATCATTTACAATTCTTCATGAAATATTTTGTTTTATGGATTTGGTATAATTTTTCTCTAGATTATTTTTTTTATATTGTGCGAGCTTATCAGATCATATATGAAAACAATTCGTTATTTATTAGAAAAATTGAAATAATTATAGCTGGTCCTCGAAAACTTGACACAGTAGCATATTGATAAAAATTATGAGAAACTGTGTTTAAAAGTCATAATGCATTTTGGGCAAATATAAATATAATTCTTGCTCTAGGGGCCAATATTTATCGGCCAATGAGCAAACGCGGATTCTATTCTCGTATAAGGAGCAGGATAATTCAGAAAGATGGGCGGAGAATTTGCTAATAATGTCATCCAAAAAAGTCAATCCTCCAAAAAGAACGTATATGTACCTCTCCATTGTGGTAAGACAAGGTTTACGCATTAATGTCCTAATAACTACATGACTAGTACATAATCAATGGATATTTAGCTCCATAGCGATAATCGCAAATTTTCTATGAATAATTAACGACTTGAATGTGCAAAAGTATTCTTCTGCGCAAAATTATCTTCTGAATTTGTTTAATCGAATAATCGAATTTGTACTATTTGACTGGCAGAGCGATTTCTAAAATTCATTAGAAAAACGATTGGGAACTATATGCCCAAAATAATTATTCACTTTTCAACGCAACATACCCTGCTCATTATCAATCTGATACTATACTTTGTTTTATCGTAGACACCCTGTATAGTAATAAAATTGTTATCTACTATAAAATTCAAATATTTAAGTAAGAAATCATTTTTAAACTGGCTTATCTATAAGAATTCTTCTTGAAAATGAAGCTATGATATGGTAATTAATTTTGCATTTATTTGTTCAAGCTTAATTATTTCCATTGCATATTAAAAAATATTTATGAGTGCTTGACATATTTTTGGTAACTTTTTTAAAATACATTGGCTGTTTGTATATACTAAACGAAAATTTAAGTAAATATCGAGTGGTAATTTATTGAATACACTGATTGCCAAGTCAAGCTTATCCGCTTATGTGGAGACATAAAAATTTCACAGATAATTGAATAAAATTTTCTTAAATGATAAAAATAAAAACATTTCCAAATATATTTAATAATATATGTTTTGAATATATTTATTTTAAAATATTCTGAAACTGATTTCAAATACATCAATTTATTTCAAATTTATATACCTAGCATGGACTATAAAATTATTTTAACAATAATTCATGTGACATCGAATTTATTGAAAACACATAATTCTATTACATTATTTTGGAATTCAAAAGCGTTTCTTTAATCAAGGTATTGTAAGAGAAAAAGTCGTTAGATATTCTAGAAATTCTTAGATTCGTAATCTCGAATTCTCTATAAACTCAACTTTATCATTTTACATTTAATCTTTCGGCACTTTTATATATCATTTATGTAAATTATAGACAGCTCAATTCGAGTGAAAACTCAAAATTAACGAGGGATTGTCATCTTAAACCATGCAATTTAAAGTTAAAATTAGAAATTTTTATAATACGCGTAATTTTTAGTAAATTCATATAGATATATCCTGCGCTCATTTTACCGAATGATTGTGATCTGTGTGGTGATATTTAAGACGATACGTTTATTCATGAAATTCTTAAACAAATAAATAAATAAACATCATAAGTATCTCTACGACAAACAAAATTTGAGTATCGCATACACCAGCTCGCAATGCGATAACTTCGTATACATCGTGGTGTACGGCAAACGTTTCGCGGACACATAAACCCAATATTCTAATTGACCTTTTCATTGTTTTGCGTCCGATCTATATATATATATATATATATATATATATATATATATATATATATATATATATAGATCGGAAAAGAGAAAGAGGGCGTCGGTGGCAGCGAGGCAAGTGCCACGTTGCAGCGACCATAAACCAAGTTATGACCCGACTCCGCTATAAAAGGATATACGAGAGGGGCATTTACCAGGTACGTGGCAGGTAAGGCGTTTAATGCAAAAGAATCCTGGCACTTCACCGAGGGAATTTATACCTTGTGCGAAGAAAAATTTATCACGAGTTTATATAATTATGATCGAGGGAATTTGGCAAGGGTTTCGTCTGTTCTTGAAGGATGGATATAAGGCTTACGGGCACAAGCAACCCACGTCATCGCACTAAGTCAACACAAGCAATCACACTATCATATTATTAGACGCATAATACAAGGGCACTCTGTAATTTTTTTTGTTTTGACAAATCAGCCATTTCATGCATAATCAAAATGTTACGTGATTACGTCAATTGATATAAATCAAACTAATAAATATTTCTCTGGATCTTACAGTCTTTTTCAGAAATTAATATAACATAACTACGACAGTCAAACTATTTCTGTATATCACTGTCCCGAGTTTAAAATAAGAAATGTAAAATAATCAAATCAGAATGACTTTTCTTCGTCAACGATTATCTGACTATCCCCTTCACCCACAGTTATTTTTCTCTACCTGTAACTTTCAATGCTTCAAACCAGTACTTCGGCTCCTTTTCACGAATAGTTCATAGTCATAATGCGATGGTAAACAAGTACAGTTTGACTGTCATCGTAATTGTATTAGTTTATTCAAAAATAAGTAGGATAAATCTGTAAGTAGGATAACAATAATTATAAGTTTAATAGTGTAATAAAGAAATTCCAGTATAAGTATGACAATGATCTATAATTTTTCAATGTTTATATCAACTCTGAAGATAGTTCCAAAGATAAAATCTTTACGTTCGAGGTCTCGTCCTTCCACATCGTAAATGTTCGAATAGAATAAATAAAATTAAATAGCATTATAAAAAGCACGAGAGGTTGAAAATTGCATACATCTATGCTTAACGAATGCAGCGTTATCGGGTTATCAAAAATCCGTATCTGAAATCAACGAGGTTGAAGCCGTTTCGTTCATATATATATATATATATATATATATATATATATATATATATATATATATATATGACAGCCCAGTGTGAAATCGCCATCGCCATTCGTCTGTTTCCGCGGAAGTCGGAATAAGCATAAAAACGTCGACGTGGGCAGGGGGGGGGGGAGAAATCGAAAGAGAGCGACATGCAGCGCGTATAACCCCTTCTTTCTTTTTATTCTCGCTATTCCCTCCACTCTCTTGCCCCTCGCCTTTAACTCCTATCTTCTTGTCTTGCCACGGGGCCGGCATATATATATATATATATATATATATATATATATATATATATATATATATATAAGTATGTACACGCGCGCGCACGCGCGCACACACACACACACACACACACACACACACACACACACACACACACACACACACATACCTACGTACATATACGACTCGCGCACTTGTCCATTCGTCTCGCTCGCGTGCACATTTATATACGCGAGCGCGCGCCTGCACGCGCGGCGAAGGCTAAAAGCGGCGTTGGCGCTGGCGGCCCTCATCTCCCACTCCATCGCGGTGCGAGCCCGTTCGGTCGTTGCGGGAGCCGCCGCTCCGTCTTTACAAATTTTATATCCTTTTTATGAGGCATAAAGTCGACGAGGAACCAACGGAGACAGCCAGGCTAAGCGAGTAGAGCAGGAACAAAGAGAGAAAGAGGAACAGAGAGGGAGTGAGAGGGGGAGGGTGGAAAGGGGGTAGAAAAGATAGGAGATAGATAGGAAGGAGAAAGAGAGGCAAGAGAAAAGGAAAAGCGCGTATAGGATGGTATAATTTCACGGAGAGACGACGGGAAAGGAGACTTCGGCGACTGCCAACTTGCTATAGTTTTCGCAGGAGAAGAAGGATGGTAAAATATCGTAAGACAAAGAAGGTGGGCGAGGGAAATAGAGAGACGCAGAGCTAGATAGATAGATAGATAGAGAGAGATAGAGAGAGAGAGAGAAAGAGAGGAAGTCACAGTCGATGAAGAGTGAGCGGGGAAGAGAAAGATAGAAAAAGAGAGGTAAAGATCTGGTAGAGTCACGTGGCTGGGCGGAGCAAAATTCGCCCTCTCGAGCTAGTTTGAGCACACGATTATACGTAACTGTATATAGATGTATACGTATGCTTGTATGTATATACGAGTGCTATACAGGGGTGTTTGCGGGTGTGCTGAAGCTGCTACGTCAGAGCCTGTGCGTATAAGAGTAAGAGAAAGAGAGATAGCGCACGAATAAGAGGGGACAGAGAAAGAGAGAGAGAGAGAGACAGAGAGTGAGAGAGAGTGAGAGAGAAAGAGAGACAGAAAAGGGTAAAATACGCAAGGGACGATGTCACCCCCGACGCATAGTAGAAACATAGGGGAGGGGGGCTGGGAGGTACGGAAAAGCAACCGGCTCCGAATAAAGCTCCGAGGAGACGTCAGGCCTGCGCCCGAGCTGCTTTTCGATTAGATATTTTGCTCGCCGCGATAAGGAGCTGCCGGGAAAATCCGGTTTACAGTTATTTCGCAAAATATCGGAAGAACTCCGGCCAGAGCGAGGGAGGGGACTATGCGGGCGTGCGCGCGAGCACGAAAATTATTCTTCCGGGAGATCAGGCGTGCGTCGGGCAGGCTCGTATAAGCTCTCCTTCCCCTCTGCCACACTCTCCCTCTCTCTCTCTCTCTGTTTCTCACATACACACTCTCTTGTACACTATACGAGGCTGAAGAGATTTTTGTTTCCTTTTTTATTATTTGTACTCCACCGCGGTGACGGTCGGAGATATTGAGTAGGGGAGAGTTCGCAGCTTTCGTGCAAGCTTCCTATGTAATTCGAAGAGGATTAGCTGGCGCTGCTGTATGGCGCATTTGTCTGAATATTATCGGAGCGGACGTCGAATTGTCGTTGCCTAAAATTGGTTTATCGCGCGTACATGCGCGCGTGTACGAACTTTGAGAATGAGTCTTAGAAGAGCAGCCGCCGTGAAAACGAAAAGTTCCGAATTCATAATGGCAAAAGGTTCACGTAGCATAAGTTATTGAAATAAAGGACGATAATCGATATCTCCCAACTGTTATATTTATCGTTTAGGATAATCAATTGTCCTCTGTAGAGGACAATTGAAAAAAGAGGGAGAGCAGGAACGTCATTAGGACTGGAATTTGATTTAATTAATAAAAATAAGGTTCGATCTGAATAATACAATTTATTAGGGTGTATATTTTATAAAAATAGACCATTGTTATATATGCGGTTCGATATAAATTAAAACTTAATAAGTTTACGTTCATCTACATACCATATATACAACAAATCTAAATAAATTATTAGAAAAAATTACTCGTTCATTTCAGATTAAAAATCCTATTTCTTGTGTAAAGGCTTAATATATCAACCGCTTCTTAACCGAGTTCTGCAAATCACTTTACCCTTCTATATATGCAGTAGAATGTAATAACATATTCAATTCCCCAACCCACATATAATTAATACAATAATGATAATGTGCAGTGCTCTAATTTTATAACTTTGTGGTTTAGCAATCACCTTGACTGCGAAACATACATACATGTGTGTGTGTGTGTGTGTTTGTGTGTGTGTGTGTGTGTGTGTGTGTTGGTAGGTAAAGGCGCGTTACCGGGGAAAACCCTTTCGTTTTCGCAGCTTTGACAAACGAGCGTCGTCGAGCCCTTCAAGCCTCGCTGCTCGCTCTCCCGATTCCAGTCCATCAATTTTCAATCACAAAGACGCCCTCCCCGCCAACTTTTCTACCTCCACCCCTCGCGTACGGGTTGGCGTCGCGCCCTCGCACACACGTACGCGCGCGCACGCGCGCGTCTAGTCTCCGGCGGCGCGGGCGGTTTTTTCCGCACCGCCTGGCGCGGAGGCGTTGGGAGGATACGAGGCAAGAATAATGCCTTCGCTCTTCGGAGCTGAAGGAGACCGATGTCTATAAGCGATATTTTGCACCAGCGCGCGAACACGCGACGCTCAAGGGGGCGGGACGCGGGAAATATTTAAGGTACGCGGGGAAACCGCGGATAAAGACATCGAATTGCGCGAAAATAATCTGATTTCAGGCGTCGGAAATTATTTGCGAGCTCTCGGAAAGGCTTCATTCAGCGGAGTGCTTTATTCAGACTAACGTGCGGATGGAATGAGTTGATGTTGGCATGGTGCGCATTTTCAAATATTAAAGCAGAGAGAACAATTGCAATTTTTTAAAAATTATGAGAGTCTTTCCTTTCTTTCAATTCGATTTGATTGAAAATTATTTTGGTCTACAATTTTAATATGTCAATATTAAGAACCTCCACTAGGAGGGAACTACAAATTATATCTTGTGACATAATTATTATGGAATATAATAACATCAGCTAGTACCTTTACGTATGATTAGAATCAGCTCTGGATTACATTTACTCTAATATGAGCTCAAATTAACGGATTGCAAAATGCCTAAATGAAACATTTAAGCATAAATATTAAATTATAAAAGATCTTTTTCTGGATGCAAGTCCGCTATCATAAATTAAAAATTACGGCTTCGGAATTGTCACAAAGTCTATAAAAACCCATTGGTAAGTCATTGCCTATCCAAAATTCATCCGATTCATAAAATATTAAATATAAAAAATATTGTAAAAGAAATTATCTTCGACAACAGTTTAATTTACAATGTCTAATGTTTTATTATAGCGTCATTATTCGGGATAAAGAATTCCTCTCGCAAGATAAGCAGTTTTATTATTGAGAAAAGCGTGCGCGACTAATTCCAATTATATGGGGTGCGCTTCGCAAATATGCAGAAAATTCGAGTTTGTGTATGTGTGTGCGTGCGTGCGCGTGTTGAGTTGTGCGAATGGTCAGCAGGCATTTGCAAGCTTTTCAATTTCTCAAACATATTAAATGAAAAATTCATTGCTGACGGCATCAGATGCCGAAAGTTTTTCTACAGGAGTTTTTATACATTAAAAAGCATTTCATTCCATTTTTGTAATCATTTAAAATAAATTAAATCCCGTAGTATTATTGATCTTACATTACATCGTAATTTTTCGGTAATGAATTGAGTGAAACTTCCCGGTAACATTAACGCACACTATTATTATATTAGTGAAATATTACATTAAGTATATAGTTTTACGTTGCTGATGCATTAAATTTAATGTTATAACATATCCGTTTTTTCCTTTTTTAATTAACTGCCAAACATAAAAGGCAGATCGTAAAAAGTACCCCACTTTATAAAACTCAAATTGTGTTCCAGCAAACTCGATCGTAAAATCGGAGCATTTCGTAAAATCCAATAAGAATCGACTGTCGAAATAGGGAGAAAAAGAGGTAAAAAAGGGCCGCGCAGGAACTTGTAAGAACTTTCAGAGATCTCTTGCCTCTTCGTAAAATGATAAAAAAGAGAACGAGAGCGGGAGAGTGAGTGAGGACGAGAAAGAAAGTAAGGGAAAGAGGGAGGAGAGTAAGAGAGAGAGAGAGAGAGAGAGAGAGAGAGAGAGAGAGAGAGAGTGAGAGAAAGAGAGTAGAAGAGAGATAGTAAGAGAAATGGAGAATGTAGGGGAAAGATATAGAGAACAACATCTCCGCCCTTTATATTATACGAAATTATTTAGAAGCAGCATCGCGATAAAATTACTCGTCAATAAGCACAGGTATAGATAGGCACTGCCTGTTATATTTATTCGAGAAGTTAGAAAAATTGCCCTTGAACCGTATATTCGTACTTGACGTCTTAACCTGCATGCGTAATGACGTGTATATACTGGCATAAAAATTTTACGATCCACTATTTTTTTCTCGGCTTTACATAACTTTGAAGAAGTCCAAGCCGAAAATTCAATAACAAAACATTAACGGATACTTCTGACATCTAAGTGAATTACATTTATGTTTTCTCATAACATTTAAATACACTCCATTTCGTGTAAGTCACATCTGCTGATTGGCAGAAAAAATTCATGTAGAAGTCATTTTCAATTGTTTCCCCTTTAATTAATAATCGAAGGTATTCACAATATTATATATAATTGACGAATAGTCCAAGAGTCAGAAGGGGAAATGTGATTCGAGAAGGAAAGAGAAAAAGTAGAAATAGCATGGATGTGTAAGGCAGCGAGTGAGAGTGAGAGAAGAGCGAGAGAGAAAGGGAGGGATGGTGACAGAACACCCCACCAGTTCGTCTCGCGGCCTGACGTCACGACCAATGGTAGACCAGAGGCGGGGCAGCGCCTCCTCGCGGAGCAGCCATCATGGCAGGACTGGCTTCGTCTCGCTCTTTTCCCCGATATATATATATATATATATATATATATATATAGAGGCACGCGCTCGACGAGGTTGCACTGGGCTCCGTAGCCTCGGGCGTCAGTTTCGCAGGAGCCAGTCACGCTTCTGCAGCGAGGCGAGAGGACATCTTTCTTTTGTGACACAAGGTTTCTGCACTCACTCTTTTCCTCCTTGCCTATACGTACTGTATATATATATATATATATATATATATATATATATATACATACTATATATACATACATACATACATACATACATACATACATACATACATACATACATACATACATACATACATACATACATACATACATACATACATACATACAGGTCGTGTACATCTTGGTATCCCTGTGTAGTAGAGTTATATTGTTGCTGATGTATTATTTTGACGTTATCACCGGTGCTGCCATCACCTGCCTTGATTTTCGCGAAAAGAAAGTTTCCTTCCTTTCCCACTGTAATACTTACATATATGTACTTGTATGTGTACATAAAAATTTTGCATACAGGCATATACACGCGCGCGCGTGCACACACGCCTTATATAGAATCGAATGAAATTTTGTTTTTGTACGCTTGAGAAAGTCCATATATATATATAGTAAAGCCAGTAGAATGGAAGGAGGAATAATAGAAAAGTGCTTTTCTCGTATTGCGTAATTCGCTTGCTATTTATATAAGAACCAACTCAGAAAATTCTAACTGATCCGAGAGTTTTAGGGAAAAAGTTTCTGGAAGTTTCTCTCTCTCTCTCTCTCTCTCATTCCCTGTTCTTCTTCAAACTGAGAAAGTTATGAGATGTATACACCGACGTCGGATGATGTATATGTATATATATATATATATATATATATATATATATATATATATATATATCAAAGGAAAGTTTCATTCGATTGATTTCGTTATTTTAGTTTTCACCATAGAACCGGTCTTAAATTAATCAACAGAGGTAATAGGGGCTCTTATATACTTTTTACAATAATAAGGATTTATAGTTAAAACTTAACCATGTGAATACGTGGAAAATTTTAATGTTCATAAGAGAGGTATCTAATGATAAACATGTACAAGGAATACAAAATAGGAAAGTTTCAATATCAATATCAACTACAGTGTTTTACCACATTGTACTCTTAGTATAGGTATATATATTAATCAAATGTATTCAAAATCATACTTAATTATTTTAGTTCCTAAGTAGTGTTACAGGAACATGTGAACAATGAAATATTTCATGTGTAATAGGAAGATAATAGAGCCATACAAAAAATAATTTTCGAGTCTAAGGCCAACACATAGATATTATAGAGTATTTCATCTGCTAAAGCCGAATTCAAAATTTTCATCAGAGCAGGGTTAATGGCTTATCAAGATCAAATGGAGAAAATCGTATTGAATGATATAAAAGAACTAAACAAATAAATTTTTAGAGTGAATGAATTCACATTCAGGGTCGATTTCACTTTTAACATCACGGTCAAGGACTTTATTTGAAGGTCAAACTAGAAGATAATTGTAAACAAAGAAAAGCATACAAAACACGTCACCTATACTGTATGTTAAATAATAAAATATTATTAATCATAGCTGCAGAATTCTCAAGACACTGAGCCTCGTAACTCTTTTATCATATTACAAAGAATTTACAATTTTTATAGCTGCTAATTTTTATTATACAAAAACTACTAGAATTTATTTAATCCATGACATTAAACTTTACAATTTTATAAAATGGTATTTTTAATGTTTTTCTTGAATAAAAATCTATCACTGATTAGAAGCTGAGACCGCTGGAATTAGAATCACCTGATGTATATCAGTGATGTACATCGTGACGAGATTACGTTAATGGCTTTTTGTACATCATTAATAGAATAAAAAATAATAAAACAAAATATAAATTTACAACAAAAGAAAATTAAAAACATATCTGGTACGCATTAACTGTTGACATACTCTTTTTTACTGCTACATATACGGTTCTTGAAATACCAAGTTTGTCCATAAAGTTTGTCACCAAGGAGTTGTCTAATAAAGTTTTATTACATATAAAGAAAGACCATGATACGTAGATTTCAGAAATGATACAAACTGATTAAGATAATTCTAATTACAACTAAAATGAGCCTTGCTCAAAATAATAAAGTTTACAAGAACGAAGTTCTATAATTAATTTACAATCGGAAAGATAAAATTCTTATATAAATGATTGTCAATCAAATTTCATTCGATTTCGCAGGTAATTCTAGGTACATAATCGATTGATTACGCTAATATGTACAAATTTAACAGGACTGCAATCGACAGTAATTAAGAAATTACATATATTCATTGGAATTTTAGACTTCAAATGTCAGTCTTTCTTCAAATTCAATTTAAAAACTTGATAATTGTTCTTCACCGCATATGCAGTTTAAATCGAGGGAAATATTAATTTGAAATTAAGAAAGTATTAAGTCATAAGATCGAGAGAGCCCTTGGTCTTAAATCTTTTCAGTGCTCGTTTTGAAGATAATAATAACAGTTACGACCCTCAATCTCGCCCAAAACAGTCATCCAAAAGACTTATATCCTATTTGCATCTTAAAAATTATTGAAAATTAATCGGATAGATTAAGCAATTTCCAAAACGTATTTAATTGGTCATTTTATATGATACAATGATATTTTTTCCAGTGGACAATTCAACCTCTCAAGGTTCTTCACACTGATCTGATTAATATAAACGAATTCCGGATTCAGCTTCAACAGGTAAAAATATTATAGACTCTGCTCGCGACTTAATACCAGATTCAAAATATTTTTTTGCGTGGTTATAATCAATACGTATATACGTATATACTAATTTACTAAACTCTATATAAAAGTATAAGAATTTTATCTCTTTAACTTACATATAATATAATTTATAAACTGTTTTCATTACTTCAACTATTGATTTAAATAAGACACGCGTTAATTTCTCAACGGTTAAAATGTCCAAATATCTAGAAATAATAATTAATACGCTTTGTAGAAATTGAAATAAATAAAGAATCGCGTTCGCTACGTACTTCGAGAAGGCTGGCGTGAAGACAAATCGATAATGCTTTTAAATCTAATCGAAGCGTGTACGGTATGAACGAAAAAAATCACCCTGACAAATTAAGCGTCTAAGCCGATTTACAGAGGGAGGCACGCGGAAATTCTATCTTTTTCTTTATATATTACATCTCCATGACCAATCCCTCATTATATATTTAGAGCGAATATATTTATAGATATTATTAACCGAAAGGTCTATAACACGCATTTATACTTTGTCGTCTTATCTGGATTCTTCTGTGGATGGTATGTAATAGGGCCGCGTAACAACTGCGGCGGGCGCGAGCGCGCGCTCTCTTTACGTTGGACGTGCAACTTATATATGACCGAGAGGCTTAGGTTAGGCCGCTAATTATATCTACGCTTTTGGCCCTCTACCGTTTGGCTATTCGTTCGGGACTGGATACATATATGTATATATATATATATATATATATATATATATATATATATATATATATATATATATATGCACGCGTTGTTGTATACTGGCGCAAAACAAATGATATCAGAGAGGGAATTAAATCTCTCCATCCGTTTCTTTTTCAGCTTATTTTACTAATGCGCCCCGCAATTTACGCATACATTTATCGCAAATTCTAATTCCTTATATGAAGATACAGGGATGTTAATTATATACAAATAAAGGAGATCGGCTTAGTAGAGAAGATATTATTTTACACCTGAATCTCGTTATAAATTCAACTTATTACAAAAAGGACTTTTACTTGCTTTTTTTTTAATTTTAAAAGACAATGAAATATAACAGTGTAAAACAAAAATCTATTGCATACATTTTATACTTATTATCAATATTATTTTTAGATAAGTTCATTCTAATAAAAGAACATGAACATGTATTCATAGATCAGTTATAAGTATAAAAATTAGTAAAGTTAAAATAATTAAAAAGAACCACGTAATTACCTTATTTTTATGAATATCAACACATATAGTACTGTATTGCTGAAAAAAAATTGTCAGACCGGACTTTTGAAAGCATTTCTATTAAAAACTATAAGTTAAGTTTCGTGTAAATCGTAAAAGACATAAAAAATATTATTATTCTTGATAAATATATAAAATCATTAAAGCAAGTATATTAAATAAAACAAATCTATATATATATATATATATATATATATATATATATATATATATATTTAGTAACTTAAATAAATGATAAACTGGCTGTCTAACCTATTCACTGTCTCATTTGCTTACTCATGGACTTTTAGCTCAAATTAGTGAATCTATAGAATTAGTGAGTACATATATATATATATATATATATATATATATATATATATATATATATATCATAAAATATAATGCTAATTTATAAAAACAAAGCGTGTATTGGTTGGTACATGATAAAGAGAGAAACTACTGGACCAATTGTTCTGAAATTCGAAACATATATTCTGCATTATCTTCGGAAGGACATAGGCTTTTTTCATTGAAAAGCATTTTACTTTCCTCAATAAATAATAAAATAAATAAATAAATAAAAATAACGCATACATTATAAGCCGTGTATTATAATTTGATGGTGATAATAAACCGAAATTGGCGTCGACTCGATATATCGTGCGTGTACTAAAGTAGTATCGAACACGTGCGCGGTTAAACAGCGGCCAGTAGGTAGTATCTTTAATTATGTCGAATATTAGCTCAGAGTAAGTAGCTTAAGCTATTAATACCAGGCCACCTCATTAGAATGATCATATCCAACTTTGGGATTAATATCCGAAAGAAGGGTAACTTGAGTCGATATTAACCTTTCTCTTCTTCAGATGAATCTGACATTTTCATCACCTTGGATATCTTTTGAAAATTTTATTTTTTCTTATGTAAGAACATTTCTCTCTCTCTCTCTCTCTCTCTCTCTCTCTTCTCCTATAAGATAATTATATACCAAATCATACTAATAAACATTCCCGTAATTTAATTTGAAATATAAAAATATACAGAATACATTTTACATCTGAGATACGACTTTTACGGGGAAATATTGTAGTTTCGTTTTCGGTAGAGAATTTCGTACTCGTACAGTAGAATACGATGTCCAGGTTTCTCGGGACGACTTCTACGGGGAACTTCGTGTTCGGGAGGCAGAATATTTTTTTCAGATATGACGGGACGACTTCTGCGTAGAGTTTTGTATTCTAACATCCGAACATTAATCTAATTGAAGAAGTCGTCCCGAGGTACGTGGACATCGTATTCTACTGTCTGAACTCGAAAGTACAATATTTCCCCGTAGAAGCCGCATGCAAAATATAAGATGTAAAAAACTGCTTCAAAGCAGCGTCTATATTTATTGAAGCAGCTCTTTATATGGAAGGTACGCGAATAAATTATTATCTCGGGCGAAGCCGAGACAGGGGATACTAGTATTTATATATATATATATATATATATATATATATATATATATATATATATATTTTCGAGTTTAGGCGTCGTTTAAGAAATTGAAATAGAAATTTAAAATAGATCAGATGAAAGCGTCATAAGTAGCATGCCAATCTACTTTTTTACTATCCCAATCAACTTCTAAGTGGGTAAAGGACATGAGTCTATTTTTCATTTCTATCAAAATTTCGGATTTCCTAAAGTTATGAATTGTTGCATTTTGTCGCCAAAGATTGCTTATTAAAATATCTTAAGATCAATTTTTGTATTTTATACTAAATTCGCCACCAATAACCTCAAGAATTTTAATTATTTAATTATATAAGAAATAATTTCGGAGTTTTAGAAACTTTCAGTTCTATAGAGCGGAATGGAGTAAAAGCCTTTAATTAAAAGATTAAAATTCAAATTTTATACTTAACTGAAAAAATGTATAAATAAAATCATTAATTACTATGGTTATATAATAGATATAAAGACTTTGCGAGGTTCATTCTCTATTAGTATAGGACCAAAGTCATAGTCAGAAATGACACTTATTAATTTTGTATTCTTACGATATAGATTTAAAAATCAAATTTATTTTTTCCCTCTTTTTTCTATGCATATTAATTGTTGACTTAAGTGTATTTTCTTCGATAAAGTTTATCAAGAAAAGCACATATATTAAACAATACTTATATTACGTAATTATTCAAGCTGAAGCAAAATTTGACTAGAACAACGAACTTCTGATGAAAGTTTCACATTAATTATTGTATTTATTATACAATGAAACTATGATTTCTCTAACTAAACTTGCGCACGCGAGTCCGAATTACACTTATGAATGCAGGCATAAAGGGCGTAGTTTCAGCAGTACCCAAAGTCTACCGAACACAATTTGAATACTATTAACATACTAAGTAGCATCATTTGCAATTAGCATTCTCTATTTACTTCCAAATTATTATTACTCATGCTATGTTTTTGATGTATTATAGTATCGGTTTTGCCTCCTAATATTACGAGTAGAGGATAGGCACAAATATTTTTTGCAACAATTATTACCGTATATTAAAGGTATTTTATTGATAAAAATTTAAAAAAATTCAATTTTACTAAAATAATATGCCCAAAATGGTGAATCTATCGTTTCTGAAGAGCTCTGGAAAATGTTATTAACACAACCAAATTTATGGAATAAGAAACAAAATAATTTAAAATTAAAATTACTGTATCATTTATATTATGTTATTATTGCATTTGTCTAAATATATAATCATAACTTTAGTTTCATATAAAATTACTATTAACTTTTTTATTTGATGAGAAAAGTTTAGCTATTCCATGCCATGACCATAAATAATCGATTGTTTTTTTTTAGTTATAATGGTTTGTAAGTGAGGTAACTGACTGGGATTAGCAACTGAAAAAATTTATGTAAAAGTCCATATGCATTAGAGGCAATTATAAATAATTGTTGCAGGATATGAATTATATAATTATATATTGTATTATACAAGGTACTATTGTATCAATACTTAGGGATCTTAAAATAGATGAGAAGTTAAATTTTCAAATAAGCTCTCTTTTTCTATTATCGTTTGTCTGACATGTGCGAGGATCCCTAGGTTCTCACAGGTATTAGTGGAAACAGAGGCAATTTTTTAGAATTATAATAATTGTTTGCACAATGGACAGATACTGCTGAAGCAGCTCTACGAATGCTCAACTGCTCGCTTTTTCAGCGATTCTTACATTCCACTCATTCTTGCTTTTCTTTGCATCTATAAGTCCGCCCCGTTTCTTTTTTTTTCATGCGCTCTCTCTCTAGCGATAAAAGAAGCCGTATAGTGCAAAAATGATTAACAACTGCCCAAAATGCATGTTGGATTTTACACATAATTTTACCTTCTTGATCTGCGTTTGTGAATTCGCTGCGTTGATGAGTTACCTCGCGTAATACTTAAGATTGTCACGGTATGCGTTTTACCTATATATATATATATATATATATATATATATATATATATATATATATATGAAGTCATTCGATTGAATAATAATAAGTATTTTTACGAATCATATAATCATATACCTATAAGATTTATAATTCGACAGCACACCGAAAGCCGGAAAAATAAAGCGATCATTCGCCTCATCGAGCGCACAATATAAGCAATATATATATATATATATATATATATATATATATATATATATATATATATATATCTATATATACGTCCACGCTCCGTTTCAGCCGCTGATGAAGACGTCTACCGATTAAAGATTGTTACAATCTATATTATATATACAACAGATTTCGCGTGTACTCAGCCACTGCCGTATACATCAGCAATCATCTTCTATCGCCTTTTCTGTGCCTTTTCTTCTTCTCCTTCACGGACGAGGCCGTGGTGTCGATTCAGTGCGCCTGCCTTGCCTTTATGTATGCGCTTGCGAGGGTGGCTGCAGAATCGTACAGGGTTTAGAGAGAGTGAGAAAGAGAGAAGAGTGTGAGTGAGAGGGTGAGTCTAGGAATATTCTCTCCCCGACGCCGGCGAATAGAATGATGAACGACGTCGATGCATAACCCCCTCGTGCAGCACTAACGCCGACTTCTTTTCTACTAAGCGCGCAAGCAAACATGGTATCGTGCGCTGATCAGTCGTCTAAGTTTTTTTTATATCGAAGCTTAAAGGCGGTCCAAAATTAATGTTAATAAATGATTAGTAGAATTAAAAATAGATGAAAATATACACATACTGTATAAAAAATGCTAGTTAATTGTTTATTTAAGGCTTATTGGTTTTTAATAAAATTAGGCTGCACAGAATCGTAATATATCTATAATTAATCAGTAGGATAAATTTTATTTATAAAATAAATCTATAATCTAATTTATCATCTATAAAATACAATATATAGGTGTAAAAAACATTATAACGTTATATTTTCAAAACATGCTTTCAAACAAGCTTTACAATTTGACTAGCAAACATGGTATACTTAAAACGTGTATCTCATTTTTAGGTTAACTATATTGAAATCTTTAAATAAAGATTTTGATTCTCTTTTATTAAATATAGCTCACTAAGCATTAAAGTATAATTTAATTACTGATCAAATAATTTTAATATTATTTTTCATATAAAATTTCCTTTTACATGAAACATAATAAAATATTAAGAAAAAAAATTTATTGTAAGTTTAAGAATACCTTATTTTAAATAATGGAATCTTATAATTTTTATAAGCATTATAAAAACGTATAGAATTCCGTTTTTACATCTATTGTATATCAACGTATGCTTCATTACATATGCCAGTTCTGAAATTTAATAGGAGTTCTGAAGAATAGAATAAAAGAGAATAATTTAAATTGATGGTGCAAATTCACTCTAAATTTTCACATACAAAAGTCTTACGTGTTTGATTTTTATATAATACTTGGGCCTTTTTAAGCAGTAACTGTATCTTTATTATTTATATGCTAATCGTCACCGTTAGTTATCTTTATATTCTACAAATTTTTCTGGATAGCATTTTAGTAAAATTTATTATAATTCATTATTCAAAATGGAATAATTTGTATAATAAACTAGAGCAGAGAAATCTTAAAAACATAACGATGTCGAAAATAAATACAGTAATGAAGTAGTAATGTGTAAAAGATTAGCATAATAAAGTACAAAAAACTATTTACGTTATTGTAACTGAAAATTAACAGAATATATTTTTAACGGACGATTAATTAATTACATTTTTTACTATTGTATAAATTTTTATTTGAAGAAGTGAATTAGCATTTTACAAGAATGTAGAATATAATCTAAATATAATATAAAATATCATGAAGTTATCCTATTTTTTTCAACGAAAATAAATATTTAATAGATTTTCTTTTTATGAAGTGATCATTGTCGGTGATGAAACACATTCATTAGACTATAATTTTCGGCGAAACTGTTTTGAGACTACCGCAGTGCCTTATAGAAATTAAATCGCATTTCTCTCGCTCCCTCTCACTATTAGAGCACTTTATTTCATTTTTATGCCCTTCCATTGTACTTTTACATTCGATCGTCCCCGTACTGTTCAGAAACAAAACGGTTCACGCTTCGGTTGCTACGGCATGGCTCGGGGCAAGAGCGAACATCGGTTTCTTAAATTATTATGCCGTAATTCTGGCGTTGTCAGCGATTTATCAAAATCAGGCTAATTTACGCCCTTGACGAGGTGTTCGCTTCTCTGTCCCCTTCCGACCGCTGCGATGTCTCCGCGCTTAGCAGTACAGCACTCCTCTAACAGCTCGCCTCCGTCCTACACGACTCAGCCTTACGATGGTAAATTCGCGATTATATATATATATATATATATATATATATATATATATATATATATATATCGCTGTTCTCGATTATTAGAAGAACGCGTCGTGCGCGCGCACTCTTGCATGGCCGAAGCTTTATTGATTGGCCGGAAATTCCATCCGCAATTTGAATTTTCTTCGAACTTCAAGAAAGTTTTAAGCTCATTGCATATAGCTGCTTCGAGGGGACTGTACTCGACAATTTCAAGCATTCTAACATTTCGAAGCATACGACATTTTTTCTATGTTGCGTAATTACAGCTTAAGCAGATTACTTTCACTACAGCCAATTCAATATATATGAAAACAAATTAATTAAAAAATGAATGTGTTCAACTTACTGTTTAGCTTAAAAAGGCATAAAGAATGTTAACGTACACTTCTAGTGTCAATATTACATTTTTATTCATTAATATTTCTATTTGACATAAGAATCTCTTTTCATTTTTCAACCTCCTTTTGAAGATTTTATAGAATGTTTTTTATATCTATTTATATTCATTAATATTTAATTATATTGGAAGGTGATTTTATATTTATTGGTAATGAAAGGAGCTTTAAATTTTTCTTACAATAAAATAAACATTTAAATTATTATTGATTATATTACGCTTTTTCAAGATCACGCGAAAAAAGTTTGCAACCATCCAATTGATCTGAAACAAAAAACAAATTTATCAGCTATATGTATCTATCACGTACAACATAACAAAAATATTAAACTAGTATTATTTCTAGGACGCTCGATATTTATGTTGCTTAGATCTATACGAGTATTTCATATTGCTAGAAAGTAATTCGCAACTAGTGTTCTATAATTTCAACATGGAACTCGTACTAGTGTGCTCGAAAAGATTAGAGCTTCTGAAACTTTAATTTCAAATGATCAAACTATCGTTAATATTGTATAATAGTTCTAGCAATGTTACAATGATTAATTACTGTAACATATATTAGTATTATTAAACCTAGGAAATGGAAATATTACGAAATGTTATACTAAACATAAGTAAAAGAAATGCAACACTGAAGGAATTTTTTCTCGCATACTCCTTGTAAAATTAATGTCTTATAAGATACTTTAACCACCTAAAGATATGTTACCGATGCATACATAGTGTCATTCTTGTGAAACAACTGAAGTTTTTAATATATTATTGTATATTCTTTTATATTATAATAGAGCATTCGTATTATATTCGTTTGTTTATATATCATGATATTACACTTAATACATATTCGACGTTCTTGATGTAATTGACGGATGTAAGACATTTGTAGAAGGAAAAAACCAATATTATGTAAAAGCTAATATAGACTTTGAAGAGCTTCAGTACGTTCTGGTTACGCTATTACAGCAAAAATTTGTAAGTACGTGGAATCTACCCAGGTCTTCTTTTATGAAAATGAACCTGACGCAGCCATTCTACAATTTTTTCGATCCAAAATATTAACAGTATATTTCGCTATCAAAGATTTTCAAGATGCCTCTGCTGGAGGTCCGAGTCTTCATGACCTCTAAAGACTCGCCGAAAAGTGCAAAGACGATTCAACGATCCAATTAAAGTTATGAGTTGCTCGGTCAAAATCTTTCTCTTGAATGTAAACATTAAAATACAATGGTGTAACTGAAGTACTTCGAACTGTACACAATTCTGTAAGAAGTAAAGCACAAATCATCAAAGTCAGTAAACGACAATGGAATTAGTTCCAAATCCATTATCAGAATCAGCACAAAATTCACCAAGAAACTAAAATAAGCACCGCGTGCAATTTGCAGAGCAATATTATACAAAATAGTGAAAACATATATACCTAATCTCTTTCACATAATAAAACAAATTCAGAATAAAAATTATAATATACATGCATTGCTGCAGACGCATAACGATTATTGACTTGAGACGTAGGGGCAGGGGGATTACCAAATTCTGTAGTATATGTTCATATATTAAAACATACTAAACACGAAGAAAAGAAACAACCAATTTAATAGTACTTTTATTCTCACTTATAATAATTATAAAAAATAACAACTAATATACCACAATAAATTGAATATCGAAAAGATTCACAACTCGACACAAATGGGATGCAACTTATAATATTATGCAATCATTTCTTAATATCTAAACAATGAGCACAATAAAATGACATTCATTAAATTGAACTAAATGTTTATAGTTTATTGCACTTTTCAAATATGAATGGAATGATCAATGCGTAATGAATTAGAAAAAAACTTCAGTGTTTACTATATTATCGACAGTACTTTTAGAATAATTGTGTTTAAACTTAGCTACCATATAAATACGCGTATCAATTTTTTTAAAAGAATTATTGGTTTTCTTTAAATTTTTTTACTTCTGTACCTCTTATTTTTTTAAAGTTATATTTAATTTATTATTAGAATCATGCCATCAAATTTCTTGAAAATTGATGGAATCAAAATTTGAAACATTGTCATCAGAAAAGCTTTTTAGATAAATTTTCGGATTTTTATCTTGAAAATTAAGCTTAACTAAAAATGTGTAAGAATAAAAATATCTTAAAATTCCTCAAGGATTAGCTACAGTTTTTTCAAATATTTGAGTAACGTTTTCAAAATACATTTTTGACTCTATTTTCGATTGTAATATATTGCTTTTCTGAGACAATATCTATTCTTCTTCAATCCTTTCTTACATGATTTGGAAATAAAAATTAAGAGCCTTGATTCTTACTCCCCCACTCTGCGAGTGTGATGTGAACTGTGCTCGCACAGGTCACATTGTTGTCGTTCAACTCAGAAACTATTGATGGCCATTTAGTATGCCAGAATAGTACTTAAAAATCTTCCAATTTCTTTTTTTTTGTTTATATGTTATTTAACGTCGCTCCGTTTATGCTTCCAAATATTGGTGCTAATCAGCGACGGAGGTCTACGATGTGTTTGTAAACAAAGCACATGTAAATTATTACAGCGGTACTCGTGTCAATCGTCCAAGACCGGGATTTGAACTCGGATCGCCAAGTTACTAGTCCTTCGCTCTAGCGATCAAGCCATCGTAGGCCTCAATCTCCCAACTTATGGTACTTTTGAACTAGGCACAGATATACGCGGCGAGAGGACAATACAGAGACAATGATTTCTGAACACAGGGATCTTCTCTCGCAATAAAGTGTCACTTTATCGATGTCAAAATACGTCAATATTACAGCCAAATATTTAACACCAACGAAGGATCAAGCTATAGTAATCGACTCAATAGAAGGATATTCGATTGATGATTACATTTACGGCTTAGAAAAACTGACGAAGTCAATGAAATAAAATTTATATCTAAGCTATCAGGAAGTTGAGTGTGTGTGTTGATTCTTAAATAGTACTCGTGATAGAAAATCTCAATAACTCAGATCTGTAAGTTAACTCCCACGTACTAAAAATAAGACCTCTCATTGGGAAAAATAAGAGATTGGTTCTTTCTAACGTAAGTCCGAATATTCCTAACGAAGTACTTACTAAAGCTCTGGAGAGTAATGGCGTTATCATAGTTTCTCAAATGCAATATATTAGAGCTAGTTCTAGCAAGGTGGGTCGTTCCCACATACTCTCATTCAGGCGATAGGTGTAGATAAAAGAGGAAATTGAACAAAAATTACCGGAGGTAATATAAGTTACTTACGATAATACGCCGCATTGGATTTATCTTAGCACAGAATAAACAAACGAATAAACAAACTGTTTTATTTATAAACAGAAAGGCCATATAGGAAAGGTAAGCTCGGAATTTCACACTCAAATTCTAGTAAATTCACAGAAAATGATACAAATAAATACAGAAAATTTAAATAATATCAATAATCATCCTCATGAAACACAAAATAAACAAGCTGTAGTTAGTAAAATTTTAAAAGTCATGCTCCGCTATCGCTTAAATCCGACGATTCTTCAAGTATAATACCGCCTGAAGAATAAGAACACGTTAATAAGGATGAAACTCACAATAAAAACTATAAAACAGACATATCTGAATCTAAAGAATTTGCAAAGCCTAAAAGTAAAAAAAGAAAGCCAACCTAGACATTATCGATAAAGAAAAAGAAGAGTCAAGCTTCGAAATAATGTTAATATCAGCCAATAATGTAATAGAAGAAAATCAAAAAGAATTTGTTTTAGATTTCTACCAATTGAAAAAATGTATTAATAGTGCATACGGTCAATCTAATATTAAAAAGATTGCGAACGAATGTACAAACGATACAGATAATTTATGTAAAATGATTGGAAATATTCACCCACTCATGGCGTTACGAACAGAATCGAAAGTAGATATAAAAATTAGTATTAAGTCCCCAGCGTTTATAATTTCTAGAATAAAGTTTTTATTAATCGATTTCCATTCTAATTATTATTATAATTAGTTCCACATAAAATGTTTTAATATTGTATGAATTAAAATTTAAAATAAGATATTTTCTTCATATCTGATACTCTTCTGGAATTCAAGAAGTATAGTCAACGAAAGAGAAGAATTAATGAAAGTGTTGGAAAATATTGACATTTTTGTGTGTGTAGAATCATGGCTTAAACAAAAGGAATTAGACTTTAAAGTTCCAGGCTTTAAAACAATTAGGAAAGACACAGAAGCATGAAAAGGAGGAGGTATTATTATTTTGTTGCGTAATAAGTATGATTTTAAATATCGCGTAGAGATTGCCCGTCCTGATGAATCTGTAGAACCTTTTAGGTGTATCAATCATGAACGTGAAACCTAATATTGATTTAATAGCTTGTTATTGAGCTTTGGATGCAATACTTAATGAATTTCAAAGGGACTCGTTACTCAATAATGTTAAAAATAAATCACATTCTATACTCATAGGAGATTGTAATACACATCACGTGAGCTGAAATTGTTCTAAAAATGACAACAATCAAGAAAATCTTTATAATAGCTACATTCGACGAAATCTGTTCCTACATAATACAACATCTACAACCTTTGTAAACCCTAATACTGTGTACTCATCTAATATTGATCTAGTTTTTTCTAGTATGTATATATCAGATAATATTTATGTAAAAATAAAAGATGGCACTCTAGACTTAGACCATTATCCTATAAAAATAGTTATTTATTTAGAAAAAAATATCTTTCGAAAAAAAAACTTTTAAGATAAGATCGACTAAAACGAATTGGAATCTATATAAAAATTATTTGTAAGAAGAATCTTACAATTTGTTTAATCAAAAATTCAATATAACAAGGCCAAGTGAAAAATATAACATATTTACAAACATTATCTCTCGAGCGATTTAATATAGTACTCCAAGGAAGAAGTCCATTGAAGCCATAAAAAGTAATTCGCTAAAGGAACTGAAGAAAATCCCAGGTGAGGCTTACAACAGGTGTATGGAAAATTGCAGTAAGCATTAGGATGATTAGTATTGGCTCGAAAGGAGCTTATTTTGAAGGCGATAATAAAGATTTGTATCAAAATACATAAAAATGTTGTTTTTTTTTTGGTCAGTCCGAATCAAATTTGATCACATCAGAGCAACACAGAAACTCAATAGCGTGGTGGGACTCTATTTGCGACGATGCCATTCGAGCCAAAAAAGAATGTTTCAAAAATGGACAAAAACAAAATACTACGAAGATTATATGAAATTTAAAAAATATGTACATAAGTTCGTAAACTAATAAAAGAGAACAAGAGGCTATATTACAGATCATTGGCAGGAAGTATTAATTTTAGGACTAACATGAAATATCTCTGGAACATAGTGGAAGTCTTAAAAAATAAGTGGATTCAAATCAAATCTTTTAATATAACTAATACTGACGGGAAAAAAGTCTCATCTTATACTGTCTCTACGTATGCGAAATTATCAAAAACGTACCGAAAAGTGTAAAAGTCTCGCAAGTTGAAGATGATATCGAGTTATCAAAAACACTATTGATAAAATCTATAATAATTTTCACGATATCGGGCTAAAATTATTCTAGCATAAAACGAAATTTTTACCCTTTAATAAACAGAACATTCGAGTAGGTAGCATAGAATTAAAAATTAAAGGCAAGGCTAGTCCTGTGATTCTGTAAAATTTCTAGGTATTATATTTGATTATAAATTAATTTATAAGGAACATATAAATTACTATACGCAATAAAATTTAAACACCCTACCATTTTTATGGTGGGGATGCGATCCCGAAATCTTACCTATATTGTTCAAAAGTTATGTGCGATTAATATTAGATTACAATTGTCAAGAATACTTTGCTACTCAAAAGGCACTTAAAGAAAAGATGGAAAAAATATTAGGAGTGTGAATAAGTCTTTCCCGTTTGTTGTAAGAGATGGCGCCACCAATACTGTGCGAGTATTCAATGGTTACATATGTCATAATCAAAGCTTATTCATATGTCAACAATTCCATACTAACACATTAGTTAAAATTTTTTCGCATCATAAATTTTTGATATCGTGAAAATGTCGAAATTTGAGCCGAGTCGACGTCATTTGCGGGAAGTTTCACTTTATTGGTTCAATTTGAAGAAATCTGCTGCCGAGACGCATCGATTGCTTCAGGAGGCTTATGGAGAAGGTTGTGTCGATGATTCAAGTGTTCGCGGATGGTTTCGACGCTTCAAAAGCGGTGATTTCGACGTGGAAGACAAGGAGCGTTCCGGGCGGCCGCAAATCTTTGAAGATCGAGAATTGGCGACTTTGCTTGATGAAGATTCTTGTCAAACGCAAGAAGAACTTGCTGAAGCATTGGGAGTTGACCGAACAACCATTTCCAAGCGTTTGAAAGCCATGGGAATGATCCAAAAGCAAGGGAATTGGGTGCCGTACGAACTGAAGCTGAGAGACGTCGAACGGCGTTTTTTCACTTGCGAACAGCTGCTTCAGCGACAGAAAAGAATGGGTTTTCTGCATCGTATCGTGACTGGCGATGAAAAGTGGATACGTTACGATAATCCGAAGCGAAGAAAATCATGGGGACTACCCGGCCATGCATCATCATCGACGGCCAAGCCAAATATTCATGGCGCCAAGCTCATGCTCTGTATATGGTGGGACCAGCTAGGTGTGGTTTACTATGAGCTTCTGAAACCGAATGAAAGGATCACAGGCGAGGTCTATCGACGACAATTGATGCGTTTGAGCCGCGCACTGCGAGAAAAACGGCAACAATACTCCGACAGGCACGACAAAGTTATTTTGCAACATGACAATGCTTGCCCACATGTTGCACCGCCGGTGAAAACATACTTAGAAACGCTCAAATGGGAAGTCCTACCCCACCCGCCGTATAGTCCAGACGTTGCTCCGTCTGATTACCATCTCTTCAGATCGATGACGCATGGCCTGGCTGACCAGCACTTCCATTCCTACGAGGAAGCCAAAAAATGGGTGGATGACTGGATAGAGGCTAAACCGGTCGAATTTTTTCGCAACGGCATTCGTATGTTGCCAGAAAGATGGGAAAAAGGTGTAGCTAGCGATGGCCAATACTTTCAATAATTCATTTGTAACCATTTTTTCACAATAAAGGCTCAAAATTTGAAAAAAAACGGGAAAGACTTATTCACATACCTGATACAATATGCAGATGTATGCTTAGCACTTGGCTACAGAATTACTACACCTGTTAATATATTCCTATCGGAGTCTAAATATACATTTTTAGAGTAGCGAACAAAGTTATTAACTTCTTGCTATATAATATATATTCACACAATAAAATATATTCACACAAAGAACTACTAATTTATAAAAATGTAATAAATTTTAAAAAGAGCCTCAGATTAAATCATCTCAGCGATTCTCGCAAAAGAATCTTTTCGATATGTCTGCAAGAAATACCAAATTATTTAGAACAAATAATTTCTGAAATGAAATACTAACCATTTTTACATCATTATGATATTTTATCTTATACAATCCATGTTAATGCAGATTTTGGATTAAACTCGATGAACGTTTCAGACCCCACAACTATTATATGATTTATTAGAACAGAAAAACTCGATAGCAATATACACAGATCGGAGTAAATTAAAATATTCGAAAAATGTAAGAAGTTCTTCAATTTTTTGGTTTCCTAGATAAATATGTCAAAATAAGTACATATAAAACTGCGTCAATTTTTACGGCTGAGTGTATCGCGCTTTTATATGCTATGGTAATTGCTCTAACATGCAGCTTTACAACTATATTATCTTTACATACAGTGTGATACTATCATTAAATGAAAATAAAAACGGCATCCAAATAATTCCATATCTCTACGAAATTAAGAAGAAAATTAAGAAATTTCAGAAATTATCAGAGGCTAAAAATAGAAATATACTGGGTTTCATCTCATAGAGGCATAATAGACAAAGAAGCAGATAAATTAGCAAAGGAAGCTTCATGGTCTGAACCGGATCAATGTTGCAAAATATCATTTACAGATTTGCGAGAATCGTTCAATAGTTTGTCTAATGATCATACTAACAAAATATTAGAAGAAACGGGTAGACAAAAGGGAATTAAATATTTTAATTATTACCATAACAATAAGCGGAAGCCCTGGTATACTTATTGGAATTGCAGCGATAATGAATATGTAAAAAAATTTAGAACACATACTTTGGCAATGTCCAATATATAATATCTGCGTATAAATTTTCTGAATAACTTAATTAAACAAAAATTTCAACTGCCACTTAGAAGCTATATGATTCTCTGTAAATCTACTACGAAAGTATGTAACACATTACTAAAATATTTTAAGGATTGCAGTCTTTGTATATAAAATCTATATGTATAAAATGTATTTTTCAATATAGCTAAATAATTCCCTTTTGAGAATTCAAATTGCATAAATCAAAAAAAAAAAAGAATCTTGGTGTTATATTAAACTTCACATTATCTAGAAGATTCAATATGTATATCAAATAATTCAGAAATATAATCGAGTCTTGTAAAGCGTATGGTTTTTTTTAAACATAGTTCACTGAGATTCTTCGTGAGCACCTTTTTAGAGCGATCCTGTTATAAGAACTTTTTGAAAAAATGTTCTTCAGAACGTTTATTAGTCAAAACTGACTAATGGTTTTTCGATCAACTGTTTATAATTTAGATGTTATCTAAAAGTCAGAGGTATTAAAAGGTTATACTGTTTTCAGATGTCAACACATACTATATGACTTTTTACTGCTGACAATTTCGATGTTATCTTATCGGTGGCACCATCTTTTCAAAACGGCGGAAACTTATTACGGCGGAAACTTGTTTTTGTGTTTAAAAACAACGTTGAAAAATTAAGACTTTCCGATATGACGGATAATTATGGTTCTACGAAGCACAGAGAATTGTTTCTCAAACAAACTAATTACGTTTTAAAAGGATCAATAAGTAAGGTAACATAGCAAATTATTAATAACCGAACTAATTATGGTTTCATGTATATTTGTAAGAGCTCATGGCAGAGTGACATATTATTTATTTTCTGATTTCACAAGATAGATCCATGAATTATTTTTCAATAAGTTCAGAAATTTCTCATTTATTTTACCACGCAAAATTTTTTTGATATTTTATCAATGCTTAAAATCTCATTAATCATCTAAATACTCAAACGACTATCTGTCTGCTTAGTTTCAGGGATTTTAATCACTGTTTACGAAGTTAAAACAGAGATAGCTTTCCCTATATAATGGTCATTTTCAGTGTTCCCTCGTCTTTTAGAAAAGCATGTATACTTTGCAAAAATACTTATAAAGAATAGCACAAAATTTCATAAAGTATTTTAATTTTATTTGATTTCATCAATCCTCAATTAATTGAAAAAAATAGTTCGTTTCTAATTTTTAAAGAAAAGATTCAACTATAGTGACATAACATATTTACGCTTTTAGAACAGGTAGTGCATTATTATTTAATAATAAGATTTTGTATGTTGATAATGATAACACAATAAATTTTAAAGTATGATATAGACTTTATCAATGAAATGGTAACGTAAGTATGTTTGTGTACCAAGAGTATACTTAGAGCAACATAAAATGGATATTTAATCCAATCGATTTATCTTCTTATATGAATGGTTTGTACGAGCAATTAACAAGATTGTTTAAAACAGCCTTGTAGGCGGCATTGAAAAAACCAGAATCAAAAAAGTTTTTTTGTATTATTTGCAGATATAAAACACTACACAGACGTACCGGTAAGAAGTAAGCGTCAAGATACAAATGTCTCTATAAGAAACATTTGTTGTGAACAAGCCTTAATTTTTGTTTGATTGCTTGCTATAACAACTGTCAAATATATTTAGTATACATCAAGTCATTGAACAAACAATGTCATATTTTTTCTTCCTATTAAAAATGTCGAATTTTGTACCAAAAAGTGATTTAGGAGAAGCATTACCTTTTTGTTTTCATTTGAAGAAAAGTCCTGCAGAATTATAGCGAATTCTTGTAGAGGCTATGATCGTATAGAGGCTATGATGATCTTGCAATATGCAAAAGATATTTGTAGAAATAATAATCTTGATGTGAGAAATGAAGAAAGTGGAAGACTACCAAAAAAGTTTGAAGATGCTGAATTGAAAACAATAGTAGATAAAAGTGACACTTTGAGTCAAAAGCAAATGGCAGAG
The DNA here is from genome assembly GCA_018907035.1 of Sycobia sp. Sy_11. Classification (NCBI taxonomy): domain Eukaryota; kingdom Metazoa; phylum Arthropoda; class Insecta; order Hymenoptera; family Epichrysomallidae; genus Sycobia; species Sycobia sp. Sy_11. The sequence continues at coordinate 227,957 of JACCIC010000099.1, read as the reverse complement.
TTATTAAACGCTGCACAACAAATAATTGCTGACCATTTAAAAGGTTTGAGAAAATCCAAATGAGTGTAAAATAAGTTCCACGTGAATTGAATGAAAGGCAGATGGAGAATCGAAAAAACACTTGTGAAATTTTACTTCAAAGACACAAAAGAAAATCAATTTTGCAGCGAATTATTACTGGGGATGAAAAATGAATCTATTTTAACAATCATAAACAGAAAAAATTATGGGTTAATCCAAGACAATTATCAGTATCGACTTGCAAAAGCAGATCGATGCGGCAAGAAGGCAATTCTGTCTGTTTAGTGGGATTAGGGTGCCATGGTGTATCACGAATCATTAAAATCCTCTGGAATAGTTACTCTTGATAGCTATGAAAATGATCAATTTGAACGATGTATTAATCGAAAAACGACCAAAATGGGACAGATGACATGGTAAGCTAATTTTGCTCCACGACAATTCACTTGTGCACAAAGAAAAATTTGATCAAGATTCAATGAACGCACTTCGTTGGAAACTGCTACCCCAGACGTCTTATTCATCGAACTTGGCTCCTTCCGACTACCATTTATATTCATCGATAAAACACGCATTGACTAATCAGTATACCGATTCGCCGGGCTATCTACTACGCTATGCGAGGCGGTTCACGCCTCAAGGTGTTGCCATTCTCCTCTGCCTCTGATCGGCAATTAGCGACATCGCAGCGTTTTCGAAAAGTCAGATCTGCGGTGTATGTATGTGTATGTGATGTAGACTACACATTCTTCTTGAACCTTGTGATCCTTGTGATCCTTGTGTGCAAGCGTCAGCTGGTAAGAATTTTGCATTTCTTTTGAATGTCCATTTTTACACTTTTTACTCTTTTTTTACATCCACAGTTTTATACGATCTGTAGTGATAAATATGTATCAAGATATTATAATTCCATTTTTATTTTAATTATTATAAAATTTTGTATACATTCACGGCTTTTCCCGTATGTATAGTTGGGATGTTTTATGCATTCGATATGTTAGTTTATTTTCTTAATTAAATGATTTTATTTGAATTATAATTTGGTTTTTCTTTTATACTCTACACACTTATCCTTTATAATTTCACCTTACTAAATTATATGCTATATTTGTGTTTATTTTAAACATACTCATTTTGTTCAATGGAGAAATGAATTATCTATTAGTGAAAAATAAGACTACAATAAAAATCCTACTCAAGGTCGTTATAGATAGTAAGAGATAAAGATTTATTAATTTGAGTATAATTTAACTTGTATATTTGTATTTATCACTTATATCATTAGGCATTTAATAAATTAATGGTAGTGTAGCGGCTGGAGGCATCACGGTAACAAAGAAGAAGCTCAACTGCCGAGCAAAAGTGGTAAGATAATTGGATGAAAGGTGGCACTGAAAAGAATTGAAACGTTTACAGAAATAGATGTGACATTTACAAGCCACAAGCAATCAACAGTATATAGCCAGAAGTCAGGAGATTTGGGCCACAGATATAGCGTTGCGTGCACAAGCAAATGCAGTAGGAGGAAACCAACCGAGACAGTTTCAAAACACGCCACTATATCAGCCGCCATCTCAATACTTTGAAACTCAAACTGTGCTCCTACTGTAGCTACTATAGATCGACGATGTAGACCAAAGCCTTATTCAGTAGCTGTTGGCCTCACTACACCAAGAGAAATCAAGCCGATCGTCAGTCGCATTCAAATAGGAACTGATGCCTTACCCAACTTTTCCGGTTAACTCGATACGCAGCTTGTAACTGCTTGAATTGTTATGATCAACGAGGTGGTCGCCATAAACCACTGGACTGAGTAGGAAGTATATTTCGGCTAAGTGTGCGCTTACGAGCTCAATAGAGAAGTAGGAAGAAGGCAAGCAGCGTCTAAGAAGCATGTACAAATACGAGCTAGAAGCATACTGCGTATTGCAAAAACTTAGTCGGGGAAGACCAGAACGAAAAAAAACCACTGGACCAATATGTTCTCCATATGAGGACAATTAGCAGTTGAGGAGCATCTACGTTACTCTGTATGCGTACCACAATTTTGAAGAAATAAAGGTCGCTATAGCTATTTATAGCAGTTGTACGTTCGAGATGTCAGGGATACCATCTCAACAGAATCGATACGGATAGAAAGAAGAAGCTCCGCGGTGATCCTCAATGCCGCTTGAAAGTAACGGCCGGTGACAAAAATTGGGACGATATTTTCCCTGCGGGAATCACGGCTATATGGAAAAGTACTGCTCACAAAACAGCAAGGCATTATATGCTACAAATGATAGTAGCCCGGACACTTTTCAAGAGAGGCTGCAAGAAGAGGGATGGTCCAGGCAGTGGAAGGGTAGTGAATCAGTCAAGATCGGTAATAGATATATCAATGGGATCATTCGCAGGATACCATTGGAGGGCGTAGAACTGAATATTATGAGAAAAGATTTATAGAATGAGACGAGAACGCAACTGAAAGAAAACATCGAAATCAGCGAACACTAAGGAAATCTCCACGGTTTTGGAAGCGTGCAGATGTAGCAAAAGACTACTTGAGACTACGTTAGTGTGCCGATCACCTTCATCAAAGAGAGAGTACTGATTCATGAATCTCTCGGAAATGTGGTGAGAGTAGTTCTAGAGAGAGCGATAGAACGATTATGAAACCCCTGGCTGAAGTTACTGACATCAACGCCGTAAGAGAAGAATCCAGCTCACTTAGCATTTCTCTGCAAGGACTAGGCAAGGCAATTAGATTGGAAACCAAGGAGGTGATTGTGAGCTACCAGCCACTGACAACGGACGAGGCATCGGTAGATATGAAAATATTATTAAAGAATAAGACACTTATAGCCTACGCCCTCTGGTACTTAGCATCAAAGAAAGTGGCAATACTTGATAAACAAGTCGACGAGTGGTTAAAAGAAGCCTCTTTAGTGCTTAGTAGTTCAGAGTTTGCAAGTATGGTAGTGGCAGTACCAAAGAAGAATGAAATGCCGCACGTACACATCGATTTTAAACTACTTAGGAATGTGATAGTGAAAAAACGGGTTCACCTTGTAAGTTGTCTATCTATGAACAATTTTGCAGCATTATATTTAACCATTTCTTTCGGTGTCGTTTATTTTATCGAGTAAAATCATGGCAAGTTTGCAGACAAACAAACGTCATTTGCGGAAAGCGCTGATTCTATTCTTTCATATGAGGAAAAGTGTGGCTGAGGCCTACCATTTGCTTTTGGAAGCTTATGGGGTAAAATTTCTTGGTAAATCGATATGTCGCGAGTGATTGAAATGGTTAAAAAGTGATAATTTTGAAGTTCAGGGTAAGAATCGCTGTGAAAAGAACTTGCGAAATCATTGGGCGTTACACAACAAGTCGTTTCCTTGCGACTAAAAGCATTCAGATTCGTTCAAAAGGTTGGGAATTGGGTGTTGTACGAATTAAAGACGAGAGAAGTTAAATGGCGATTTTTTATGTCCAAAATTTTTATGCAGTGGTATAAAAAGTAAATCATTTTTGTATCATACTGTAACTCGTGATGACAAATGGATTTATTATCATAACTTTAAATGCAGAGAATCGTATACAAAGCCCGGCGAGTCCGCCCAATCGACGCCAAAACAAAATATTCACGTAAATAAGGTCATGATCTGTATATGGTGGGACCAAAAGGGTGTCGTATACTACGAACTGCTTTCAAGTGATTCTGCTTCGTCCGCGTAATATGTAAGCAGTTCCGCGAGCTTTCAGAATGGACAGAAAAAATAACAACTACCGGTCTTTGTCGTGTTCGGTCAACTACGCCTCGTTTCCCTTCGTTTGTCCTCCTTCATCCTCGCTTGCGGGCAATGACTCATTTCTCTGAGCCCTGATTGGCTAACAGACATTGGCCTGTACTGCAAAAATTATTAACAATTGACCTAAATGAATATTAATATTTATACATAATTTTTCCTTCCCGATACCAAGCCGCTAATATGAGCAGTTACATCTATAAATCTTATATATATATATATATATATATATATATATATATATATATATATATAATTTAATAGTATATCCGAGTTATTTTCGTGCATATGTCACAGAAGTATCTACAAGAAAAATTATGTCTTCTACACGATAAGTGGCTGGAAATTCTAATCTCGTAAACTCAGTGTATTGCGTTGATGTTGGTCTTTTATGAACAACAAACTTATGGTATTTGAAAGAAAATTCTAGGAATCACTGTGAGTTATAATTACTTGAAATTTGAATATAAGTAACAATTTTTCTTATAGAAAGCTTATCGAAAAAGTAGACAGAGTCGAAAGAAGATAAACAAGCGATAAGATAAGACTTATAATTTTACCAGATCATTCATAAAAATTGTATGATAAAATCGTCGTATAAAAATATAATGTGCTAAATAAAAGGACTTTATTGATTTGCCAACACCTTGTTTTCTTTCTTCTGTTACAATTTAATAATGTTTATATCATATGGAATGCAGTGTGCTACCAGACATAGGATCCTGTAGGTACTCTGGATCCAATTATATTCATGCTGCACCGCAACTTCGGTTCCAAGTCATAAGAAAACTCAAAAGAATAACTTCTTTCTCGATCGTAGAGCAAGCCTAAGCTTCAGAGTTTATATTTGACTCGTATTTAAAATTGTCATTAAATGTACATTTTGTATGGTATATATTGTATACTTCAGCGTTTCGCGAATGTTAGTAGCATTGTATATTAGACTATTTGTTTGGTTCGTGTCATACGTCTAAATATTTACTTATAAATATAAGTTGTATTATTTCACTTGATAGCTCACTAAGCTGTTCACAGTAAGGATATCGTTCGTGAGAAGGTACTTGATCAATTCACTGTAAGAGATTGTATATTATATAAGCGAGCGCTCGTTAGCATAGTATGTACATACAGGCGATCTACAGTGAACTTTGATATTCGATTTTATGCTTCTATTCTGAAAATAAATAATAGTTGTTTTTACTTTGCCGAACTTATTCTGTTATAATTGAATACATAATTCTTTCCTGAAATTTTCCCGTAAATTATTATTAATTACAATATAGAACAAATAGATTCTCATTCGCACATTAAAACATTATCTAATGGTATTATACAGAGCGTCTTATCTGCTTCAATTTTATAGTCACACAAAACAATGAATAAACGAATATAAGTAAGACTGCTATGTACATCATTGTAAAAAGACAGTATAGTATTAAATTTCATAAAAATTAGACAGATAAAAGTTATAAATTTCAATTTAATCATATATTAATATATACAGTATATATATATATATATATATATATATATATATATATATATATATATATTGGGATATCTACTTCTAGTTAAAATATTTAAAAATGGATTTTCTATACCTCTTACTTTTTACTTGGTTAGGATGTAATTCGGTGTCCAATGCTAGTAAGAATGATTTTATAATATTAATGGGAATTATACTGAATTGATTTGAAACTAAATAAATATATTTTTTAATATCTTAAATAAGTTTAAAGATCTCAAAAGAAGCAGTCACTTCTATGATCACTTTCTTATTTTTTAAAACAATAATAATTTATAGAATCGCATTATTTCAAAAAATAAAAATATTTTAAAGGTTACAGTCACATATTTTATAAAAAAATATATTCTTTTTTTTGGAACATGTTCGTTTATAGAACTACTTTTCTTCAATAAATTTTGCTCAATCGCTAAACTAATAATCCAAAATGCTTTTATAGTAATCGCTCAGTGTTTGATGAGTAAAGTATTCATTTTTATTTTATTTCACTGATATTAAATTTCAATAAATCAATAAATAATAACTTTTTAAAATACATCTAAAACGCTTAAAAGAAACTTTATTATTCTTAATGATATCTATTTATAATTGAAGGTTTAAAAACGGAGAAAATTGTTGGCGGAATAAAAGCACGTAAGATGGAGTTTAAATACATAGTAGCAATTATGTATAGTTTCCCAGGATTACTTGAACAGAACCCATGCACAGGTAGTGTCATAAACGATAAGTATATAGCTACAGTTGCTCAATGTTTTTATAATCAAACCACTAGAGAATTGATAAATGCACGTTTTTATATTGCTGTTGGTATGAAAAACATAAATGATCCACTTGATTTCCCAAGTCGGCGAATTAATGTAGACACAGTGACAATACATGCTATGTATCAACCAAATAATTTAGATGTCTTCAGTTCGAAGGGAAATCTAGCTATAGTAAAGGTAAGTAATAATTGAGAATTAAATATTTATAATGAAAGTTAATACATTTCAGAGATCAAATAAAACGATGATCTCTCTAAACAACAACTCTAATTAAGATTATCGGTCTTAGAGTATTTTTCATAAACTAATGGTATTTTCATAATAGTCAAACTATACTTATTTATAAGCACTTTCACATAATCTGAAATATAAAGCCTGACATATTAAAATATAATTTAATTGTTTAATAAAGGTCATTCTGACTCCACGTTAAGAAACCGTTCCAGTTCTTCTTCAAACACTGTCGAAAGAATCCGATTACTAAAATTCCACAAATTTACATAAAAGTTTTTATTGAAAGAATACAATCATTATGAATTACAATGTTTTACTAAAATTGAAATTGTCAGTAGTATCAAGGTATAGACATAATTATTTTGTAAAAATACTTCATCATAATTCATGTGGAATAGATTTAATGAAAAATTTTGTATATACTTATCGAAAGACTTAAATAAACTGAGTTTTAGAAAAAGTCAATAGCATATATAATAATACAAGCATTTTACACGTTTATAATATATTGTGTAATAAATAAATACGTTGATATGGCATTGTAATACGAGAAAAACGAGTAATATTGTCCTATTCGTGACAGTTTTTTTAAACTAAATTGATATTTACACGAACCAAAAGTCTATTTATCTGACCGACAGTGGAAATTGTTGTTTGTTGTTGTTTTTATTACTCATTGAATTTGCATTACGTTATTTTTCATATCACTTTTCTGTGATGTTCCAGTGCAAGGCACGTTATTGACAGCTTTATAAAAAAACAATCATTGAGACACAGAAAATTGTTAATTTAACCATAACAATTTGCGCGCAATAGGATATTTATCTAGAACACAGAAAATAATACATTGCAGCATGAGTCTGCAATTGGAATATTTTCTTTCTAAAACAGTTTATCTCTAGGAGAAGCGACGGAAATAAGTCTCATAGGGGTAAAAATTAATTTACATATGATTCTGCGACTACATTTTTGCTCACGATAATCGACAAATCATAATGAACTTGTAATTCCAAGGCTAAAATTATCTAAAATTTAGTTTCTGCTTTTTTTAAATTTCAGCCGAAAGAGTCCATTTTATTGAAACCATATCTTCGGATTGTAACACAGCTTACTGTACGTAAATTTTCTCTTGATTTCTGGAGTGGATTCTATTACGTAGCAGGTTATGGATATCATGAGAATAATATAGTCATAGAGGATATAAATGGTATCGTAAAATATAAACAAAATGGAAGTACGGATGGTAGATTAAGATACGCCAAAGCCAAGATAGTATCCGACGCAGAATGCTCCCCTATATTTTCACGTACTCTATCATCAGATAATATATGTGTAAGATTAATGCGACCCGACTATGAGAAACCGGTAGGACTTTGTAAGGTAACTAACATCATAAGCAATTAATAATATTAATTAATGTTAAAATTATGAAAAATCAAGTAGATTATCGAAATCATAGTAGGTGTATTCAAATAAGAACATTTAATTTTAATCAGTTCTGTATTCTCAATCAAATGATAAATATTTTCTGCTCGATTATTATAGCTATTATATAATCCTGTCGACTACATTTATTACTTCTGCGCATGTGTGATGAAAGCGTATAAGGTCATTTTTATCATCAGAGCGCAAACGACAATTTATCGCACCTATCTGTTAAGTGCGAAATTATTACTGGTTCTCCCGAAGGGCGATATAGAAAGAAGAAAAAACCTATTCAATATATATATATATATATATATATATATATATATATATATATATATATATAGGATAAACTTAAGTAATATTTCACTCCCTTTCAACAGTTATACAATAGTATAAACAATCAGTTTCACCAGCGGCCACTAGGTGGTGCTTTGAATCATGAACATCAACCCAAAGTAGTCCGCTTAAATAGTAATACCAGGCCAGCTCAGACAAATGTTCATATCCAACATTGGGATTCGTATCCTAAAGAAGGTGTGGCGTTAGTTGGTATAACCTTTTTTGTTCTTCAGGTTAATCTGACACTATTCTCACACCTTATGGATATTTTTTGATTTTAGTAAATTTTATTTTCTTTTACGTGGGAAAATCTCTCTCCCTCTTTCTCTTTCTCTCTCTCTCTCTCTCTCTCTCTCTCTCTCTCTCTCTCTCTCTCTCTCTCTCTCTCTCTCTCTCTCTCTCTCTCTCTCTCTCTCTCTCTCTCTCTCTATATCTCTATCTCTATCTCTATCTCTCTCTATTTCTCTGTCCTTCTTTCTCCTTCTCTTATAAAATGGTTCTGTATGCCAAATCATACTGAATATAGTTTGTGACGACAAATTATATTTTTATTTTTATACATTCTATTAACTTCAGAATTGTAACAAAAGACGTATGTTTTTTTTAGTTTGAACAAAAGCAACGATGGCAAAATAGGATTCTTTACCAACAACCTTGAAACTATGAATATATATATACATATAATATATCGTCGCTTCTGCATAAAAGAGCAATATCCAACGTATGCTTAAAAAATATGCTATTCGTATACCAACATTTTGATCGAATTTAGTTGGCACCAGTACTAAAATATTCACGGTATTTAATTTAAAGAACGGGTATATACGAAATATATACATACATATATATATATATATATATATATATATATATATATCGATTTTATGTATATTATATTGTACATATTATATATATACATTTTAAATACGATTTCTATAGGCAGTTGTGTGTTCGAATGATAGATAGCCATGTCTAGATGTCTCTGGGCGATTTCTACGGGGAATATTGTATTTAGTTGATAGAAAACGACGTCCAAGTATGAGGAAATTAGCTTCCATGAGAAGATCCGTGTTGGGACGGTAAAATACTACATCTGGGTCTTTCCGAACGACTTCTACGGGGAGTATTGTGTTTAGTCGTTAGGAAGAGATGCTAGCTTTTTCGGGACGACTACTGGGACTATGTTTTATTTTATTTAGTTGGTAGGAACCGATGTTTAGGTACATCGGAACAACTTATACGGGGAATTTTGTGTTCGGATGATAAAAGGCGATTCCCAGGTGTTTTGGAACGACTTCTACGGGGAGTACCGTGTTTAGTTAGTAGAAAACAATGCCCAAGTATGACGGGACGACTTCTACGGGGAATTTCGTGTTCGATCGGTAGAAAACAATGTCCAGGTATGACGGGACTACTTCCACGGGGAATTTCATGTGTGGACGGTAGAAGACGATGTCAAGGTATGACGGGACTACTTCCACGGGGAATTTCATGTTCGGACAGTAGAAGACGATGTCCGGGTATGACGGCACGACTTCTACAGGAAATTTCGTGTTCGGACGGTAGAAGACGATGTCCAGGTATGACGGGACTACTTCCATGGGGAATTTCATGTTCGGACGGTAGAAGACGATGTCCGGTGTCTCTGAACGACTTCTATGGGGAGTTTCGTGTTTGGATAGTAGAATCAGATATCCAAACGCCTCGGGACGACTTTTAAGGGGAATTTCGTGTTCGGACGGTAGAAAACGATGTCCAGGTATGATGGGACGACTCCCACGGGGAATTTCGTTTTTGGACGGTACAATATGATGTCCAGGTATGACGGAACGACTTCTATGGGGAGATTCATGTTGGGACATTCGAATACGATATCGGGATGTTTTGGAACGACTTCTACAGGGAGTGTTAAAGAGACTTCTATAAAGAGATTAATTTTCTATCATTTGAACACGCATACTCCCAGTAAAAGTCGTCCTGGGATACCTGGAAGTTGTATTCTACCTTCCCAACACAAAACTCTCTATAGCAGTCGTCTCGAGACATGTTCTATATTCCGAACATGATACTCTCTATAAACGTCGTCTCGAGACGCTTGGACATCTTTTTGTACCGCTCGAACTCGAAAGTACAATTTTCCTCATAGAAACCGTATGTAATATGCATATATGTGTGTATTAAATACGGTTGTACATTCTGTATATACATACTGTATATACAGAAGCGACGATGGGTACATTACGGTCAATTATTTATAGTAATATAGATTTTTATATATAGAGTACTTTTTACTTAGATATTATTGAATTGCTTATGAAATCGGTTAAATTATTATCTCGGGTGAAGCCGAGACGGGGGATGCTAGTATAATAGTAAAATGTAATAAATCGATGAAACTAACGTGAACCTATTATATTATATTAGTATAAAAATTTAAACGCGTGCAATCGCAAGTAGATCTGAACTCGACGAAAGATCACGCTGGACTGACTTATAAATTCAATGGGCTTGATCATAACAATCGCGCTCTCTTTATGAGCGTACGAACTCCATATCTTTAAACAAAACAAACCTGAATTCGTTTAACTAAACTTTCCGTCCACGGAACACTTCTGACTAACGCTAATAGAAGATATCAGATTTTTTATGTCATATTTACAAATTATAATTAAAAAATGACCACTACATTACTTGTAGCATCGCAACTTCAAAGATTTAAAAAACCTGCATCGTACGAACTACACGCCTTGAATAGAAGTACAAGGGTGGTCCCAGAAGTACCTTGCCCAACATATAAAACTCAAAAATTTTGGAAAAAAATATATTTATTTTTCAACATAATCTCCTTTCAGTTGTATACAATTTTTCCAGCGATGTTCAATAAGTTCGATACCCTTTTTATAATAAGAAATGAGAAGTCAAGCTCTTCATGATAGCCATTAACTACCGATATCACCTCTTCATTGTTGGAAAATCTTTAACCAGCGAGCCATTTTTTCAAGTCTGTGAACAGAAAATAATCTGGGGGATCTAAATCTGGAAAATAGAGTACATGAGGTAGCAATTCAAACTTTAATTCATTATTTTTGACGATTGCAATAACGGATGTATGAACTGGTACATTGTCTTGATGGAACAACACTTTCTTCTTAGCCAAATGTGGCTGTTTTCGCTTGACATTTCCGTTCAAACGTTGGAATAAGTTCGCATAATACTCGCTGTTGATAGTTTTTCCTTTTTCAAGATAGTCAATGAAAATTATCCCACACGTATCCCAAAAGATCGATGCCATAACCTTGCATGCAGATAGAACGGTCTTTGCCTTCATTGGAGCCGATTCTCCTTTTTGAGTCCATTGTTTTGATCGTTCTTTTGATTCAGGTGTGAAGTGGTGGATCCATGTTTCATCCATGGTTATGAAAGGGTGCAAGAAATCGGCTTTATTTTTGCGAAGCATTGCCAAACACTCAACTGAAACATCTTCACGACGCTGTTTTTGTTCCATTGTGAGCAAACGCGGCACCCATCTTACGCATAGCTTTGTCATCTCCAAATTTTCAGTTAATATGCAATTTACCGCTCTTTTTGAAATGTCTACCATGTCTGCTATCTCGCGCACTTTCAGTCAACGATCATCCAGTACCACTTTGTGGATTTACTTCAACATTTCTGGAGTCGTCACTTCGTTTGGTCGACCACTGCAATGCTCGTCTTGGCAGCCCATACGGCTTCGTTTAAAAATGAAGCAGCAGTTTCATCCAGAGTAGGGTCTAGTTCAGATTTTATATTATTTAGGCTGAGGCCTTTCAAATACAAGTACTGTATTACATATCGATGACCAATTTTCTCTATGTTTACAAATTTGCTAAAAACGTTCACTATTATGGCTGTCAAGCAAATAGTAAACATCATGGCGTCTTCAAACTTGAGACATATGCTTTATAGATTGTGTACTTTCTAATACAGTGGTATTTTTGAAGCAACTACCGCCACCTCTAGGTCAGGCCAGGTACTTCTGGGACTACCCTCGTAAATATAAAGTACTTGAAATATTGGTTGAAAAAAATATCCTAGATAATTTTTATTTTTTATGAATAACAACTAAAACTTAAACAGCTGTATCAATAGCTTAAATTAGATTTTCATGCTATAATTTTACCGTTTCATAAAAAATAAATCATTTGTTTTATTTTTTATGAAACGGTAAAATTGTGGCATGAAAATGTAATTGATAAAATCTGTAAAACTGAGTTCACCATAAATAAAAAATATTTTGTAAATATTTATACCGTTATTTTGAGGTATTTAAATTTAGCAATATTAATTAATCAATATTTTTTCATTGGTCTTACAGTCCAATCAAATAAATAGAAAATAATACGTAACAATATAAATACATATCTACATGAACATTAATACATCAATACACAAAAATAATAAAAATTAAAATTAAAAGTAAAAATTATAATGACAGTCAGACTGTACTTGTATACAGTCATCCCCGTAGACTAATCTGAAAATAAAATATTAGCTGAAAAAATTTTTTGTTAGTAAAGTGCACACTCACCTAATTGAAGATCCAGTCCAACGTTTCGAGCTTGCTACGGCTCCTCATCAGGGACTAAACTAAACCTTATATTATAATCTATATATACCCTATCCCCACTACCAAATTTAGTAAATTGAATATAAATTCACCCGCTATATAAATTGTTCAAAACCAATCAATTTAATAAGGAATGATAAATATTATTCAATTTACTAGGCTCTAACATTAAATTCACATTGTTCCGATTCCTGGAAATGTGAATACTTTCAAGACTCTCCCTTTTATACTTATTATTAATACCATGTTCTAAAATATCCACATTCACAAAATCAAAAGAATGTAAAAACTTCAAAGAATGCTCCTTTAAACCGGAAGTAATATGTGAGCTACGTAAACTATATTTATGTTCATAAATTCTCTTTTTTAAATATCTACCTGTTTGTCCAATATAGTATTGATTACAATCCATACAATTAATTTTGTAAAGAACACCAGATTTTAAACATACATCATCCCTATCTTTGCAATTCTTAAACAACTTAATTAAATTATTGCTATTTTTAAAGAAAATTTGAATGTTATATTTCGAAAAATTTCTTTTAATTCTTTTAGATAATCCTCTAACATATCGTACGATAATAATTTTGCCTCTGTTAATATCAACTCGTGCATTATGTCTATTTTCGATATTATAAATGTCAAACAATCTCTCAGCAATTAATCTATTAATAAATTGAATTGGATAACCATTATTAATGAAAGTTTCTCTTACTATCTGTAAATTATTTTGTCTAAAATCTTTATGTGACAATTTTATTGCTTTGACAATGACACCTTTCAATGCTCCAGTTTTGTTTCCGAATTGGATGTGTGAAATAAAATCTAAACACCTACCTGACCATGTAGGCTTTCTGTACCAATTAAATTTCACTTTATTATTACTACATCTAATGACATTAATGTCCAGAAAACTCAACTGATTATTAACTTAAATCTCCCTTGTAAATTTAATTCTGTCATGTACAGAATTAAAAACATCCACCATATCATCCACAAAAATTTCTAGAACAATTGTAAAGATATCATCAGCATATCTCTTAAATGTCATTGGTCCAAAAAGCCATTTTGACAAAGCTATACTTTTTAATTTTTCCATAACTAAATTAGCTATAGCCAGTGACAAAGATGACCCCATTGGACATCCGTATTTCTGTGTATAAAATTTATTACCAAACGAAAAAATTGTGTTATTAAAAACTAAATTAATTGCTTTAATAAATTCATTGATTGTTAATTTTGTATGTAAATTAATTTCATGCCATTTTTCTTGTATAATATCATTTAGTAATTCTAAAGGTACATTTGTAAACAAGGATACTACATCCAATGAAATCATCTTGTAGTTTTTAGGAATAATAATATCTTTTATTTCATTGTAAAAACACCAACTATCCTTAATATAAGAACTAGTTTTTTCAACTTTCTTAACCAATATATTAGATAAAAATTTGGGAATATTATAAGTTGGGAAATTTAGAGAAGATATTATTATTCTAAATGTCAGATTTTCTTTATGAATCTTGGGAAGCCCATAGCATTTTGCTACAGTGCCATTTCCACATTTTAAATATTTATATGTAGTATCATTTATATATTCATTTCTTTTCCAATTATTTAATAATTCTTTCAAATTATTTTGTAGCTTAATGATGTGTGGATTACCAATTTTCAAATAAGTAGTATCATAATTAATATATTATTTATACTATTTATGTAATCAATTTTATTGGAAGCTACAGTTACATTACCTTTGTCAGCCATTTGGAAGATTATATTAGGGTTATTTCTCAAAAAATTCTTCGAGGTAATGAACTCATATATAAAATTACTATTTAACAAATTATCAAATTTATTTTCTCTTTTAAAATTACTAGTGACATTAACCAAAGATGCCCTACATTCCTTTTTCACTTCATCATTTAAACCAAAAAGATTACTTTCAACTTCCGCGATGATTTCTTTGATCGGGAGATTATTTTTAGAATATAATATTCCATGTTTGGCTCCTTTAGACATGATGTTTACTGCTTCATTTAGTATTTTCTTGTCAGTTAGATTCTTAAACCAACTTTTATTATTTGTATTGTTAATCTGATAGCTTTGAAATTGTTTTTTATTTCTTAAACATTCAAATTTCCTTTTTAATATTTGTCTATTAATATATTTTGTTTTAATTAAATGCTTGTTCGGACCAAGAAAAAATTCATGTAAATCATTTTTTTTTATAGTTTGATATAAATAATATTCAATCTTTAATAAATATCTATTTAAGGGATGAATCTGAATATGTAAATCTCTAATTTTCAAATTAAGTAATTTATTTTTGAAAAAGAAAATATTTTTCTTTAGATCATAACAAACACTATTATTATAAACCTGCAAAACATATTTATCATAAAATCTATTATTAATGTATACCGGACATATATTTGATTTCTTGCATCTAATAAGGAATGTAAGTTGTTCTTTAAGAATTACAACTTTTAAATTCATTATTATCCATTTGGAACAATAATCTGTAATAATACTACCATATTTACAATAAATTTCTCTAAAATAAATCATGACAGACTCCCTTAATTTAAATTAAAATAAACCTTTAATTTAAAATACTTTAATTGTACTTTTGTCGACTGTTTATATACAAATAAATAAATAAATAAATAAATAAGTTTGACTGTAAGACCAATGAAAAAATATTTATTAATTTGTATATAAGCAGTCGACAAAAGTACAATGAAAGTATTGGCAATATTAATTTTTAGAAAAAATGTTTTTTAATTGTTCAGATACAAGCTCGAGAAATTCACCATATATTTCTGATAGTAAATATGAAGAAAAAAAATATTCTATATCCTGGATGTTTTAAATGCAAAAAGCATAAATAAAATATGTTTTAAGTTTTAGAGTATAGCGAGCTACCTTTAATGACGTGTGACGTCCGGACACGCATGCCCTTCCGTACAATAACTTTATAAGAAGCGCTTATGTATATTGTTCATATACGTAGGCGTTTCGATATTCACTTGGTTTTATTCGAGCCTGGAGTTTCCTCCACTAGCTCGGCAACCTCAAACGCTTGAAAGTAGAAGAAGGGTGATACCTAGTCTGTTTTATCTGGGCTAGAGTCCAAGGGTTCTTTTAGATACTTATTTCCTTCGTTTCTTGAAAGAAATGAGTATCTCCCTCGGCCTACAGGCCTAGTTCCCTAACTTATGTATAAAAAAAACGAGGGGCATGTACGATCCTACCTCATGGGAGGATCAGTCACTTCCCCGGATCAAGGAGATGTATGTAGTACAAGTGAGAGAAAGAGAGAGAAGACAAATGTGAGATTTTTTATATTTGGAATATTTATTTTATTTTTACTTACTGACAAGGTGAGAGAGAGACAGAGAGATGGACCTGGACCGTGACTGCGTGTTGACTGCTTCTTGACTGCGATTTGACTGCGTTATTTTGGTAGAAAAATCGGGGCTTTATATACCCGAAAAAGTCCATGATCCCTCTCTCTGCTCCTCGATTTTATCGTTTTTTATTATTTTATCTATTTTAAGAAAGGAAGAAATTACTTTGTGTTTTTTTTTCTCTTTTTTTTTCTTTCTTTCTTAAAATTATAATCTTATAAATAATATTCGTATGCTTATTTTATTATAGGGTTAGTATGGAGGATGTGAAGCGTTAGGTAGTAAGCGAAAAATGCGAGTTTTATTTATGTACCGATATAAATTTTATTATAATAAAAAAAAATCTATAAAATGTTTAAAGTTTATAAAGTTTAAATGGAAATCGTTATATATATATTTTTTTTCTAAGGGTGACACTGATTAATCTGGTTTCTCCTGTTCCTTCTGTCTACCCTTTTTCTTTTGCGTTGTTGTTTCTTTGTTTATGTAAGAGATGCGAAGTCTATTCGCATGGACGATCTTACTGCTTTTATTTATCTGGATCCTAATATTATTCTTGTTTAGCACTTCTAGTATTTTGTGAGGTCCAGAGTAATGATTTCCGAATTTATTTGGTTTCGGACCAGACAGTAGGAATACGTAATCCCCTATTTTAAAATTCCGTGGATTAATTTTCCTGTCGTAGTATTTTTTTGAACGAAATTTTGAGAATACCAGGTTGTCGTAGGCTAATTTTTGGATTCCATTCAACCGTGTGACTAGGTTGACTAGATATCCTTTGTACGTCGGTAACAAGTCTCCTTCTCTTAAAGGATCGATAGAAGGCAACCGGACGATTCTACCGAAGATTAATTCGTACGGCGTATGCTTAGTGCTTTCTTGAACACAAATATTATAATTTAAAATGGCTATATCTAACCAACTGTCCCATTCTTCGTCGTTGGTAGTATATTGTTTTAAGAACTCGCCCAAAACGTGGTGCGAGCGTTCTAGTGATCCATTAGATTGCGGGTGAAAAGCGGTTGTCCGTAGTTTCTTTATTTTGAACCGTTTAGCTATTCGGTTCATTAAGCTACTCAGGAAATTCTTCCCTTGGTCCGTTAGGATGATCTTTGGTGTTCCAAAGGTGCAAATAAACCTTTTTATAAAAGAATCCGCTATGGTAGTGGACAGCGTATCCGGTAAGGGTACTGCTACGCAGAATTTAGAGAACTGGTCTTGCATTGTCAAGATGTATTCATTTCCAAGTTTAGTAGGGGTTAATGGCCCTACGACATCTAAAGCTATTTTATAAAAGGGTGTGCCGGGGATGTCGGTGATCACCATTGGTTGTTTAGTTTTTAATCTCACTAGTTTTTTAAGTTGACAATCCAAGCATTGTTGTATTCTCCTTTGAACGTCTTCCTTTAAATTATTCCAATAATACTTTTGTTTGATTCTGTTATATGTCTTAGACACACCTCTATGTCCGCCTATTGGTGACTTATGTAATTCATAGAAAATTTCGTCTCTTTTCTCTTTTGGAACGTATTTAAGGGTGTCGGTGCAAATGATAATTTTAGTTGGAGAATTCATAAAAGATGCTTTTATTGTTTCGAGAATGTCTTGCCATTCTATGTTTTCAATATTCTTACTTTTGGCAATGCTAATAAGGTTTTCTCCTATTTTGATTAAAATTTCTTTTAAGATCGATAAAGTTTTGTATATATTGGTTTTTATTATAGTCATGGATATGGGTATTTCTCCTCGTATGCATAATGCGAAAAGATTCTTACAGTGCGTCCCTTTTATTCGTTGGACGTCTCCAATATCCATGGGATTAATATTTATGTCATTGTTTTCCAATAGTTTTTTAGCACCCTCGTCACAGGGTTTTCCGTCGCTAGTTACGAAGAAAACGATGTTATCTTTGCGGTGGCATATTGAATCTTTAGTTTCTATTACTTTGCCTCTTTCAACCTCGTATTCTTTGTCGTGATTTGAGCGAATTGACGAGTCGGTGGAGGGTATTGATTTGGTTTCTTCTGGCTGATCAGCGGTTGTCAGCTGGGGTAAGGCTGTTGGTTCAGCTTCAAATTCTTCATGTGATTCCGGTTCACTTTCGGCATAACAAGGCGCCTGTAATTTTGCGTCACGCGTGGGCCTTTTTCCTATCGGAGATATTTGGTTAGTTTCCCCTTTCGTAATGTCCTTTGTTCTTTTGTTTCCAATTACTGGTGAAGGAGGTTCGGACTCCCCTTGCGTAATCTTTTTAGGTCGTCCTCTCTTCTTTGCTTGTATAATTATCTTCGGATTAGATTTATTTTTATCGGTGCATCCTGGCGTATTGTTGAGCTCTCGTCCTGATCTTGTCACGATATTTGTTGTAACTATTTCAGGTGGATTTCGCGATAATGCGCCTGCGTTAGAATTTAGTTTTCCTGGTTTATACAAGACGGTATAATCATATTCGGAGAGTTTGAACCGCCATTTTTGCACTCGTGTATTCAGGTCTGCTGATTTAAACCAAACTAAGGGTTGATGATCAGTGATGATTGTTATTTTCCTTCCATATACGTAGGAACGAAATGCCTGTACGCTATGTATGACTGCTAAGGCTTCCTTTTCGTAAACCTCGTATTTAAGTTCTGCATTGCGTAAAACTCTAGAAGTATATGCTATGGGTCTATCTTTTCCTATTTCTCCCTGGGACAGAATACCTCCTATAGCGTATCCTGAGGCATCAGTTGTTATATTAAATGGTTGAGTAAGGTCGGGGAATTGTAGTAAGAGTGCATTGCATAGAATGTCTTTTAAAGTTTGAAAGGCTTCTTCGGTTTTGTTCGACCATTCAAACGTTACATTTTTTTGCAGCAATTTTGTTAATAGCTTTGCAATTGCAGCAAATCTTTCAATAAATCTGCGGTAATATCCGGCTAAACCAAGAAACTGTCGCACGTTCTTTGCGTTTTTCGGTTGTGGGAAGTCTTTTACAGCTTCTATCTTTTTTTCGTCGGGACTAAGTCCTTTTTCACTCAAACGATGTCCTAGATAATTCACTTCTCTTTTCAAAAATTCGCACTTATCGGTTTGTAACTTCAATCCGGCGTCTCGAAGTCTGTTTAATAGTAGACTCAATTTTCTATCATGTTCTGCCAGTGTGTTTGCATATATCACAATGTCGTCCAAGTACACAAACAATTCTCTGCCTTGTAGTCCTCTTAATAAGGTGTCCATTAACCTTTGAAAAGTGGCGGGTGCATTTTTCAACCCAAAAGGCATACGAACGAATTGATAGTGTCCAAACGGCGTACTGAAAGCTGTTTTATGTGCATCTCTCGGGTCCATCTTAATTTGGTGAAACCCTGATGCAAGATCTAGTACGGAGTAATATTTTGCACCTCCTACTTGGTCAAATATCTCAGTAATATTCGGCAGTGGATATGCATCGCTTACCGTTTTTTCATTCAAAGCTCTGTAATCGAGCACCATTCGCCATCTTGGTCTACCTTGTGAGTCCGCTTTCTTCTTTACGATCCAAATTGGGCTATTAAATGGAGAATCGGAGTTCTCTATTACCCCTTGGTTTAATAAATCATTCACCTGCCTATCTATTTCTTCTTTGAGCGAGTGAGGAAATTTGTATTGTCGGGCATTGACTGGTTCTTCGTCTGTGGTTTTTATTCGGTGAGTTATAGTATCTGTTCCAGGCAACGAATCTCCGGGTAGAAAGAAAATATCGCGATTTTTTTCGACTAAGTGCTGTACATATTCTTTTTCGGTTTCATTAAGGTGATCTGTCCGTATTATATCTCTTATAGATGCGGTTTGTGCGGAAGTTAAGCTCTCCGTGGGGAAAACGGTGGATTCATTATTTACTCCCTTTGAGGGGATGTTCAGTTCTTCAAATATTAGTTCTTGCGCGAGTGAATAAAGCGTCTTTGTGGATATACTCTCATTATCGAAATAATTATTTAAAAATTCGTTCGTTTCGTCATCTATGCGTAACAATTCTTCGTTCAGCTTTTGTTGTTCGTCGTCTGTTTCGCTCTCGTCGCTCTCACTTTCGGTAGATGCGTTCGCAAGCATCGAGTCTACTGTATTTTCTGTTCCTCCTACTTCCATTTGTGCGTCTAAATTTTTGTGAAGCAACCCTGGTGACACAAATTCAATTGGTTGGTCATGTGTATGAAGAAACTCA
The DNA here is from genome assembly GCA_018907035.1 of Sycobia sp. Sy_11. NCBI lineage: Eukaryota > Metazoa > Arthropoda > Insecta > Hymenoptera > Epichrysomallidae > Sycobia > Sycobia sp. Sy_11. The sequence continues at coordinate 207,662 of JACCIC010000099.1, read as the reverse complement.
AGTTGTTTCGTCTCATAATTTAATGTGACTCGAACGTCACTTAAATATCGTGCTCCTAAAATACCAGAATACGGTATTGGAAAATGATCGGAGACGACATGAAAGCTAGAAATTCCTCCCAGAACTTTTAGTCTTAAGGTTCCTAGGGTAGAAAATTGTTCCGAGCTTATCCCCTTCAAGAGTCCTTTCTGTGACTCATCGATTTTGTATTGGTGGGGTATGGTTCCTCTTTTTATCAAGTTTCCCTCCGATCCTGTGTCTATTAGGAATCTGCATTTACCGCCCATTGGGTTCTTGGTAACTACAGTAGGAAGTAGCTCCGTTTCCTGTTCAACGTGGATATTCACAATGCTGTATGTAGGTATATCCAAGGTTTCATTTCCTAGTTGTAAATTCGTCATTTGCCCAGCTATGATGAGCTGTTTATGGCTAAAGTTTAATTCGGCGTTGGTTTCTGTTAAAAATTCTGATCCTATGATTCCATTGTATGGAATAGGGAAATCGTCTGATACAATCAGGAGTTCGATTCTTTGTCCGGCAATTTTTAATGATACAGTACCTAGGGTTGTCTCTTTACTATCTCCCACTCCTGTTAGTGTATAAATTTTCGATTCATTTATGTGTGCTCCTTTTGGTATAGATCCCATATTGAAAATACTTACTTCGGATCCACTGTCTATCATAAAAGAGAGAAGATATTGTGGCCCGAACTGGACCTCTACATATGGTACGTAGTTGTTTATTGTGGTTCCAAGGGTATTAGTTCGCCTAATAGATTCGTTAGTTGGTTTGTGTTCATTGAGCGCGTTTGTCTGTCGCAAGTCCCTTTGTTCGCGCTCTCGTTCTGGGGACTTCGTCCATTTCCCTGGTTATATTGCCGCTTTCGACATTCTGATATCGTGTGCCCTGGGTATTTGCAATAAGCACAGGTAGGTCTATTAGAAGTGGTAGCGGTTTGTTGAACGGGATCGCGTACCCTACATGTAGCTTCAGAGTGCCCTAACCTTCCACATTTTTGGCATTTCGGAATCGGTTTTTGCTTATTCGCTTGATTCGTTCGACAGAAATTAGCTGTATGGCCAAGCTTATTGCATAGCTGACACGTTATAGACGATGGTCTATTGCTGTTTCTGCAGTCACGGGCATTATGACCGATTGTATTACATGCTTGACACTTGATCGTTGCGAAGCACTAAGAAGTATTATGGTTTGACCTTCCACAAGTTCGACATGACAGCGTTTGGCTTGGTCTGAGTCTTTTCCGACATTCTGCGAACGTATGACCTATTATATTGCAGTAGCTGCAAGGGGTATTCCTTGGAAGAGTTAGATTATTTACATGTCGGGGATATGCATTTTGTTTGTTAGGTTTATGGCGTATTTCTTGCCTCTTAAATAAGTTTTCTCGAGCTTCGAGTCTTCGTTCTACTGCTATCGCGTCTTTTACTACGTCTTCGATTGCTTCATTCTCTTTCAGTCTAGTTTCGATTTCGGGTTTTAATCCTAGTCGAAAACATTCTATGATTGCTTTTTCGATGCTGCGCTTGAAGGCAGGTGTGTTTGGTGCCTTGGTTCTGTGGCGATTTACTTCATAAATTTGAGAAACGATGTCTCTCATTCTATTCGCGTATTTTATAACTGATTCATGTTCGCCCTGGTATTGACTACTCAGTTCGCCGAGAAGTTGGTGCACGTTTTTCGATTGGGCGTAAAAGTCCTTTAAATGTTCTTTAAATTCTTCGACTGTGGCGAATGCGTACCCAGATATTATTTCTCTTGCTTCGCCCAAGAGTTTTCTTTTAAGCAGCTTAGTGAAGCTTTCCTCGAGATTGTTGCTTATGAGTTCCCTAGCTTCTGTGCAGTATTCTAGGAACTGGCTAAGAGGAATATTTTTCCCGTCGAATTCAGGAACAAATTTGAGTGCTTCCTTTAAAGATATGGTTGTAGATTGGTCGTTCGCCATTTTAGTGCTTGGTAGGTGTTCAGCTATTAAACAATCACTTGTCAGGTGCGATAAGTATGGTCTAACCGTCTTTTGTTCAGCGAGGTCTATAGAGTCACCGGAGAACGATAAGTTTTCAGGGGTAGATGAACCTGTGTGTATGGGACTGACGTCTTCTATATTTTGTTCGATATTCGATTGTTCTCGAGGCGTTGATGTGCCGAATGGCGTAAATTTAACCTCTTTTAAGTCTTTCGGAGGAGTTCTGAATTCGTCCTCCCTTGGTTGATTCTCAGGTTCGTTTTTTATTGGGATTTCTAACTCCTTCCCCGATCGAGTCTTACTACGTGTATTCATTCGATTTTTAATATATATGTGTATAAATGTGTCTCCCTTTTATTTATGTGGTTGTGAGGCAGTTGCGTATGACTACCGTTTGTTTTGATATTTTATTAATTAGATTTTCTCTCTCTATTTCTCCAATTGGTTTGTTTAAATTATTTTTAATTGTTTCGGTTAATTGTTTATAAAATCAATTTTAATTGTTTTCCTCAACCTTCACCTGTTCAATAATCTTGTTGCAAGATATATATCGATTAGTAATATCGTTTCTTAAATTTTGTAATGATTCAGCGAAATTATATAATTTTTGACCGAGAGGCAGTTGCGCGTGGCTATCGTTTGTAGCTCAGAGGCTTTGGTGCTTGGTCGTATTAATTTAAATTTCTGACCGAGAGGCAGTTGCGCGTGGCTATCGCTTGTAGCTCAGAGGCTTTGGTGTTTGGTCGTATTAATTTTTAAATTTCTGACCGAGAGGCAGTTACGCATGACTATCGTCTGTAGCTCAGAGGCTTTGGTGCTTGGTCGTATTAATTTAAATTTATTAAATTTTTCGAATGGTGAGGTTGAGTCATTGATAACGTTAATTCATTTGTTTAATTTGTAGCATCTTGATTTAGGATTTTTCGTGATTTGTTACGTTCTCTCTCCGTTTTTTATGTTAAGGAATTTGTATAAAATATCGTATTAATTTTTCAATTATTTAATCTCATTTCTCGTTGCGAGGTTTATTCCGTCAAGGAAAGTTGTTTAAACGCTTTTTCTAGGTCTTCTAGAGCTTCTGTGTTCTCCTCTTTGGATAATTTGTGTAGGCTTATTGTAGCCTTTATAATTGTAGCGATAATCGTTTGTAAATCTCTTTCATTTGTTTGTTTTTCTTTTAGTAGGGTTGTAATTTGTTCTTCTCTTTTTTCTGAATTTTTTAATTCTTCCTGCTCTTCTCCGAGCAGAGAATATATTTGCAATATCGTCTCTTTCAATCGTTTATTTTCGGATTGTTCTTTGTTTAGACTCCTTTCCAATTGGTCTATTCTTTTCTCTAGATAGTTTCCGAATTCCCAACGATCATGATCGTTGCTAATTAATGTATCAACATTTTGTTCTAGGCGTTCTAACCTAGTATCTGTATAGATGCTAATTCCTTCGGGATGTAATATTGGTATCATATATTTAGTTTATATGTAAATATTATTATTATTATTATTGTGTATATATATATATATTTATTTTTGTGTTTATTTATTTGTTTATTATTTATTTGTTTGTTTATTTATTTTTATTAAATGTTATTGTTATCGTTATTATTATTGTTATTGGATCGTTGATTAATTTCTGACGTGTAAGAGGTTACGTGGGAAAAACAACAGCAACGCCACCTTCGGCGCAATCTGAGAATCATAAGACGCGTGATTGCGCTGATCTCCGTTAGGTGCGCTGTTGGACGTCTTTACGTAGTTCGTGCTGAACTTTTAGTATGTGTAGTGAGTGCATACATCTAGTTTATTATTTTTTGTGTTACACAGCTGAACGACCAGGTTGTCAGATAAGTATACTTTTCATTATTTAGTTATTTATTAATGTATATAATTTATATAATGTTGCATCTCGTTATATATCCTTTCTCTTTTTTTTTTGTGCCTCTTAATTTTTCTTTGCGTTTTTATATAAGATTGTATATACACTACTGTAAGTGTATGTAGGATCATGTGTATGCATGCATATATATATATACATATAATGTGTGTGATTTTTTTTTCTTTTTATATATTTTATTATAGTTGATGTTTTCAATTTATTATTATGTTTTATTTAATTTTCCCCTTTTTTCTTTGCTTGCATGTATGCATATGTATATATAAATATATATATATATATATATATATATATATATATATATTTATATTTATATATATATGTACAACTATATATATATATTATTCTTTGTTTACTTTGTGATTGTATTTTTTTGTTTCAGATTTTTCTTTAATGGTACAAGGATTCATCGGGTAAGTTTTTTTTTTTTTTTAAAATAACTTGTTCAATATTTCACTTTGTTTTTTATTTTAAATTTTACAATTTCATTTATTTATATGTCTTTTGTTTGATTTTCCAGGCTTCCTGTTTTCTGAATCGCAGTACTTCTTTGGGCCTAGAATACTGATGGGACATGCATTCCAGACAATCTAGGTAAGTATTGACATGTATGCATAGACACATGTGTATACACATATATGCATATACGCACATATATTATTTTATATTTTGTATTACATATATATATATATATATATATATATATATATATATATATATATGGAATACAATATATATATTTTGGAAATATTAGTTGTGAATTGATTGTAATATTTTATTTTATATATTTTATATATTGATATTTTATATATTACAGGTTTTATTTCAATTGTTTGATGCCAAGTGCAAGTTATCCCGGTTGAGCCCCCAAAATTTTAAAATCATATGTGACGTCCGGACACGCATGCCCTTCCGTACAATAACTTTATAAGAAGCGCTTACGTATATTGTTCATATACGTAGGCGTTTCGATATTCACTTGGTTTTATTCGAGCCTGGAGTTTCCTCCACTAGCTCGGCAACCTCAAACGCTTGAAAGTAGATGAAGGGTGATACCTAGTCTGTTTTATCTGGGCTAGAGTCCAAGGGTTCTTTTAGATACTTATTTCCTTCGTTTCTTGAAAGAAATGAGTATCTCCCTCGGCCTACAGGCCTAGTTCCCTAACTTATGTATAAAAAAAACGAGGGGCATGTACGATCCTACCTCATGGGAGGATCAGTCACTTCCCCGGATCAAGGAGATGTATGTAGTACAAGTGAGAGAAAGAGAGAGAAGACAAATGTGAGATTTTTTATATTTGGAATATTTATTTTATTTTTACTTACTGACAAGGTGAGAGAGAGACAGAGAGATGGACCTGGACCGTGACTGCGTGTTGACTGCTTCTTGACTACGATTTGACTGCGTTATTTTGGTAGAAAAATCGGGGCTTTATATACCCGAAAAAGTCCATGATCCCTCTCTCTGCTCCTCGATTTTATCGTTTTTTATTATTTTATCTATTTTACTTATATTTAGTTTAAATTTACAATTTTTGTTTTGAACGTATTTTACTATTTTTGTATTGTTTATTACTATTGTTTTTAATTTGTTCTATTTGTTATAAATATTTAATTTCGATAATTTAACGTTAAAAATTGTACGCTATCGCATCATTAGTATACAATTTTTATTACCTTTAAGGCCTTCGTCGGAAAAACCATACGCTTCTGACGTATGTACTTGCGCAAGTCAACGCCTTATTTGGGCAGATATTACAAAATTGTTTTTCTCGCCCAAACAAGATGATGACATGTTGCATGATTTTTGGTCATCTTAGCATCGAGTTTGCTTCTATTTTATAAAACTTATTATATATATTTATTTTTGTATATATGTAGTTGTATTTATATATACTATTATTTATATATTTATTTATATATGTATAAGTTTACGTATTATTATATTGTATACTATTTTATATATAAATGTGTATATAATTGTTTATCTTTTATTTTTATTCTGCAAAACTATATATATACATATATATATACATCTGTATATTTCATTATTATTATATATTTATCTTATATATATGTATATATATAGTATGTATGTATGTGCATTATAATATCATTTTTATATCTGTACTTATACGTATTATAGTATTTCATACTTGTTTTAATATATATATTTTATACGTATTATAATGTTACATACTTATTTTAATATATATGTTTCATACGTATTATATTATTATATTCTTATTTTATTGTATGTATATTTTATACGTATCATATTATTACATACTTATTTTAATATATATGTTTTTATGTGTATTATAATATTATATACTTGTTTTATTGTATATATTTTATAATATGATATACTTATTTTGTATATATATATTTTAATATTGTTATATTCTTATTTTGATATGTATATATTTATATATTGTTATATATTGTATTTCCTTTTATATGTATATATATATTTATCTCTATTATTATATTTTATAGTTATTTTATACTGTAAACTCTAGCTTACTTATATATATATATATATATATATATATATATATATATATATATGTGTGTGTGTGTGTATATATATATACATCTATATATATACGTGTGCATAAATATATATATATACTATTTATTTTTATAATTTTGTTTTTAAATAATTGACAAATTTACTGTTATTATTATCTCGATGTTACAACGTAATAAGTCTTGCACTTTGATAATTAACGCAGAAAAGGTATATGCAGTTACGGGGTTACCTGCAAACTCATCAGTAAGACTTTTTAGGCAACTTCTGTACAGTGGTATTACGTAATCTGGATACAATACATATTGTGATACAGTATCTTTGTATATTAGGAATTTATATCATAATCTTTTGTGGTTGTATCGTTTGGAATATAAAAACATATTATGAATATTGCGCATTTACTTAATATGTTAAAATCATCCCGCTTCATTTTCTTAGCTTACTTTGACATCATACCACGAGTTTTCAAACTCAGCGCAGGATGAAGTCGAGAATATCCCGATTCACCGAGATATTCACAGCGAAAATATGCAAAGTATAATATGTGGTACTTTTTAGATCAACAGTGACATCGCACTGTGTTCTGTAAAGTAAAGTAAAATTATAAAATAAAGTAGTATAATTAAAAATTATCTAATCGATAAAGAATATTATAGCAAATTTAGATTTTAATAGTTTACCAATCGTATACTAAATACTCCCAGAAAAACGTTCTAGTTACGTCGTAATCCACGCGGTTTAGTTATATGGTAATAGATAGGAACACCTTTATGTGCATAAACTGGTAGGACTCGATCAGACCTTCAAACATCCTTCCAATTCGTTTGTCTATATTCATATATATGATTAAGAACCTTTCTTGACTTGAAACCACATAGAGATCAGTTTCAATTTTGGTTGGAACAATAGCAAACGGAAGAGTGAGGTCCCTGTTGCTTCCTTTCCTATTATATAACATAGCCGCTTTCCTTCAGTCCTTCATAAATGAGAAGTTGCAACGGCCGCTCCATAAAGAAAAAAAAAATTTTTAAATTGCCATTATCGCCTTGTAACTAATGTAATGAAAGACTAATTAATTTTTTTACTTTTTTACAGGGTGACCTCGGTGCCCCTCTGACACACGATAAATATCTTGACGCAATAGCAATTAGTAGTTTTGATGCTTGCGATGAGGAGAGTGTGCCGGGAATTTATCTAGATATTTTATATTATTATTGGTTTATTCATGATGTATTACATGAAAGAATAACGGACGAAATGTTGAAATTACGACTAGTAGAGAAAGAGGAAAATCAATTTATGTTTGAAATAATCTGAATGATTGAATACTATTGAAATTAGTACATTAAAATTTTATTTGAATTTCTGTGACATTTAGTCTATAACTGGTATTTTTGTAAAAAATGAATATTATTTCAATAAATCATATTTCATCAAATATTATAAAAGTCTTTTGAATAAAGTAATGATTATATCTATTATAACTAAATTTGTAGATAAAGCTTGCATTGGTTAACTAATACCATTTCATCATCATTCCTGTGTGTAATCCTTCATCCAAGTAAAAAATACTATAGTCCATACGTATATAAATAGTCTATAAAGGCCTTAAAGTAAAAACTAAAAATAAATTCTTAGGCTGCATGTTTTTATAGTTTTTCAAAGAGAAATGCTACTAGACGCTTAGAAATTTTTTGAAAAATATTTTTGAATCTAAGAAATTTTTTTTTGAGTACAAACTATATACTTCAGTGAACTCTTAAAATTTTTATAATATTCAATTTCTACATTTCCTATGTCACAAAAGGTAAAGACGGCGGATAACTAGAATACCCAGTGGTGGTGTCTGGCAATAAAATGCTGAGGATAGAACATATGGGAATAAATATAAGAGAACCATCGCTCTATACACTAGTACTTAGCAGGAGAGTAGGGCTGCTATACCCAAATGAGACAGTCGTTGGATCGAAAGGGAGGAAGAGACAGAGATAGAGGGGAGAGGGAGGGAGAAGGCAGAAAGAGAGTGAGAAAGAGAGAAATGTAGAGAGAGAGAGAGAGAGAGAGAGAGAGAAGAAAAAGAGAGAGAGAAATATGTAGTTTTATTTCTATATTAAGTTATAAAAATAGAATATAATATATAATTCAATATATGATTATTATTGAAATATAATTACGTAGGAAAGTATTTCAGGTACTGTCCATAATAATATCATTACAGTAAGTTAGTGTTATCAATATTACAGAAATATAGAAAATATATAGAAAACATTATTTTATATTTTTATAAGAATACATAAAAAAATCAATTTTGTGTCTATCAGTCAATGAATGACAATTATGTTTACCTATTAGCTCTATCATGCAAACAATAACCATCATAAAGTTCAGTGTAAACGCAACAATACAAAGAATCATAAGCATAATAAAATCATATAAATATATATAATTACACATATATTTACAAGTCAATAAAATAAAAATCATCATCTTCTGATGTTAATTCACTAATTTCTGATTTTAAGTAACCATCCCTTACATTCATAGATATGTAAAAATTATACTTTTCGTCGCTTCCATATACAAAGGTAATCTCAGCGACCGCTTCAAAAAGGTGCTATATCAACGTTCAGTTCAAGAAGGTGCTATCTCGCAGACCTTGTTTTTGCTTCAATTTCAGTTGGCACCAATACCTAAACCGTCGCGGAATTTCATTTAAAATACGAAAATAAAGTATTGATACATATTAGGTTGTCAAATATCTCCCTTTCGCGGCTATGTACAAAGTGCTACAGAGCTCGTAACTGGCAATACTATACATCATTTGAAAGGCCTTGACATAACGTATAAAACGACGCTATGCATGAATAGTTTGAATAATATTATGGGTTCAAAAGTTATAGACGTGTAAACACGGAGTTCACTAATGCCGAAATTTGCGCTATTTTAAAGTTTTCCTTCGTCAAAGGCAAATCCGCTAGAGCAACGTTCTGTGAGATTAATTGTGTTTTGGGAGATGGCACGCTATCACTTCGAACCGCAGAGGAATGGTTTCGACGATTCAGAGCCGGGGAAAACGACACTATGGATAAGCCACCCGGCGGAAGACTTGTGACGATGAATACCGATCAAATCATGGAATTTATCGAGTTAGACCGGCATCTTGCATCTCGTGACATCGTCTAGGAAATGAGAGTTAGTCACCAAACGATTTTAAACCATCTGCAGAAGGTTGGATACAGAAAAAAACTTGATGTTTGGGTGCCGCATGATTTGACGCAAAAAAACCTTCTGGCCCGACTCAACGCCTGCGATGTGCTGCTGAAACGGAACGAACTCGACCCATTTTTGAAGCGGATGGTGACTGGCGACGAAAAATGGATCATATACGACAATATCAAGCGAAAACGATCGTGGTGCAGGGCCGGTGGACCGTCCCAAACAGTGGCCAAGTCGGGATTGACGGCCAGGAAGGTTTTGCTGTGTGTTTGGAATTGGAAGGGACTCATCCACTATGAGCTGCTCCCATATGGCCAGATACTTAATTCTACCATCTACTGTGAACAACTGGAGCGTTGGAGGCAGGCTATCAACCAGAAGCGTCCACAATTTGCCAACAGGAAGGGTGTAGTATTTCACCAGGACAACGCCAGACCACACACTTTGTTGATAACTCGTCAGAAGCTACGGGAGTTCGGATAGGAGGTTTTATCGCATCCACCATATAGCCGGGATATAGCGCCAAATGATTACCACCTGTTCCTATTCATGACGATCGCCCTTGGTGGTGTAAAGTCGGACTCAAAAGAAGCTTATGAAAAGTGGCTGTCCGAATTCTTCGCAAATAAGAAGAGGGCTTTCTACGAGAGGGGTATTATGAAGTTGCCGTCTAGATGGAAACAGATTATCGAACAAAACGGTGCATATTTGAAGTAAATCCGACCACTATAACACGTTTTATAAAGCATTGAATGAACAGCAAAAAAGCGGAAGGGAGATATTTGATAACCTAATACATAGACACGCATTATAGCGCTAACAATTTTCTTCACTTCGCATATTCAATTATCGATAAATCAATCACAATTCCAAAGACCCTTCGCTGTTCACGTTCAACAACACACAATGCAATATATCAACGTTTCATCTAGGGGTTCTGCGGTTTGCTTCTAATAAAACCTGATCTTCTACCAAATACGCAGAAATACTAATAATCGCTGGCTATTTAGACCTCACTCACCTACCAGTCTTAGAATCGCACGTCGAGAGGTTCATTGGCAAAAGTAATATTTCATATATTTTCGAGATAGCTAAATCTTCTATAAGTGAGATTCTAGCCTGTACTAAACTCTTACTATGCTAGGATGTCTGATTGATATTTAATTAAAAACAATTCGAAGTAATAAAAATATAAAATATTTATTATAAAATTAAACTGAACAATCGAGATAATATAAAGTTATATTAATCTGAACAGAGACGAGAAAGTAATGAATGTTAGCGCTCTTTCGACGTGTTTATATAGACTCGAGGCCCCTTCTCGTAGGGTCAAATTACGGGAGATAAGTCCCACTCGCTGATCGCAGCCCAAACTTTTGCGCAGCCTGATGGTCGGAGCGCCCGAGATGGCAAACTGAACACGTCACTTCTTTCGAAATTCTCAAGATTTTCACAAAGCCAGAATACAATTCACTTAAACGAAAATCTGTAGAAAGCCTTTTTTATGTAAAATCTTCGAATTTACCGACACAGCACGGAAATTGCTTATATAAGCATAATCATTTACCTCTTTCGACAACCTCAAGATTTTCCTTTAGCAAATATTCGGTCACATCTTTGTGAAACCGTATAAATACTAATTTTCAGTAAAACCTTCGGTTTTCCCGTCACGACACGTAAAATGTGTACCAAATTTGTACACGGTATGTGGGCCTTTAATTAGAGTTCGTTCACGATCACTTTTTTCTAACTACGAACTTCTTTTCATATTTAATATAGAAAACAATATATTTCTTTACGGAAATTCATAGCAAAACGACGATACATTATTTCAACATTCCCGAATATTCGACAAGTTCCCGTCTCTGCTTTACATGATATTTCATCATTTTAGACAACATGCATTCATTTTCTTCGCCGCAATGCCGCTTTCTGCCGAGATTTTAGGTTTTAAGTTACAGGGATCACATATCAACCAAGTCGACAATTGATATGTATACAAATTCGCACTTACAAATATGAATCTGAAAATTATTACGCATACAATCGAAGATTTAATCTAATAATATTTTACATTAACTTCTACGAAACAAAAACGTATTTATCTTAATATTTAAACAAGTAAATTTTATAAATGTATCACGCTTAACACATATACATGAATTTATAGAAATAAAAGAAATTGAAGTACTATATTAATTTCATCACGTGTAACACAAACTAAAATTTATAACGTAGAGAAATCTTTTATATTAAATAAACTATAATTCTCAGATAATGAAATACGATATTATATTATGAAATTCAATAATCTTTTACTTTAAAGAAACAAACCTTAAATAAATATAAAAGCTATCAAACTTTAGTAAAAAATAGTATAATAAAAAAAAAAAAATCGTATTGCTGAATACGGTATTTTTTCTAATTTTTTAATAAGAATTTTGCGGGAAGGAAAATAAATAATACATAAAGCTTCTATAGTCGATTACCGATCTCGCATAACTTGTATAAAATATCATAAGTGTATTTAGATCTGCTCCCCCAACAGTTGCCTTGTAAGAATTTAATAATATTTAGGGCTCTATGGCACTTTTTTAACAACGAAATTTCTTTGAGGCGAGCAGATTAATTGGTAGTCGATGATGATACCTAAAAACCAGGCTGAATCGCGCGAGATTAATGTACAATTATTATCAATTTGTAAACTTATGCTGCCAGGGTGAATATTCTCGTGATTAAAATTTATATAAATACTTTTATGTGATGATAAATTAAGACCTAAGTTACCAAATTGTATCGCGGAATTTTTTACCATTTTTTCAAGAGAATTTTTATTTTTTGAAAAAAATAACAAGGTTTTTGACGAATTGTCGAAGGGATACAGTTCTCAATGAATCATTAAACATCTCGGTTACGCATAAAATATATAGTAAGAGGTTGAGTAGGCCGCCCTTTGTGGCACCTCCTTGTAAGTGTTCATAATGTTATCACTAATTCTGGTATAAATGTGTCTTTTATACGTTAAAATCTTAACAAGATTAATGATCTGCTTCGGGCATCCGTACTATGACAAAATTTTAAGAAGTATTTTACTATTTAGATTATCAAATGTCAAGAAATACAGTATGTAATTGTTTTTTGTTTGTTTAAATGTTTCACAGATGTGTAAAGTAAGATTCAGTAAATGGTCTGAACAAGAGTACCCTTTTTTCAATCCACATTGATTTTTAAGAAGTTGCAATACTCTAGCCACCATTGAACCTTATTTTTAATAATTGTGTGAAACAATTTGCACACTTATGATGTCATCGAAATAGATCTATAATGAATTCCATCCGATTTACTCATAAAATGAGTGTACGATTTTTTCCATTTTTCTGGAAAATTAGTGGATTTATATATAAATTAATAAATATTTTTATCGGTCTTACAATCTTTACAATACAATATATTAGCTAAAACAATGACAGTCAGACTGTCCTTGTTTATATTCACTCCCGTATAATCTGAAGTAAAGCTTATTACAACAATAAATTATAATAAAATTAAAAATAAAAATAAAATTAATAATAAAATAAAAATAAAAATAAAATAATAAATAAAATAAATTAAGAATAATAAAAGCAATATTCTATGTTAGTAAAGCACAACCTGACTGCCCCCACCACCTTAATTTGGGAATCACTTTCGTGTCCGACGTTTCGAACCGCTACGGTTCATCCTCAGGAACTAAACTGAATTGGTATATATCATTGGTATATACCATTAAATATATCTAGTAAAATTAATTTATATTTTTTTGGAAGTTTTTTAAATGAGAAATAATCTAAGCCACCTGATCCTGGGGATAATTTAGAATTATGTGTTTCCAAAGCTATTTATATTAAATTCAACAAATGTGAAGTTGGATTTCAGAGATTTGTTGTTTTGAGTATGTGCGAGCAGGCTAGGGTCTTCTGGAATGCATGGGTGGTATATGTTATCTAGAGACTTTATTTTTTGTTTAACTTGGAGGGTTTCGGTGAGATCGGAAGGCGAAATGTTGATTCATTTGTTTTTACGAATTCTATCTGTGTTCCAAAAGTATTTACTATTTTTTTAGCTAAGCTTATTGCAAATTGTTTGAAATTTTCTATTTTTTTTGTTTAAAAATTTTTCTTGCAGAGACTTTTTCTTGGAACCAGATTTCTGTGCGCATTCTTATCAACATTTTTTGTCTAAGGTATATCACATATTATTGCCTCTTTGACAATCTCTACAAAGAAATTATATTTTTCGTCCGCATTAGAATTATCGTACTGGATAGAACGAAATTTATAATAGTTGGTTTCTAGTTGATTTAGTACTTTTTTCCAGACTTTACGATACGGTTTTATACGATGTGATTTTTTAAATGTAATTAGCTTTTTCTGTATTTAAATTAACAATTATCGGATATTGACCAGAGTCCCCGGTGTATTTATTTATTTTAGATTCATTCTTTTCGGCGATATTAATATTGGACAGAATAAGGTCTATTTTAGATGTTCATGTTACGTCAAGGCGTGTTATGGTGTCAATATTGTGAATAATTAAATTCTTTTTATCGATGAAATCTAGAAGATTTTGTCCGTTTGTATTGTTACAGTTCCACACTATGTGGTGTGAATTAAACTCACCCATAATAATGTTATTTTCCAAAGTTTTAAAATTAGTAAAAATTTTTCTCCATCCAGCAACGTTACGAATATGGGGCTGTGTAACAAACATTGAGATTAAAGATAGGTTTGATATTAGTTAATTTTAGAGCACATAGTTAAATACTCTAATTAGGTAATACAAGATTTGTTATTTCCGTGTATACGATAGTCTTTCTAATCAAGCATACCTCCTCTTCGTCTATGAGCACGGTCCTTTCTATAGCTTGGAAATCCAGGGAAGTGAAAATTTAGATTGAAGGCGATAATCAAGTTTCAACACATGCAAAAATATCTGTATTTTCAAGAATTCTTTTTAATTCCTTTTGTATGTTGAAGTACACTTCTAGCGTTCCAGAAAATTAATTTCATCTTGAATGTTAAATCAAATAGTAGTAATGAAAAAAATTACTTTATTATGTAATTTTTAGTTTAGTTTATTTAAAGAAATGTGTTAAGTAGTATTCGTTACATTGATCTGGACGAATTGTCTGATTCAGTTTCAGTGTCACTTTCTAGTAATAATTTTTTCTTTATCCCCGATAATTTCGCTTTTAATAACTTTTTACTGGTACTATATAATTCATACATTATAACAACAAAGTTTTCCTACTTAGGAGTAATTGATGCCGCTACAGTAGTTATATCATTTTGTCCCAATGATTCGTTTAAAAACTTTAGAAAATCATTGACCGTCGAGCCGTATTTAGAGGATGCAGCTTCAATAGACTCTTTCATAGGTAAAAGAAGTAATTCCATATTTATAATTTTGTCATCTGTAATTTTTTGATTAAGGTTCATTTTCCTTTTTTTTGTTTGTGTTTTTTTTAATTCCTTGTTCTCATTGATTTGGATTGATATATTTTTTGTGTTTTGGCTTTGTAACAAGTATTCCGCTTCCGAGTTCTCCAGTTTGAAAATCTCCGTAGGTATTTCAGAAGATATATATATATATATATATATATATATATATATATATATATATGAGGGAGGGGGCCTTTTACAGTTACCTTATTCATTACTTGGTTTATATTACTTAAATTAATTTGAGTTTCTTCCACAATATTCACAGAGTCTGTAGTAGTCTATAGTTGGAAAGAGAGAAGAATTTCTGAGGCCTTCGAACATATTTTAGCTGTATGCCCGCTTTTTTACAGACAAAGCAGCAAGTAGATTCGGTGCTAGAGTAAAACTCATAATTTACATTGTTGTAATTGATTCGAAAAGATTCAGGAAATTTGTTTACATCCTTTAATTTTACGTACATTTGACGTCTATAAAAAATAATGTGTGTTCACTCGGATTTATTAAGACCCGCTCTTATGTTATTAACTTGTGATGTGCGGACAATGTTAATTTTTTTAATGCCTCTAAAATTACTTCGTTGGGTATTGCTGGACTTACATTATAAATCACTATTCTTTTGTTGCTTTCAATGTACGATCTCATTTTTAAGAGATTATTTTTCATTTGAGCATTTTGATTTATTAGTTTTTGAGCGAGTGAATTTTTGTTCAGAAATAATATTACTCTTGAACCAGAACTTGTATAAATGCACACTATATCGTTAATATTCGCTAACTTTTCTAATCCATCGAGATAATCGTCGTTTGAACAATCTGGTATAGATTTAATTATAGCTTGTTCATTTCTTGGCTTCACTGCACTTGCGTATGATAATGCTATACTGGTTTGGGATAAACTGGATTTTTCTTGAAAACTATGTTTGAGATGGCATACGTATCGATGTGGGGGTGCGCAGTTATTGTGCAGATGGTGTGCAGAAGTCTACGGTATGGGCCTCACTCACACCTTAGAGAGAGGTATGGCCTGCATAGGCTTCAGGATAGAGCGATCCCCCCCCTTCCTTACACATCTAGTCCGATGGTGTGAATGGACTAAGGACACTCCGCTCCCGACCATCGAACGTGTGACAACCTTCGGTAGGAGAAACCGCGGTAGTTGCTTAAATCTACTCCGTTTATATTGTTTCGTGCATCTATTCATCCGTTGTGTGAAGCATTAGATTAAAGTCTACATTCACTCTTATCAGTATTATTAGAATATATTGCGTGTGCATGTGGGTGTGTGTGCGCGCGATTAAGGACTGTTTGCGGGACAAGGCACTTGGCCTTGTGGTATCTACTGATTGTAGAAATCCGAGGAGCTTCCCAGCGGCGCACGGTGTTGTGCCCAGAGGCTGAGCTCAGCGGCAAGGGCTGTACCCGTTCCTGAGACGTCAGGGCTGCGGCTCAGAGCAGGAGGTCATCAGCGGAACGCTCCTTCCCCAACGGACCTCACCCGCCGTGTAGGGTCGCGGCGGTATCGTCCTGCGCCGGAGTGCTCATACTCCTAAGAGTTGTGTGTGTGGTAAGCGAGTTTTATTCTGTAAGTCGCGTAAGTCTGGATTTCTCTATTAGAGCGCGTTTAGTCATTATAAAATTTATTAAGATATACGTGTTTTATAAGATATATTTATTAAGGTATACCATTAAGAAACCATTGTAAAACCGGCTTTTTCCTCCACTCATCGAGTGGAGGTTTTTTATGCCTCGTGCGCTTATAATAATAAATAGCTATTTAATATAAATTTTTCATTTGTACGTTTCATTATTGCACCTGAATATCCACTCCCATTAAACCCAATTCATACTCCATTGAACTTTACAACATTTTTGGTGCCCCGGGTGAGGAGTGGTTGTTCGAGTGTAATATTAAATTTATCTCATTAGAATTTATATAATATTCATTGTTTTTGTTTATATGTAGACGTATATATTTCCTTAAAGTTATTCGTATGTATAATCACGATTTTTTACTTGTGTATTTATTAGTATCATATATCTATATTATAATTATTATTTTATTAATTTCCACGTTAGTTAGTTTATTATTAGTCAGTATTGTTCACTACGTAAAGTCATTTAAGTTAGAAATAAGTAAATATTGTATCGTTGGTCCACCAGTTAGCGTGCCGTAACTTGATAGGTTATAGGGTCGTCTTAATTAACTTAATATCATAAGGTTAAAATTTAACTGTTTTTTTTTCTTCGCTCGTCGTTTCATCTTTAAACAGCTTAAATTATTATATTCAGCCGTCGCGGAACTCATAATAAGAATATTTAAAATGAAGCCTGCAACCTTTAAAAAATTAACTGCAGCGCAAAGCGCGCGTTTAACGGAACTTGAGCTCTTGAGTTCAAGAATCAGAGAAAAACAGCGTGCTTCCCTTAATGCAAAGATAATAAAATCGCGATTGGATGCTATAAATCAAATATGGTCCGAAGCGCGAAACTCGCACGCCGAAATTGTGACTCAGAATGAAGCACAAACGGATTCATATACGCTCACTGGAGTCTTCACGCGTTTACAAACTACATATGAAGATACACTCGATTATCTTCTGATTTTAGCAGCGGACTTCGATAAACATGCTAATGATTCCTCCCTCCGTTGCGCGAGCGATACAGACCAACGTTCAACGTCACGATCAACAAAGCTCCCAAAATTAGATCTTCCCACGTTTTCCGGTAAATATGAAGACTGGGAAAGCTTCTGTGATCTTTTTACGGCACTCGTGCATAACGCGCCGGGGGTAGAAAATGCTACCAAGTTACAATATTTAAAATCGTGCCTTACGGGTCCCGCTGCGGACTTGGTGAAGGCTGTCACCATTACGAGTGTCAATTATAGCTCAACCTGGCAGGCCTTGAAGGCACGATTTTATAACCCGCGACTGACCGTAGCAAACCACCTAAATACCCTGATGAATCTACCCCACTTAAGGAAGGAATCGGCGACGGAGATACAAACCTTCGCGGACGAATCCCAACGAATCGTGCGCGCGTTGACAAATTTAAAGATGCCCGTGAACCACTGGGATGTGTGGCTCGTGCACATCTTAAGCGCGCGTTTAGACCCTGAATCTAGGAAACTATGGGAATCTGAGTTGAGTGATAAAGATCGTTCAATGAGCACAAATTTGCCGTCGGACGGTGCCGACACGGACTTAAACCATCGGTTTCCTACGTTCAATGAATTAAGCAGCTTCTTAGAAAAACGCGCCCATGCTCTTAGCATGATCGGAATAGATGCGGAGAAGAAGTCCTACTCTGCGAATAAACCGTTTTCGGGATCGCGTAGAGTTTTCCATACAAACGCATCGCGGCCGCAGAAAGTTACTACGTCGAAATGCCCTTTATGTTCCGCGATGCATGTCTTAGCAAAATGTCCAGTATTTATGGCAAAAACTACTTACGGGCGTCGGTTAGATATCCGTCATCTACGATTATGTTTCAATTGTTTCGGCCGACACAATTTTAAAGACTGCATCTCCACCGGGAGGTGCACTAAATGTCGGGACAAACACCATTCCCTGCTTCATTTCGAGACTAAAAAACGTACGCAACCTCCCCTCCCTTTTGTCGAAAACAAGACACAAATTGAAAAAGGAGGAGACGATAATTCCAGCGCGTTAAATATACATACAGTGAACGCCTCAAAGACTAAATCCCCAGTAATCCTGGCTACTGCGCAGATTACCTTAATCGGACCCCATGGCACGTGTACGCGCGCGCGTGCTCTCCTAGATCAAGGCTCGGAAGGCTGCTTCGTGACGGAAGCAATGGCACAGCTGCTGGAATTAACGCGAGAAAAGGTGAACATCTCATTAGCTGTAGTCGGAGGTGGTACGGCTGGAGCAGCGCATTCGAAAACTAAACTTGTTATTCGCTCACGTTTAGATCCGGAATTCGAAATCGAAGCCGAAGCACTAATTCTCCCGAGACTTACCTCAGAATTGCCCGCGCGTAAAATTTTAGACCTTGATTTAAAGCAATTTGAGGGAATAGATCTAGCTGACCCGCAGTTTCTCATGCCAGATACCATCGATGCTATAATAGGCGCGGATATTTATAGCCTTCTGTTACGGCCGGGACTGCAACGCTTCCCCCCGTATCAGGTAGTCGCCCAAAATACGGCCCTGGGATGGATTATCTCGGGATCGGCCCGAGGTGGCCCGTCACGGCGGGCGGGGCGGCAATATTACGATCCCTTTGCAGCCTTTCATATTGCCCCCGCGGAGGATTTATATAGTACCTTAGAGCGTTTCTGGACATTAGAAGAAGTACCGCGGTCGAACTTCACGCTAAAACCAGATGATGAGATGTGTGAACGGCAATTTGCTAATACACACACGCGCGCGGCAGATGGTCGGTATACCATTCATCTCCCATTAAAGAGTGAAATACCTGAGGTCGGAATTGAGACGCGTCGTATAGCTTTGGGTTCACTGCACAATGTGCACTATAAATTTGGAAAGGACCCTGCGCTAGCAAAATCGTACCGTGAGTTTACGATGACCTACGAGGAGCTGGGCCACATGACGAAAATACCCACGAATGAATATAACAACCCGCGCGCTTGGTACCTACCTCACCACGCGGTCTCGCATAATAATAAAATCAGGGTCGTATTTGATGCGTCGCGAAAAACACAGGAACGACACTGTTTGAACGATTTTTTATTGCCCGGTCCGCCGCTTCAAAAGGATCTGTCACTAATTCTGCTGAACTGGCGTCGATATCGGTACGTTTTTACTACCGATATTGTGAAAATGTTCAGACAAATCCATGTTGCGCCGTCGGATCGCGACTTCCAAAGAATCGTATGGTCCCCGAGCAGTGATGATCCCCCAGCAGAATATCGATTGAACACAGTCACGTACGGAACTAACTGTGCTCCTTTTTGGCACTGAGGACACTAAAACAGTTGGTGCGGGACGAACGTGATCGGTTTCCTCTGGGCGCGCATTGTCTGGCGGAGGACACATATGTTGACGACACATTTTCCGGTGCCGACGAAATTCCATTAACTATTCGGATACGCCAAGAGCTTACGGAACTCCTTCAATCGGCGGGTATCGAATTAAACAAATGGGCTGCGAATGATCCGCGAATTCTTCCTACGCACGTGGAATGGAATCATATAGCAACACCAAAGTCGATCGATCGAGAAAACTCCATGAAGACATTAGGCGTATACTGGAACCTGATCGAAGATGCATTTAATTTTAGTGCATCTCTGTCAAACAATTTTCCGAAAACCCCGACTAAAAGAACCGTTCTTTCAAGCATCGCACGCTTGTTCGACCCGCTAGGGTGGTTATGTCCAGTCACAATATCGGCAAAGATATTAATGCAGGATATATGGATTCTGAAATCCGACTGGGACAGTCCATTGCCAATGGATATACGGGAACGGTGGCTCGAATATTGCGCCTCATTTTCGTCACTTCCCACCATATCGATTCGTCGTTGGCTCGGTACTCGGGGGGATCAAATGTTACAGGTACACGGTTTCTCGGATGCCTCCTCGCGCGCATATGCCGCTGCCGTATACCTGCGCGTGCAAGAGAGCGATGGCCGGGTTAGGGTTTGCCTCTTAGCTGCGAAAACTAAGGTCGCTCCGGTAAAGACCGTTAGCATACCTAATTTGGAATTATGCGGTGCCGCCCTATTAACAAAGCTTGTATGCCACCTCCAATCTCTTGATTTTGTGAAAAGTCTCCCCGTGTATATGTGGTCGGATAGTGAAATTGTGCTAAAATGGCTAAACAAACATCCGTGCCACTGGAAAACGTTCGTCGCGAATCGCGTTTCCCAAATTCAAACGAACTTACCAGCTGCGACATGGGCGCATGTCCGTACTCAAGAGAATCCGGCCGATATCGCGACGCGTGGAGCAAATCCCATCGACTTACAGGAATCCCATCTGTGGTGGAACGGGCCACCTTGGCTTTCGTTGCCACAGGAGAACTGGCCTCAATTTTTACACGTGGTTAAAACAATGCATGTTCGTAAGCAAAAAGAGGAACCAGCGATATTTTCGCGATTCTCAACTCTGACTAGACTTATTCGCGTTACTGCTTATTGCAGTAGACCTCTACTGAATTTACGGCGGCGTAAAAGGGGGTTAAGTAAATTACCGAACTTCCTTACCTCATTGGAAATCAACGACGCTCGGAACCGACTTATCCGCCTATCACAAGCTCATGCTTTCAGAGCGGAGATCCAATTATTAAAAAACGGAAACAGTATACCTAAAAATAGCCCTTTAGTAAAGCTCAACCCGATACTGAACGAAGCCGACGGTGTTCTTCGTGTAGGCGGCCGATTATCGCATTCGATCTTGGCCGACAATAAAAAACATCCGCCGATATTACCACGGGACTCGAAACTGAGTATATTAATTATAAGACACGCGCATTTAGCTGCGCTACACGGTGGACCGACGCTGACATCAACATTTGTTCTGCGACACGCATGGATTATAGGGCGCAATAGTTTGATCAAGTCTGCGATATACCATTGTATTAAATGCCAGCGCGTCAAGCCTCGGTTAGCACGCCAACTGATGGGTAATCTACCTGCGGGCCGAGTGACACCTGCGCGCCGATTTTCTACTGCAGGCGTAGACTACGCCGGT
This sequence comes from Sycobia sp. Sy_11, assembly GCA_018907035.1. Classification (NCBI taxonomy): domain Eukaryota; kingdom Metazoa; phylum Arthropoda; class Insecta; order Hymenoptera; family Epichrysomallidae; genus Sycobia; species Sycobia sp. Sy_11. Next base: position 185,875 of record JACCIC010000099.1, on the reverse strand, counting down.
CCCTTTCAGATTCGCACTACAAGGGGGCGTGGCCACCGCGCGTACAAAGGCTATATTGCCTTATTTGTGTGTTTTTCGACCCGAGCGATTCACCTAGAACTTGTAAGCGATCTCACTGCTGATTCATTCATCGCGGCCTTTCGACGTTTCGTGAGTAGGAGAGGTATATGCCGAAACTTGTACAGCGATAATTCGACTACATTCAGAGGAGCGGACCGAGAATTACGATGTATGTTTGATGCCGCTTCCAAGTTTTACAGATCAGTCGCTTCTACTATAGCAAATGACGGAACTAATTGGTCCTTTATACCGCCCACAACTCCACACTACGGTGGCATTTGGGAGGCAGGTGTAAAGTCGATGAAACACCACTTGAAGAGGGCATTCGGGGAGCACAAGCTTACTTTCGAGGAGTTTACAACGGTGTTAACGGAAATAGAGGCCTGCTTAAACTCGCGCCCTCTTTGCCCGTTCACCGCTGATGTCGACGATTTAAATGTGCTGACACCTGCGCATTTTCTTCTCGGTGAAGTATCCTCTTCTATTCCTGATCAAGAGCCGCCTAATGTACCGGAAAATCGACTAAACCGATTTCAGCTTCAACAAAGAATACGACATCAATTTTGGAGAAGATGGGCCGATGAATACTTACAGCACCTACAGGAGAGAGGAAAATGGAGAAGCCCTACAGAAAATTTTGCAACTGGTCAACTAGTACTCCTCCGTGATGACCGTTACCCGCCAGCGAAATGGCCCCTTGGACGAATCGTAGAGACGCACCCGGGACCGGATGGTCATGTCCGAGTTGTTACCGTGCGCACGGCCACCAACATACTCCGACGGCACATCGCGCGCTTATCTCCGCTATTCCTTCAAGAAGACAGTCCAAGAAATAAGGAGGCGAGTATCACGAAGTAAATTAATTCGTCCGAGGGACGAAGGCGGGCGGATATGTTTGAGATGGCATACGTATCGATGTGGGGGTGCGCAGTTATTGTGCAGATGGTGTGCAGAAGTCTACGGTATGGGCCTCACTCATACCTTAGAGAGAGGTATGGCCTGCATAGGCTTCAGGATAGAGCGATCCCCCCCCCCTTCCTTACACATCTAGTCCGATGGTGTGAATGGACTAAGGACACTCCGCTCCCGACCATCGAACGTGTGACAACCTTCGGTAGGAGAAACCGCGGTAGTTGCTTAAATCTACTCCGTTTATATTGTTTCGTGCATCTATTCATCCGTTGTGTGAAGCATTAGATTAAAGTCTACATTCACTCTTATCAGTATTATTAGAATATATTGCGTGTGCATGTGGGTGTGTGTGCGCGCGATTAAGGACTGTTTGCGGGACAAGGCACTTGGCCTTGTGGTATCTACTGATTGTAGAAATCCGAGGAGCTTCCCAGCGGCGCACGGTGTTGTGCCCAGAGGCTGAGCTCAGCGGCAAGGGCTGTACCCGTTCCTGAGACGTCAGGGCTGCGGCTCAGAGCAGGAGGTCATCAGCGGAACGCTCCTTCCCCAACGGACCTCACCCGCCGTGTAGGGTCGGGGCGGTATCGTCCTGCGCCGGAGTGCTCATACTCCTAAGAGTTGTGTGTGTGGTAAGCGAGTTTTATTCTGTAAGTCGCGTAAGTCTGGATTTCTCTATTAGAGCGCGTTTAGTCATTATAAAATTTATTAAGATATACGTGTTTTATAAGATATATTTATTAAGGTATACCATTAAGAAACCATTGTAAAACCGGCTTTTTCCTCCACTCATCGAGTGGAGGTTTTTTATGCCTCGTGCGCTTATAATAATAAATAGCTATTTAATATAAATTTTTCATTTGTATGTTTCATTATTGCACCTGAATATCCACTCCCATTAAACCCAATTCATACTCCATTGAACTTTACAACAAACTATGACCTCTGGTCTCTGGGGCCATGTTTTTTTTAATATAACAACAAACTGCCTATACAGCTCAAAGCTGCAGGAGCAGTTGGATAACTAATTTTTGCGAAATTTTCGTGTTTTTCGGAGTATTATAATGCTGTTAGTCGTTCGCACTGTGTAGTGTTAAGATTTAGCGGGATAAGAAACATGTCTGCTCGGAACGATCGCACGAACAGGACTCCAACGGATAAAGTATTGAGAATTTTCATTAATATATCAATCACAATTTCGTTTTGTATGTATTGTGGGAAATACGGGATGAGGTGCAAATAAGAAAACTCTTTTATGCGAAAAAAATAAAAGCAGAAAAACATAAAAAATATAAATTCTATTATTTAATTTACACAAGCTACATCAGTCGTCACTCCAGCACGACACAGACCGAACTGCCTCATATACATCTATTCACCAGCACATTAGATTTTTCCCCCTTCCATACTCAAAACTTCAGGTAGCTCAGACACATTTACACACGTATTTGGAAAAGTCCTCATTACATTAAATACCGCATTACACCTTTATTATCTAATTAACAGGTAGTAGTGAGTCTTCCCCAATCGAATGCATATAAAGGTTCATATCTGTTAAATTACCAGATATGCATCTGACGCGTCGCTCATACATTCTCTCTCTCTCTCTCTCTCTCTCTCTCTCTCTCTCTCAGTTTCTGGTATATAAGTATATTCAATTCCACAGTATTAATATGAACAATATGATATCAAAAATTAATTTATGTAAAATAAATGCCGGTTTCTTAAGTTTTTTGGAATGACTGAAATGCAATCTATTAATTTAATGAAATTAAATCTATTAATGATTTTTCAATACCATATTACAAATTTTATGTTTTCAAAGAATTCAAAATTTCTGATTCTGTACAATTTAAAATTATAAATTGTAATATTTTCAATAAATTAAAACCAAAATGAAAGATACTCATATGCTATTGGCAAAACTACAAATTTAATGCTCAAGAAATGCTTAGGCGTGAAGCGGTTACTTTTTATTTTTCATTTAAAAAAATTTTATTTTAAAAATTTGAAAACTGATACGTAAAAAATTAAATCAATATCAGGATATATCGGCTCCAAAAATAGCTATTAAAATTTGTTATACATATCGATATATGGTTTTTTTATTTCTTAAGCATTTGAAGCCGCGTCACGTTTATGAGGATTTTAATTTAGGAGATTATAAGAACTTCATATATTTTCCTTACCAAAAACGATATGTTAAAAAACTTGAAGAATTTTAATATTGTGCAATAAGAAAGGCATTTAGTTACCGCAACAGCGCTCCTACAAATGTAATGCTCGAAGAGGCAAAACTTTTTACGTTCGAAGACAGAGCCAGCTCTCTATGTAATTGTTATATTAGTAAAATGTTTTCTAATATAAATTTAATAACGCAAGAAAATATTCAAAAATACTGGAATGTTCTGTTGTAAGAACTGTTGAAAAATTAAAAACTTTGAAAGAAAACGTTAAGTATGTGATCAATAACTATTATACAGTACTTATAATTAGTACAGTACTTATAATCTATACTCATATAATTATTAAACCATATTTACAAGGATACAGTATGTATATAGACGAGAGAATCAGAAGAGCCCCCTCTCTGAAAACAATAAATGGTATTTATGCTATCGATAAATATAACAAATTCAGAACAGGTTAGTCCACAACTATAAAAAATGATAGCAACTCAATCTTTTGGTATCAACGACCAGTACATTCTGGTTTGAAATAATATGTTCCCGGATAAAAAAGGGATGTCTTATTTAATTTGATCAGCAGATTGTGAATCCGGATTTAAAATCTAAGTATTTTGAAGTTCAGATGATACCGTTTTTAGTAACTTTAATTAATTAATATTTGCTCAAAGTTAAAAATGATATTTTCTGCACAAACCATAATTAACCAGTTGAAATGAAGTTAAATTAAAGTTTTTTTAGATAAGCAACAGTTGTAACAATAAACCTTGGACGCTTTTTTGAAGATGAAAATTATATTGTTTCAGTGTTTCTATCTTCATTAATTTTAGATATATTTATAGGTTCTAAATAGTGAATTTAAAAACATTACAATAATTAAGAAAATTTTAAACTGAATTATCATCTTGAATGTTTAAAAATATTGATGGAATATTATTTTACAATTAGAAAAAATTGTAATAATGGCAAGATATGATCTTTACAAAATTGGCACTCTTAACAATATATTTTTAGAGATTAAATCTTTGAAACCTTTGTGCTTATAATGGTCCATTTTTTTCAGAAATTTTCTCATTTTTATGATTCCGATTTAAACAATTTTCTCATATTTGAATTCTGATGAATACATAAGAAAAGCTTTTTTATTCGAGGGCATATTCTATTGCAAATAGAAAGATACTTAGTAGCAGAATTATAAAGGTTTTAAACAAAAATTAGAATTTTCTTGGAGTTTGCAGTAACTAGATAGAATTTTATCTTTATGATTATAGGATAAAATTATTTATAGGAATATGGATTTATATATAGATTATTTTTGACGTTAAATTTATTTGAATCTTTAATAAAGCGGTTTCATTATTTTCTCGGGCGAAGCCGAGACGAAGTGAGACGAGTGCTAGTACTATATAATTATATAACAAAGAATGTTCGATAAACTGATTGACTGACTGCCTGTTTTACTCATTAATGCCGAGTCAGAATCTATTTAGATGAAGCCACAGACTTGGAATTCCAATTGTATACATCTGCTAATAAATAGGTAACATTTAAACATGCCCTCATAACTTACCGACCTCAGCTTAGTACAAAAAGAATGTATCATCGTCCATATTAAAAACTGTAATCTTTCCATTCAGAAAAAAAAGAACGTAAGTCATGGACTTAGTTGTTGAGAAAAACGCATTAAAATATTGTCGCGATTTACACAAGCTTTATCAAATTGAGGAGAAATCATATGATCACGGAGAGCGAAACACTTAACACTCTTCTACAAAAGTGTTTATGTTTGAAAAAAAGTAGGTTCTTACAGAGTTTTTCACAGAAATTAATCAACTGTTGAAAAAATATCTTATCACCCATTAAACTAAAGAGAAAATTAATACCAAAGGCTGCAGAATAAATTTCCGCGTAATCTCTAACCTTTACTTGCCATGCGTTATACATATGGTAACGTTCTTCTTGGGATTTATTCAACATTGAGAGAATCTAATCTTCTGTCTCTGTCATATAATACACTCAGTTTTCGAACAACTGGATGCATTGTTGTTACATTGCAAGTGCCAGAAATATATAGAAAAATGATGGCTCGGTAGACCAGTGACGAAATAGAAATAAGATTTTATGTATTTTTGCGATTTTATCCATAATTGCAAATTTAGAATTTGAACTATTGATCTAATATAGGTTATCAAATTTATAATATTTAAAAGATATACAACAGACATACAATTATATAATAACCTATTTTTGAGTTTTACCAAATTCTCCCCTTAGGGATGAAATAAACGAGTTTTTTCTCTTTTTAAAATTTTTTATTGAGTAATGATTGAATTTCAAATAAATGAATTAATTTTAAATTTTAGACTTAAAATGAAAAATTTAAAACTAGCACGTAGAAGGCCGTGATTAGAGATACTATTATCAAATAATTAAAATCATTTAATATTACTGTATCGCACGAATGTTAGTTTCTGAATAAAAGCAGATACATTAAATACAGGTTCGCTGCGATCATTTTTCTAAAAAACGTATACAAATTATAAGTAAATTATTATGTTAAATAATGCCTAAATGTATTATTCTTGGAGGAAAATTTTCTTAATGAACTATTTAACAAGGCTATATCTTTAGATAAATGGCCTATTATTAGTTTTACAATCTAATGTACCATTCAGTATATTTTCTAGTTATTAGTAATTTCATTTTTTTATAATTACCTATTCCCTTTATTTGCAGATGTTATAAGAGCAATTAACTTTTTTACTATCATTTCCTCTGTTTTTTCATTTATTTTATGATTGAAAGATTTTTTTTTGAATTTACTCTTTTTATACGTAAGCGTTCGTGTTTCAGGCTTGTATTAAATATAGGAAAGAGTATAAAAAATGAACACACAAAAATCAATATGTACCATTATCTAAAATATTTTGCATAAGGTAATTATAAAATCAAGTAGTCCTAAAATTCAATAGATAAAAGTGATTATTTCTGATATCATTATATTAATAAGATACAGAATATATTAGAGTATGAACTTTTAAATAACGTTAGTTAAGATTCTGACAAACATACTTAAGAATGGACTTACTGTACATTATATTTCTTGTTCTCCTAGAAATTTATTCTACATCGCCTGCTGGTAAGTTGAATTTAAATGTTAAAACTTATAACAATAATTAGACTTATAAAACTTATTATATTTTTAAGAATATCACATATATGTATAAAGCTAAAATTTTTTCTCTTAATATAGTAGTATTTTACCTAATCGTCTTGTCATAGAAATAATAAAACTTATTGTTAAAGTTTTATAATTAAGTATACTCCTTTTCTTCGTAAAAAATGTTTGATCTTTTCAAGATTGTCCCTTGCTAAATAAAAAGATTCACTATCAATTGAATATAACGTATATGCATTTTTCATTTCTTAGTCAATATATATCATACAATTTGACTTCGAAATCAATTTAAAAAATAAGAATATATAATAATGAATAAACAGATATCTAAGAATCTGACTTGTTAGTGTGTAGCTATGCTAATAGAAATAAATTGGACAAACTTCAAATATCTAACTAAACATTTTGGTTCATAAGTGCAATTATATTTAAAATATAAAGAAAGTTTTTACATACAGTCTTACTTCGTAAATTTATTTCCAGAATATTTAGTATCAGTATTTTATTTTACTTCCATTTTCAATTCGTTCATAGTTTATTTTATATCACTACATTTCAAATTCACAACTTTAGCTTGATTTTCAAGCTTTCATGATAAAAAATATTGTTGAACGCTAGTGTGTAAGTTAATTATTTATCTTTTAAGATTTATCTTAATCGCTTTGCTTAATCATGAATTCTTTCATAAAGTAAACAATTAATTTTCTTACAAATGATTAAATACTATTCTTATTAAAATAAACTTTGTTTTAATTTACTTTTCACAAAGTTATAAAAAAATTCTATAATCATTGATTTATAGCTGAGAAATTAAGAGCGGAAAAAATTGTTGGTGCAGTGAGAGTACGTAAAAATGAATTTAAATACGTTGTGGCAGTTATGTATAAATCCTCAGGAAAACATGATGAGAATCCGTGTGCAGGTGCCATCATAGATGATAATTTTATCGCTACAGTTGCTCATTGTTTTTTTAATGAAACGACTAGGCAATTAATCAATGCACATTTCTATATCGCAGTCGCTGCGAAAAATTTACACGAGCCACTTTATTATCCAACTAAGCATATTGGAATCGATACAGTGACTATACCTGTGATTTATGATCCAAAGGATACAAACGGCTATGATGCGCTTGGAAATCTAGCTATAGTAAAGGTAAAATTATGAGATTTTCTACCGTTATAAAGATGACTATTTTGATAAAAACTTATTTTCCAATGGTTTTATACATTTACATTTAATTAGTTAATTAGTATAAAATCATTATTCGTGAGTCATATTTAATTTTATAATAAACATTTCAAATGATTGGATATATTTAAACATGTATATAAGTTTTTTAAATTCTTAAATTTAATTCTGACATGTTCACCTTTCAGCTGAACGAAAGCTTACAACTCTTTCCAAAACATCCGTCACTGTCAAAGCTGACACTACGTTATTGTGATCTTAGTGCATATCATGAAAGCTTTTACGTAGCTGGTTATGGATTTAATGAGGTCAATATAGTTTTAGATAAAACGAATGGTACATATAAACAAAATGGAAAAACTGACGGTAAATTACGATATGCTAAAGCTGATTTAATATCCGATACTGACTGTATTAATATGTTTGGGGATTTAATTGCGCCTGGAAATTGGTGTGCTAAATTGTTACCAACCAATTCTGGAAGGCCTATAGGACTTTGTAAGGTAAATAAAAGCACAAACATTATAACATATTATCTTATTAGTTAATATATATTATCTTTCGAAGGTTCTCTTATTTTGGTATAACGTTAACGCCCCCTTCCCATCACTCAAAACTATTATTACGAATAATTTTTAATATTTTGGCATGATTATTTATTTATATGCATGCTTAACTATATTTTGTTAGATAATTTTACTTATGAAATGAAGTTTTTTGTGATTATATTTATGTGATTTATATTTATTTATTTAAAAAGTAGAAATCAATCTAAGAAGGTAAGCATTATAAAAGTTTGCTTTTACTTATTCGAAAAAGTTGACGTTGCTCTTTGCTTTAGAAAAACTAACGGAAGTAGTTTTCATTGTAACAATGCAGGAACAAGACTAAGGTATATCTAAACTTACCAGAATAGTGCCACACGAAAGTTTACATCTATTTCGTAGATAGTGCAATGTATGCGATTTGCAAAATCCTAAATTATTAAAATTTCATCTAAAATATAGTAGGACATTAAAAACTCACGAGAATGATCAATGTTTAATATAAATTTTACTTCTAATTGCAATAAACCAAGAAAAATTCTAACAAGGTTCATGCCTATATGGTATATTTTGATATTCTTATTATCTACATAATAGGGATAATTAGTCACAAAAAGGTGGTAAGATATTGGTAATAGTAACTATACAATGAAAAAATTTTGTGCTTGTATTGAGATGTAGCAAACATGTTAAGAAACATTCTACAGAACACTTATAGACGTATTATAATTTTATTTAGTAACATATGATAATTACATAATAATCATCATAACTAGGAGCTAGTTATCAATAACTACGACGGATAACGGAGTCGGGATAATAAAATGTAGCTCATAATTTATGTGTACAAAAATAATAAAAACTAAATTTTTAAGTGAATTATTTAGAATAATATGAACATGAAAACACACAAAATTAAAATAAAATACAGGTTTTTCTTAACTGTACCGTAAATCTCTTGCAATGCGGGTTATGTCCAGTGATGTGAGAAAATGCGTATCTTATGTTTTATTCCGAACTTTCTTTCCTTTCCTAATTGTTTCTTCATTCTGAAAATGAACAAACTATAAGAAAACTCTAGATATTGCGCCTATAGAGTCAGAAGCACATAGGAATTGATAAAAGCAAAAATTTTAGTATGGTAAAGAAGTATATACCTTTTCATTCGATGAAAAAGTAACAGCGGCTCATGTGATTTCGGAAAGCACTCGAGCTTGCTGAGACTATAACAGAAAGATCTTTAATAAACAGCTGTTTTTGGAAGGGGAAACCGAACAACAGAACAGTGTTTACTTCCGACTTAACATCAATTTCTATTCCACTTTATTCAATTTCAATAATGCTTTACTCACAGTATACATTTACGAGAGCTTAATTTTACATAATAAAAACTCTCATGCTAATGTTTCTAAACTAAAAGTTATTCTAAAATAACTGGAAGGTCGATAGAAAGAAGAAATCAGAAGAAAAATAGAATAGACTCAAAATAGAAAATAGAATCAAGAAGAAAAATAGAATATCAATCATAAATAGTATTTAGATAGATTGAGAATTGATAAATTTGGTTAGTTTATTGAATTTTAAAATTGACTAATAATTTATTTAAAAACTTTCGGGAATACCTTTCGATTTTTAATCAGATTTGAACTTGAGAGGGCAATAAGAATCTTTATTTAAATTGATTTTATTTGAATAATTATAAATGGCTTACTAAATTAACCTCGATAATACAATACTATAAGTATTTCATGCAATTTATTAGGGTTTAATTTTAATACGTTTCTTTATTAATATATCGAAATAAACAAAGATCCTACCTGAGAAAGTGTCAGAGTTAACATGTGTCGTTTATTGGACGAGCAATCGTTTATATAGCGCCGTCCCTTCCCATGCATCGGAATTCAAAGAATCTTTTTTCCTTTGGCTATTAAACTTCTTGTAGCGCCAGACTCTTCGCTCTTTCACATGTGTTTACATTTATAACTTTGTTCACAATGTTTTTTCACGCAATCTTTATATCCTATTTTAACAACCGGAAATATTAAATATAAATAATTTTCTCCTTATTTTATATTTAATTTCTACGCAACTAATCTTATTATATTAAATAATTCTGTTTGTAACAAATATATTATTATAAATTATTATTCTACAAAAATTTCATCGTAATTGTGGTATCACTTTATAATTATAAAAGATAATTTCATTTGACACGTTGGTCCTCTAATTTATGGCCGCTAATTTATACTTGAGATAAATTTTTACTAGTAAATAATATTATATAACTATCATCAAATAGTTACCTAATCTCGATAAAAATAATATCAATCGACATACTGATAACAACAATAATTAAATATTACTAGAGATGCTATTAAAGGATTGAGTTATGCTCTTGCGACATTTTTCAAGAATTTACAGATTATTTAAATAAGTAATACTTATTTATCATTATTTTTTCTTAAATGCTTAAAGAAATTTCCAGTCAAATATTTTAATTAATTCTACGAGTTTTCCTTTAATATAAAATCAATGGAGATTTTTAAAATCATTCTAGAATTGTGCAACTATTATTTTTTACTACTCTTAAAATAAAATTATCCATTTTAAGGACCGTTAGAACTATTGTTTATAAAGTATAAGTTTTATTTTTATGAAGAAAGTTTTATATATGTGCGCACATTCAAAGATAATACAGAAAATAATATTAAACATTATATTTTTCAATAAATACCTTATAATTTTACCTATCATCTAAGCTTATAAAATATTCATTAAAGTGGAATATTTTTATCTTACTATATTATACTATCTTACTATTTTATCTTATAAATATATATATATATATATATATATATATATATATATATATATATATATATATCTTTTTTTCTATCCATTTGTCAATTTTCGATATCACTGACTCGGATACTATAGAGTATAAACTCATCTTAAAGCATACATTTTTACACACTATTATTTTAATTATCTATCTGGACAATTTCGTTTAAACAATATCCATTTATTTATCAAAATCTGAAAAATAATAATGTTTGATTTTATTTCGATCGATTTTTCTAATTTTTGAGAAACTACTTTAATAGATATATTCATAATTGTGAGTTTAAAGAATAGACTTAAGATCTCTACATGTTTCTAATTTTAAGTTTTATTTTAATAAAACTAAAATAGTGCATTTCTTACCAAGTACGGAAAGGCTTTATTTAGAAAATAAGAAGTTTACGGCCCGAGGCAACGCCAAGAGTTATTATTAGGATTTTAACGAATTCTTTTCGTACTAGATAAGAACTAATTTTCCCCCATAAGAGCAGAATCAAACTTCGAAGTGGCGATTTGTTAATTAGAACAACGAAAAATACTATACCTCTTTATTCAGAATTTGCGTTAATCATCGTTCATCTTTTCAAAAATTAAAAATTCAATTCAGGAACGCGACATGGCTTGGAAATTGCTTAAAAGGACAGATGACTTAGAAGCACGTTGATAATTTTCGTTTTTACATAATCGAGTTGAAATTATTGTTAAGATTGTAAAGAACTATTATTGGAAGATGGGGCCTTTACAATGCAAATAAATCTCGAACTCATAGAAGATCGTCAATGAATTAGATATATCATTAGTTTTCTCTATACAAGACTCTCGTTGAGTGGTAATATATTTAATGTATATCTTGCGAACAATAGTGCTCTTGCAGAAAGTTATCCATGTCTGCCTACTAAAATCTTCTGAGGCATGGTCGATTACTAGTTAATAGAATAGTAATCCGCTCAATTACTTACAGGATTGTCTACCTATTATTTTAAGGCTTTTTATGTTTATCTATGATTACTCTCTACAGTTGTGTTATTTTCTAACGGATTAAAAATCTGCCTTTGTTTACCCTTTGCTAAAAATTAAGAAGGCGCCAGTCTTTCAAACTTACCCCAATTAGCGTTATATGTGTAGCTTCTAAACTATTCAAATGTTTGGCCTATAATCAGTTTACATTGAACTCTTATCAATCCAGGTTTCGAGTCTCCTATAACACACATACTTCTCTCATTGAGTTTAACAGAAACTTGCTAAAATGTTGAATTAAAAATAGATCTCATTACTGATATCTATAGTTTCTCCACTTGCATTAAATTGAAATCGTATGACAGATACGAATGTATTATTAATCCGGATTTTTCACCGTCGAACGTTGTTAGTCGCACAAGTTGTGCCTTCAGAACAGTGTTGTGTTCTTTGATGTTTTCACTATTTATTAATGCTCTTATTATATTAACTCACTGTAAATATCATATGTACACAAATGAAATGATCATTTTTGCTAACAGACGATTTTTTTTCTCGAAATCACTGTATATACTTGATCGTAAGTTAATGAAATTTTCATTAATTAGAAGAAAATTAAAACTGTATATACTCTGGTAAGAAGCTTTATTATTCAATCGAACCCTGCAATACTGCCTCCGATTTTTATGGTCATTAAAATTTAATGAATGATGAAATTATGAACCAATCAAGACTTTTTGCCTGCACGTTTACTTCTCATTCATATTGTGAGATTCTCGTATTTTAATTAGATCTGAAATATTCCTAAATTTTTCTAAAGAGTTAACTTTTAAGCTTGTTAGGTGTCGACATATGGCTTTACAATTTATACTAGGTTTAAGTAAATTTGATCATATTTCTCATGTTCATAAAGATTATGGTATCCTTTCATAATATTAACGCCGACGATGAGCTACATACCCGTATATCTATTTGTTGCTCTTTTTGATTCTAATCTGCCACTATATTGATATGCTATTTTTTTAATACTGATATTATTAAAATTTTTCGCGATTTTTCGCGAATAGTATCGTATACTTATAAAACGATTCTTTACATTTTATTCTAGCTCATTATAGAAAACTTAGCTTTAAAAAACGTTTAATCCAATACCTAATCTAATAGTATCTCCTTATTCACGCATATAAATTTTTATGATTGAATTGGCTTAGCATATAAAACGCTAATCAAAACAATTTTTACAGGGTGACAGCGGAGCTCCAATTTTACACGATAAATACCTTGACGGTTTAGCAGTTAATGCTTCCATGGAGTGCAATGAACATCAGAAACCGGGAGTTTATGTAGATATTGCATATTATTATACTTTCATCAATGATGTTTTAGAAGGAGAACAAACAATCGATATGAAGATTCTAAAATTAATCGAGACACCAACAGGAGATTTTGTATTTGAAACCCTCGCAGTAGTTGAATGAATAGGATTAGAAATTAAATTTATAATGTGTAATATACAGATATTGTTTTAATAATTAGATTGTATAAATAAATTTGAATTATTTTTAAATATAACTCATAGTAGTTATATAAAAAAATTTACAATCAATAAAAAATTGAAATGAAGTTCAATCAAAAAAACTTTTATATTTAAAAATTAAATTTAAAGTAATTTTAAATAAAGTATTTTCAATTTAGAAAATGGAAAAAATCATGTAGTTTTTAGAAAGAATATATTTAATAATATTTACATAAGAAAAACAAATAATGAAATAGAACCATCTAATAAAAATATTTTAGAACTATTTATATTTTAGTACATGGCCATGGACAGAACTACCTTCATATAGGCAATAAGGAAAAGAGACGATTATTCTTTTGGACATAATCACGTCCAGAAATCTTAATGCCCCCCAAATTCCATTTCTTTAAATCCTTTTCAGTTTATTAATCATACTATTCGCTAGGCTGACTATCCGTACATAATAATTTAATTCTGCTATTTATGTGAAAATTCGTATCCAAAATAAAATTTTAAAATAAATAAAATAAGAATTAATTTTATATAGTTAGATTGCCCATTAATTGAATCTGTTCATTGTTAATTCCGTAACGATTTTTTAATTTTTCACAACTAATAAAAGTTATCGAATGTACATTTTATATGTTATACAAAGACAAAAAATATAAAAAATATTTTGAAGCATTAAGTACTAATCATTATTTGACTAATCATCAGAATTCAAAAACCAAGGTGTAAGTTATTAAAATTATATTCATTTAAATCAATAAAAGAGTAACGATAAATGTAAGTAAAAAGAAATTTACTAGTCATCGAAATAATTTATAAAAACATTTAATTAACAAAAAAAAACTATTTGGTTTATATAAAGTATTCCCAGTAATGCGTAAAACCAAATTAATGTTACGATTAGTTTTTACAAAAAAATATGGAAAATAATTGGAAATATTTCTAATATAAATAAATTAATTAAACTAAATAAAATGTCAGAAATATCTTCCTAATATTGTACTGACCGAGAACGTTACTAAGAAAATATAGTATTATGTTTAGGTCAATCAAAATTGACTATGTTCGTTACTTTTTCCATATCACAATTAGTTATTAAATTAATTAAATTATATATATATATATATATATATATATATATATATATATATATATAAACTAACAATATCAAAGGAACATGTTTAATATATCGTACATGAATATTTGAACATGCGAAAGCTATATGCAAAGTGAGCGCCCTGCGTGCTCACAATCGATCTAAATCAACAATGTGCTGATGATTTGCAACAGTGTTTTCCGATATTAACCCGTAATAAAGACGAATTTTTGCGGCGATATATTACAATGGATGAAACATTGCTCCATCACACCACTCCAAAGTGCAATGGACAGTTTACCAAGTGAATACAGCGCAATGTACCGAATCGAAAGCGCTGAAAGACGCAGCAGTCGGTTGGCAAAGTTATGGCATCAGTATTTCGGAATATGCGTAATATAATATTCATCGACTAACTTGAGAAGTGAAATACTAGCAATAACGATTATTACGTAGCGTTGTTAGAAGGTTTGAAGGAAGAAATCACAAAAAACGGCCTATTTGAAGAAGATAAAATTGTTGTTTCATCAAAACTATATGTTGTATCATAAATCAATAACGATGTTAAAATTGTATGAAGTAGACTACGAATTGTCTCTCGATCCACCATAATCTGCAAATCTGGCCTCCAGTGATTTTTCTTGTTTGCAGACCTTAAAAAAATGCTCGTTGTTCGGAAAATTACTCACACTATACATATTGTACTATTAGACACGTAATATAACTTGACACGTTGAAAACACGATATAATATGTTTTATAAGTTAAATACCTAGGTATTTTCCGTATTCACCACCTCCTTCTTATTTACGGTGGTTCAAATCTCTCTTAAGTGTCATCGATGTCAAATACTAAATCACTTGCCTCCTCTTGACGTATACCGAACAATATTAATTTTAGAATACAATGTAAAATTATACATATTATTATAAATAACATTAACGCCTAGTACTATATATCTTTTGTGATGATGCGCGTATCAACGGCTATCGCGAGGATTGCGAGTGCGATTATTATCACATTTCACGTGGTTAGTTGACACGGTTCCCTGTAAATTCGGCAAGGGATAGATTTGATCCTGTGATAGGCGAGTATCGCAGAGAGGCCATTAACAAAGAATAAATGACACCTGGAATAATAAAATGCGCAGAAAAGTAAATTTATTCATATTTGGACCAAATGAATAAAGAATTATATGCCTAATGGACGCAGTGGTACGTTTACGGGGTTGCCGGTAGTTTATATCCGGACAGGAAGGCAACGAGAGAAAGAAAGAGAGGGAGAGAGAGAGAGAGAGGGGGGGGAAGGGAGGGGGAGGGGGAGAGAAAGAGAGAGAGAGAGAGAGAGATGCCACTTACAATTCGGTATGACGATGGTTCATAGCTACAGTCACAGGTGCTGGCGAGTCGTGGCGGGATGCGAAAAGTCACCCGGGTGCAGGTAGTCATCGACTGGCAGGGCTTTGTATCTCGGCAGGTTAGTAGAGATCGCACATAAGAGGTTAGAGCACGTGTGCTCGAGCGAACGTTCACTGGCGCGACAGGGCCCCTTGCAATTCTATACCAAGTAATTTTTCAACATGGAAGGAGGCACAGCCCTACAAAAGCTTTTCTTACTGGAGCATATCGCCAAAAAGCAAATTAATGACAACACTAAGAACAGCGGCACAATTTCTCTCTACGCAGCAAGCACACAATATTAACCGAAATCGCTCGCATCTGGTCAGCTCCCCTCTGTAATTATATACTAATAATTACAGTGAGAATGTCTTTATTTATAATCACCGCCGCGCAATCAGAAATAGAAATTACTACTAAAAAAAATTAAATTATATTCAAAATTAAACATAAAATAAAATAAATTAATCTATATACAAAAATTATTAACGGACAACCTGACTATCACTACTACCTAAATTTACCCTTGATATTGTTCGATATTTCGAACCGCTTGGAGGTTAATATAGGCTAAGGAGTCAGGTTGTTCTTTACTAACATAATATATAGGTTAATTTATTTGTTTTTAATTTATTTTTTATTTTTTGAATTATTAATTTTAGTCGTGATTTCCATTATAGATTCTACAGAGTGATTAAAGAAACTAGCACAGTCTGACTGTCATTCTTTTGGTGTAGTAGATGATTGTATAAAGACTGTAAGACCGATAAAAATATTTATTAATTTAATATTCTAGATACATTGAATTAATTATCAAGGCATACCAATTTTATGTAAAGCTCTAATAATTATGATAATTTGATTTAAAATTCAATTGGTCTTGATTAATTTTTACAAATTTAGTATACATTTTGTATTAACAGCTAATCAATAGCTATGCATGCAGAAACTAGAAAATGTTTTCAAAGAATTGAAACTAAATTTTGTTAATATTACAGTCCTACTTAAAAAATGTATTATAATAATTAAAACTAATTTAACAGATTTATGTGTATGGAAATTTGTTTTTAGAATTACAATACGTTAAGTTCAACACATTGCGTGTGCAGCACAAACTATAAACAGTCTAATGGTCGGAGATTAACGCGTCGAATTCTTAGAGAGTCCGGCACATCTTAGTCTAGAAAAATCAAAATAAGATATTGATGAATACTTTAAGTGATGGAGATTTAACGCCTATAGAAATATGATCAATAAAGTTACAGCACAACTGATACTTTCAGATGTCGAGCAAAGCATTTCTAAAAAATTTGTTGTGAAACTGAATGGTTTAAGATCAGTAATAAACTAAAGGATTCAAGTAATAGACCAATACCAAACTATTCAAGCAAAAACGTTCAAAGATGTCCGAAGAATTTCCGTTCACCCGAAAGTGATCAGAAACTCTCATAACTATAAATAATATTTTTCTATGTATTTGCTACAATAAGAATTTTTATGTGATATTTTTATATGCTGTATGTCGATTTCTGTACTCTTTCAATATATTCTTCCATTTTAATTTTAAATTACTGGATTATTTTTATATACAAAATACATTAAAATTATTACAAGGTTAATTAGTTTATTAAAATATTTTCAATGGTTGGAAAGACAATCTATGATAACAGATTCAATATCTGTATATAGATAAATGACAAAAGTGCTTATGGAATAATATAATCAACGAAATTTTTTTAAAAAATTAAAATATTTTTGATAAAAAATTTTCAAATTCAAAATACTTTGGTGAAAGTTATTCAATATATATATATATATATATATATATATATATATATATATCAATTTTTAATTAAAAATGATAAAATTGTATTATTAGCTTAAAATGGAATTTAACAATACTTTTACGATCACGTGTTTAGATTATATTAATTAGTTCAAAGGAATTCTAGAAATATAAATATAAGGTTAGGTCATTCAATGCCTTTTTCAATTTTGATGAAGGAATGTTTAGAGTAGTTAAAAAGATTTTTTCTTGTTTTATCTATAATTTGTGTCGAATTCTTTTATAAATAATTAATATAACATTGTCTTTTTTATCTCAATTTTATACATTATGACTAATCTGTTTCAGCCTTATAGTCAGATAAATAATATGAACACATAGATAAATATTCATTGCTAAGCAAAATATTAATTTATTTCCAAATTCATCAGAATTAAATTAAAAACCTCTAAAAATAATTTTATGAATAAAATAATATATATATATAATAGCAAAGAGTACAGAATAGAATGTAATACATAATAAACGAAATAATTAACTTTTAATTTCATATATTTTAAAATGAATTTGCTACGTTTTTTAATTTTTACTATTCTAGAAGTTTATTTGTTGTTTAATACTGGTAAGTATGATTACATTGATATATTAACTAAAATGATATTTATATTTTGTCGATTTGAATCTAGTCAAATTATTTATATATTGTAGACGTAATAGTTAGAAACAATTAAATAACTTCAGTAAATTATTTGAAAAATGTTCGTTTTTATCTTAATCAATTGATTAGTGATCACAGTTTTTTTTAGAAAAATACTTTAGCACTAATTTTTTAATTTTAGTCGAATTTATTTCGAAGGGGATTGAAGAAGAATAATAAATGAAAAATAAAAAATAAAACGGCACAAAGCAAAAAATTTCTAATATAAGGTGACTCCGCCGTTTGACAAAATTCGTCAGTTTTGAAAAATACAGGTATAAATGAAGTCTGGAAATTGCAATACTATATTTTGAATGGTAAAAAAACTTTATAGGATTCACCTAATTAATAAAATTAAAAAAATCATTTGAGAAACGTAAAATTTAATCCATTTTACTTGGCCTTATGGGAACTCTTTTAGATAATATGTTCACTGCCTCTTTGCTGCCAATATCTATTGGATCATTTATAAAAGCAAAAGTATAAAAATTCGAATGTTTATGGATTAGAATAACAAAAGAAAAATAAAATTAATAAGAAGCTTTGAGGAGCAAAACTAATTTATATCAAGAAAAGTGCGTTATTTTACATAAAATTAGTAGAACCCTACACCAAGGGACTAAAATTAAGGGGGCACTCTACTTTTAAATTACAAATAAAGAATAAGCGCATATATATATATATATATATATATATATATATATATATATATATATATATATAAATCAATGGATCAAATAAGTTCAAATTTGATTATTATTATTCAAGATATTTATTTTAGTATGAAAACATTGAAGAGACATGCATTTAAGCAAATAAGAAAGTTGAAAAATAATGATAAGTAGGTATTTTAATGTACAACTTTTCGGAATATAAATACATTCTAGAAATCGCAAGATAAAAAAATTGTGGATAAAAATATAAAACAAGGCAAAAGTACTAATACCGATGTTAGATACGTAATGATAAATTCCAAAAACCCACGAATATAGCTCTCTGAGATCGAAATATATAAAATTATATATTTTGATGATATTCTGAAAGTATAAAAATTTAGCGAATACTTGTCATGTGCCAAGATTTTTTAACCAATCATTTGTACTCGAAAGCATATTATATGATTGTAGTCTAAAAATTCAGTTTTAATTTACGCATCTACAAACCTCTAGATATTTTTTATTAGAAATTATAAAATGGTTGGAATCAATTAAATTATCAGAGCTCGAATGTCCTTAGATGATCACTTCTTTCGGACGAGTACAACAACGAATGTATTTTTGAGCAAATTAAAAAAGATTTCATGCACATCGGGCAAGTAGTGAAAACGTACACAAGTCGAATTTCAAAATATCCTATAAATCTTGTCTTAAAATTTTTCTCTACTACTCATACTATTCAAGTTCTTGAAGTATTTTGAAATTGTTAGAATATTATTTAGTAATTTATATATATATATATATATATATATATATGTATGTATATGTATATGTATATGTATATGTATATATATATATATATATATATATATATATGTACATATACATATACATATACATATACATACATATATATATATATATATACATATACATATACATATACATACATATATATATATATATATATATATATATATATATAAATTCCTTAAAAAGGAAATTTTAATTTATGTTATATAAGAATCTTATTCCATAGATTGTTTCCGATTCCAAAAGATATTAATTTGATATTCCAATATCCCTTTTCTTTAATACACTTTTTTTGAAAATTTATAAAAAAAATGTTTCAATTAATTATATATAGCCAATGGATTAAGAACAGAAATGATTGTTGGTGGACGTAATGCACGTAGTATGGAGTTCAGATATGTTGTAGCACTTATGTACAAAATCCCAGGAAAAGCTGATCAAAACCCATGCGTAGGTAGTATTGTGGCCGAAATGTATATAACTACCGTTGCTCATTGTTTCTTTCAAAGACCAGATGGGGGATTGATACATGCAGAATGGTATGTTTCTATTAGCGTTAAAGATTTGTCTACGCCACCTTATCCGCCTGTTCAGCATATCCCTATATTTCAAGTAACTATACCTATTACGTTTGATCGTCATGGAAGTGATAGCTTTGATCAAGCAGGAAATTTGGCTGTAGTAAAGGTAAACTGATTAAAATTTTTATATCTGAAAAACAATTATTGTGGACTAGACTATTGTTTTTATATTATATCTCTAGCATTGTATATCCAATCTTTAATTTTCAGATTATAATTATATATGTATATTTTAATTCTTTATGAATTTCAAATATCTAGACGCATTCAAACATATATATTAATTCATTAAAATTAAGACATCGATTTAACATTATTAAATTACAGCTTTTAAGGGGTGTAGGATGGAGACCAAAGCATCCATCCATAACGATACTTACACCACGTTATTTTGAAATTTCTTTATGGACCGGAACATATTTTGTATCTGGTTTTGGAGCCCATCAAATTAATTTTGAAGTCAATGAAACAAACGGCACAGAAAAGGAACATATTGTAGTTGATGGTAAATTACGATATATGAAAGCCTATGCATTATCCAATCAAGTTTGCTCTCAGGATCTTGGGTTACGGCTTGCACCAGGTAACATGTGCGCGCAAGCAATAAGATTTAAGCCTGATCAACCAGTAGGAATTTGTAAGGTCTATAAAATTATAAATATTCAATAATATTATGATCAAGCAATAATAAATTATGCACCAAGACAGTAAAGTGGGCATCATAGGCACTGCCTGAAGATTCAGATACACAGACAGTGCTTGTCCACTTTACTCACTTGGTGAATGTATATTGTTTGTTACAATACCTGTAAAGTTTCTATAGTTAAATTTCTCTTAACAGGCAATAAAATAAGTTTTGTCATCTTAGGCATTTTAAGTTAACCAATATGAGTTACGTACAATGCAAGGTAGCAAAAAAAAAATTATGCTGGTTTTCTTATCCGGTTGCAACGTGTGACTATCTTTTGTTTTTTCCTTTGTATGCCTATAGGGTGTGTATCACTCACCTTACTAACTGTCTAAAGATAGTAAAATATATAATTTACACGCGATGTGATAAAAATATTTATATAAAATATGAATAATATAGAAAACGTAACAAAAAAAACATAGAATGAAAGTAAACCATGCAACAGAATTTAAAAATAATCTATAACTGTCTTTTATACCTTATTATCCATGGTTTTACATTTTTACTTTAAAAATGGGAACAAATGACATTTTATGGTCATTCAGAACGATTGTTACCGAAAAATAAAATATAAATACGCAATAAATTTGCATATTTTTAGTGATTTTTAGTGTTTGGCTTCTTTACGGAGATACAACATCTTTAAATTACAAAATAAAAAAGCATTTGTAATATTTTATCAATATTTTATAACATATTGTAAATACTGTTTTTTATTTTTTTATTTTAAGGTGGTATTTCCTCTTAGTAAAATCCGTATTTCGGGTAATTTGAAATAAGTTTTGACAATGGTATTGTTTAAAACATTAATTATTAAATTAGTAACAAAAAATTGGACTTTCAAATAGAAAGCTATAATATTGTAGACTAGTTGACTGTATTTAAATTTTTCACACACATTACAAATCAAAGCGTAATATTTTTGCACTCATGAAGCTTTAACAAAGGCTCATTGAATAAATCAACGAAACTTATTAAACCTTGAAATAACCTCTATAATGTCACAAGTCGATCGCACGTGATCATAGAATAGCTAAAGAAGAATACTGAAAATTTTAGTCATCATTTATCTCTGTGAGTCTTATTATCGATATTATGACTATAAAATCATTTTATTGTTTCTTAAACAGTCTCAAATGCTTATTTTAATTATTCTCGAAGATCATTATTCACTCAATCGTACATATCGTGTTAGGTATATAAAGTATAATACCTACTATTTCACTCAGCAGATGGAACGACAGCAAAAGAGAGCTGCCACTTTCCCTTAGCTGCTTCACCTCGGTCATCGACTTGTGTGTATGCGATCTTCACTTGGTCTAACACTCGTGCACGGAGGTGTATACATAAAGACACATATAGGAATAAACTACTTCATTTGCTTTAAAGACTACAACTGGAGTCTTCATTCGAGGGTATGCAGTATCCGAACCTACTAAATCACTCCCCATACGATAGTATGGATAGACACAAGAACCCTTTCAGTAGAATATTACTTCTAGGCTGCGCCATTGATATAAGTTATACGGGTTTGTTCATCTTCTTTGAGCCGTCTTTTGTAGTCCAGAATAGTCTGGCAATAGAAAGACACCTTGGTTTACTTTTTCGGGTTATCCAGCATCAGCTGCATTATATTGTCAGAACTGAATGGACCTATGTCGAGCCAACGGGGTCAAATAAAAAGCATGTGTTATCTGACTCTCTCTCTCTCTCTCTCTCTCTCTCTCTCTCTCTCTCTCTCTCTCTCTCTCTCTCTCTCTCTCTAGCACGCTGCTCTGTTGGGTTGGTTTTGGTCACCTTCACCTCTAACTCACAGCAATAATCGAGTAGTTTGCTCTGAAGGACCTTATGTTCCTCTTCCTCCGTCCTACCACAGTCAAGATCTCTGATCTCCAGATTTCCTCTGGGGGTCAGTTCCCTGACTTTGCAAATCTGGACATTCTTAAGCACTTCAACAAGTGCATTTCAGCCCTCGGGTTTGGTCTTTCTTAGTTCTATCAGCATCGCACCCGATTTTCATTTCCAGATGGACCTTACATCTGTGCCCGAGTCCTCAGGTTTGACGCAATCCCTAATGGTCTTCATCACTTCTACATAGGACTTTTCTTGAGCTGGCTTGATCGCAATTGCATCGAGCTTCGTCCGCTTTTTCGGGACTTACTTTGACCGCTGATCATTTCTCCCTGTTGTGTTGACGTAGAGAAGAGACTCCTTTTTTTCAAACCTGTGCTGCAGAATGTCAACTATTTCAACCGCTTCGTTAGGCCTTCTTTTATGTTTCTCTTGATGTTTAATTTTCATTTTAATGTCTCTAACGAGTTAACCAAGTTCGAATAATATTTCCTCCTCTCTCAACGGGGCCATTCTCTGTTATCAATTAACAGAACTACCTGTAGTTTCAATCTTCGTACCAGCCTGATGACCTACTGATAAGTTTGGGGACTCGAGAATCTCCATCTACAAAGCCAGATGCAGATAAGAATTGGGAGCCTGCTTTAATTTTTCGCAATTCTTCCATTTCTTCATTTTCCATTTCTCTATTTTTTCATTTGTGTGTTATATGTGTTATATTTGTGGTGGTAAATAGGCTCACTAGTTACGGCTAAATCTCCCAATTATCCAAGCCTTCATATATACCGGTGGTCTCAGCCGTTGCCCCCTCGCGTCTCGCAGCAGGGACTCATCCGTTCGCCGCAAGCCACTAATGCAAGATGCGTGATTTGACGCCACCAGAAAATAAATTATTGGCGGGCCAGGAGCATCTGGTTTTACGACTGTATCCTCTAGTAATGGAGCACTCATAAATATGAATCGATCCCCTCTACACTAACCTCACCAGAGAAGCATTAAGGACTATATCTGTAAGTATTGAAGGTGATTCAAATTGGTCTCATCACATGTGAGAGTTGTCCGTTTCTAGAAGCTCTCGTACATTCATAATCCGCCAGCAAGATACCCGTTTATAGAGCCTCCAACTTCATCATACATTTATAGGGTCCCCAATACACTCTCCACCTTGAATACGTTAAAACTGACAGTATGTAGATGTGTACATGATGCGTGCTTATATAGATTAGTTAATACTTCTATTTAAGCTTAAAGCTCTTGTCCGCGGTTGCTCATTTATTGCTCTAGCCAGCTCTTATTTCGCAAATGAATACAGGCGGCTCTTCCCCTATTACCATATCCCTATCTTCAATGTCATCTTCAATTTATCTATTATAACGTAAATGTTTAGATTTGAAACTTTACAAATCCACGTAAACTTTTAATTTACATTTTTGTATTTATATTTACATGTTTGCCGAAACGATATCGAAATTCATTTTCTATCAGGATTAACTATTAGGAGGCTAACATAGTTTCCGACCTTTTTAAACGAGAAAAGGACATTTATGATGGAAAGTGGATACAAGTTAGCTTAATCAGAATCTTTTCCATCATTCTCTACTACTTTTTTTATTTTTTGGAAATATGGAGATACTGTGGCGAAAGGACGATGACGGTTTGGAGGCGATCCAATTATCCACAAATTCTCGCATTTATCGAACATGTCCGAAGTACGCATCAACGAGGTCATGCTACATCACTTTGAATAGGTGGTAATCAGAACGCAATATGTCTGGCAAGTACGCTGAGTGCCGCAACAGTTCCCATTCGAGCTCCAACAGGGAGTTTTTGACAGCTTTCGCAAAATGAGGCCGAGCGTTGTGATGCAAGAGAAGGACTTTGCGCCTATTGCTCGCGGTCTCTGATCTATGTTCGATCAATTTCTGTTGCAAATCATTCAGTTAGTGTTGGTTTACCTCGGCAGTGACAGTTTCATTCGATTTTAACAGCTCGTATTACAGCACACCTTGCTGGTCCCACCAAATGCACAGCAATACCTTTTGGCCGTAGATGTTCCGTTTTGGTGTCAATGTGAACGATTGGACTGGGTACATCCATGACTTTTTACACTTACACGATCTAAATCCCAGCAAATGCTAAAACTAAAAAATAAGTACTAGATTCGACAAATCTGACTTTTCATACTACTTATATCGCCATCTAAACGTGAACGTCTGAAACTAAGTTCGCCTTCTAATTGTAGCATGAAATCTATGCAATCTATGATTCCATAAAAGGACTAGGAAAATATTTTCCAAATTAGTAATTACTTTCAATAAATTTATTTTTGTAAATCATTTTTGTTTACTTCATTTTTTGTAAATCTTTCCATTTTTGTTTGTTGTCAGGAGATATTTTGTTTAAATGTACAACATTTTTATATATAATTTTTATATTCATATGGCTCTTTATAAATAGAAAATGTGCTCATACTTTTTCATATAGATAATAACGAAAAAAAAATCTAGAGTTATAATCAACACGTGAAATTTCTTGTATAGAGTTGATAACAAGATCCCAAAATCTTACTTGCTTTACTTTACTTTTTATATTTTCAAAAACTTGTTTAATCATTAAATTTTTTTAATTCTTCATAAATTGTTTTCAATAAGTAAGAAACCTTACTTCAAACCTTTTGGGTGTGGATCTCGATATGTTATTTTAAAATAGAATCAAACCATTGTAAAAAGAACCGTATATTTAGTTCGTGCTGCGAAATGGTATTTTCCGTTTTGTCAAGAAACTGAGTACTGTAAGTACAATGATAGACTTCAAGTTAGTATTCCAGTACTTTGCTTTAATTTCTATCATACCAATTGATTCTGTGTCGATACCCGAACTCGCTCATTTGTAATGAAAATAAAACATTATAGAATGATAATCTTTTTTCCTTCATTCATTAAATAAGGTAAATGAATAAATAGGTGACAAAATAGTTCTTGTTCGAAATTGAAACTAATTATTATTAACTAAAACAGATAGTTGACCAATATTTTCATCTGTAGAAACCAGAAAACAATGAATAATACATTATTAGTCAGTATAATTTTACGTATTATAATAATGAAGTTCTTTTTTCGAAATTTTGGAATTTAAGAAATTTATACCCTGGAAGTACTTGTGCTTTTATGTAATAAATAAGGCTACTTGCTTGTCTCACTTTACTATAATAATATAAATTAAGTTCATTCTCTTGGTCATCTGCTAATAATAACACTTCTTTCATTGGCATCAATTTCTTGCAATTGTACTGGACGCGGAGCTGAGTATATGAACAATTTGACATTTTAAGAAGATTTCTGATCTGCCTTTGCATTTCTCTATTGGATTCTATCTTAAAATTTTCGATTTGAATTATACTCTTTAAAAATTTCAGTTAGAATCTTGGTCTTCAGTAATTGGAATGGGAACCGTATTATAATAAAAAATTATTATATATATATGGAACACACTATCCTCCAATAAAGAATAATTGCTATTAATATCATGCCTCTATTGACAAAGAAAACGTCCATTTAACAAAGTTAATGAGGGCACCTGCTTCAAAACAAAAATATCAGCGGTGGTGGTTTAGATAGTTCAGAGTGTATATGAACTTGTTTTTCTAATTAAAAAATAGGTGTTTAAATTTAAATTATTTATTTAAATTTGATACTATCTTTTATAATGCCATAGTATATTAAAAAATAAAATAAATATGATATAATTGTTTTCTTTACATCTTAATTAAATGCATACTATAATAAACAAATTAAATAAAAATAATTTTTGAGATAAATTTACTTCTCTGAATAATTATATACACGTATATTATTTAAAAACATAACTATCATATCAGCCGTAAAATCAACTGTAAATGTTTTCTTATATCATGATTTTTTTTACCATTTTAAATATTATAAAATAAATTTTGACAGCTTCAGAAATACAATGCAAACTTAAGTTAGTCTTGATAGATCTATAAAAAGTAAAGTTCTTTACAGTAGTATCCCGTTATACCTCTTTGAATATTCGAGAACCGAATGAGCGCACAAACAATGACTATCTGTTTCATCAAATCTATCCACCTCATATAAAATCCTTTCGATGATGTGGAGAGTTCTCCATGATGCTTCTTTATAGTCTTCACTCCGCTATAATACTTCGTATGCTTCTTTTGGACGTATTTCATTAATTTACATTTTTATTAAAAGAAATTTTTAAATAAATCCGAAATTTTAGTAATTTAAATCATGCTTTCGCGTAATTTTAAAACTCCCAAGGATGCCATTTGTTTAGTTCTCGTCTTTGTAACTAGTATTTCATATTATATTTAAACTGTCACTGGACCTCATCATAATTCACTCAGAAAAATTTTTATGCCTCCATTTGTTTTAATAGTTAAAGAACTTAATCAATGCAATTTTTTACAGGGAGACAGCGGTGCTCCACTTATTCACGACAAGTTTCTTGACGGAATAGCAATTACTGGCTTTAAATCGTGTGATGAGCAAGACTTGCCGGGTATTTATATAGATATCCAATATTACAATGAATTTATTGATAGTGTTATAGAAGAACATTTAAATCTTGGAATGAATATTCTAGAACTAAACAGGCGTCCAAACAATGAGTTTCTGTTTCGACAAATTCACCCACCTCATAGCCAGGTATTAGTTCAGTAATAGAACAAAGAAATCTGATCAAAATTTACATAAAAATTATTTGATGTATTTAATGACTTTATTGAGGTTATTTAATATTTTTTAAACAATTGTCACTAATTTGTAATTCATATTTTTATTCTGAATAAAATATGTACTAAGTTTTGTAACAAAGAAAAAATGGTATGTTCCATAACCTTAGTATTAATTATATTAATAATTTTTAACAAATTAAGTTTGAGAACTTAATTTGTAACTATTTACTTTAACGTAATGAGGTAAGCATTTCATATTCAAAGAGAGTTACATTGGTACGTTATCTAGTGCTATCGCTTACTTGAAAATATGTTGTTAATAAAAAAATACCATATGAAAATTACAGGAAAATTTATGAAACATTTCAAAGTTATAAGTATGTTGATACTACAATTTCGAAAAAACAACTATTTGTTAATGTTTTGAAGAAAAAATATATTTTGTTGTATATATTTTTTTATCATTTTTAATGTAATTATTTATACCCAGTGTCAATCTGAAGAAATGAAAAACTAAACATTTAGAAGTTGCGACGATCAGGCTGTATAGTACATACAGCCTAATACGCACAAAACTTTAATTTCAAATAATAGTCGAAATTAAAATAATCGGGTAATGATCCCGATTAGCGGTCGAATACACAAAATCAAAATAATACGAGCGCGAATATCTAATATACCTGCCCTGCGAACATAGGCCAGGGGAGAACAGAAGGCGACTCATGCACATCGCGAGAGAGAGAGACGCGGCCACTCGGAAGCCAGCGTATTCAAGATATCTGGTGCTTCCTTACGCCTATGAACTGAAAATGCAGTGAAAGCTCTAGCCGCTGCATGTCGGATGCCCCGTTTTAATTATTTCGATACTTTTATATTACTTAATATTTAGTATATATATGAAAGCGCACGTGCACATGAATATTGTTATAAATATAACTCAAGGACAAAATATCAGATTAATTATTATTTCCGTAATTATTATTATAATTATAATCTGTTGTACTAATTATTATTATTGTAATAAATAAATATTATTTATAACCCTACATGAGTCGGCTCTGTAATTATTAAAAGTATAATTTATATAGGAATATGAACGTTCTCAAGGGTAAGCTCACGAATAAGCATTATAAATTATTATAATTATAATGGCTGTAATAATAAAATTATTATAAGTATAACGGCTCAATACGAAATTAGTCGAACAGAAGTATTCTCTCGGCCTTACGATCAAAAGGAGCTCCTTAGAGCTATCCTGATTCCAGAGCTCTAGTAATCCTGTCTCTGTCCGAAAATCCTAAATAGTAGAGTTACGATGTTGGCCGCACAGTATTCCGTTGAAGACCAGCAGACTTCACTAAAATATCCTCTCTTATTTCCTGGTGATACTTGATCCTGGTTACTTGTCACTCCGTTGAAGACCAGCGGCATCACCAAAAACCCCTCCTGCAACCTAGTAGGGGTCGATCCTGGTTGGGTAGCGCTCCATTAAAGACCAGCAACCTTATTATTCCTTAGGAGACCTGATCCTGGGTGCGTCGCGCTCCGTTAAAGCTCAGCGGTCTCACTCCTAGCCTCTAACGAATTCGTAATTCTGGGCGTACGGGCTCTGACGTGTTTTGATGCTTGCCAATCGAACCTGGTAGCGAATTGAGCAACCAGGGACCGAGATGGGATGAGCTGGAGCGACGAAGTAAGAAGCACCGGGCAATGACCAGATACCTCGTTGCTCTAAATAGATAGATAGTGCGCAAGAATATTATAATAAGTACGCGGATTAAACTATTGTGATAAATAATTGTGATAAGTAAAGGCATGCAAGCTAGTTTAAATATATAAAATCTGTGTTACTTGTATTAATTTAAGAATATACTTGGTATATTTTATAACTAAAAACTGAGTTTCGGTTATTTTCCCGATTTCACGGGAAAAATTTCCTTTCCTTTTAAACTGATCCTGGCGCTACCGCCTAAAATATCCCGAGGGGAAAAGGGAAACAAAAAAGATTACAAATATTAAAAAAATACAGCAAAAATTTTTTTTAATTATAAAATAAATGATTTTTTATACCAAGAGGAGCGTGAACGCCTCGAAATCAAGAATATATATATACATATATATATATATATATATATATATATATATCATATCATATCATATCATATCATATCATATCATATCATACTAATTTATAAAGACAAAGCGTGTTTTTGTTTGTACACGATAACCGAAAAAACTACTCAACCGATTGTTCTGAAATTTGTCATACGGATTCTATATTATCATGGGAAGGACATAGGCTTTCGTTTTTATTGAAAATCATTTTACTTTGATCAATAAATTAAACTAATGGCTTTAACAATCAGTTTCACCAACGGCCACTAGGTGGCGTCTTGAATCGCGAATATCAACTCAAAGTAGTCCGCATAAAGTATGGATACCAGGCCAGCTCAGACAAATGATCATATCCAAATATGGGATTCGTATCCTAAAGAAGGTGTAACGCTAGTTGGTATAACCCTTTTTGTTCTTCAGGTTAATCTGACACTCCTTTCACATCTTATGTATGTCGTTTGATTTTTATAAATTTTATTTTCTCTTACGTGGGAAAATCTCTCTCTCTCTCTCACTCTCTCTCTCTCTCTCTCTCTCTGTCTCTCTGTCTCCTTCTTTTATAAAATGGTTCTGTATGCCAAATTATTTTTTATTTTTATACATCTATTAACTTCAGAATTGTGACAAGAGCCTATGTTTTTTTAGTTTGAACAAAAGCAATAATGGCAAAATAGGGTTCTTTACCAACAACCTCGAAATTATATATATATATATATATATATATATATATATATATATATATATAATATCGTCACTTCTGGATAAAAAGGCAATATCCATCGTCTGCTTACAAAATACCCTATTCGCATGCCTATATTTTGCTTGAATTTCAGTTGGCATCTCTACGAAAATATTCACGGTATTGAATTTAAAAAACGAAAATATACGAAATATGTATTTATGTGTATGTATGTGTATACACACTCACACACACACACACACAATTACGATATCCCGTTGCCTCAAGACGATTTGTATAGGCAGCTGTGTGTTCGGATGATAGAATGCGATGTATAGGTGTCTCTGAACGATTTCTACGGAGACTATTGTATTTAGTTGATAGAAGACCACGTCTAAGTATGAGCAAATCAACATCTATGGGAAGATTCGTGTTGGGACAGTAAAATACTATGTTTAGTGTTTAGTTGGTAGAAAACGATGTTCAGGTTGTCGGGACAACTTCTACGGGAAATTTCATGTTCGGACGGTAGAAGACGATGTCTGGGTATGACGGGACGACTTCTACGGAGAATTTCGTGTTCGGACGGTAGAAGAGGATGTCCAGATATGACGAGACAACTTCTATGGGGAAATTCATGTTGGGAAGTTCAAATATGATGTCGGCATGTTTTGGAACGATATCTACGGGGAGTGTTTAAGAGACTTCTATAAAGAGATTCATTTTCAATCATTCGAACACGCACACTCTCAGTAAAAGTCGTCCTGGGATACCTGGACGTCGTATTCTACCTCCCCAAAAGAAAACTCTCTATAACAGTTGTTCCGAGACATGTTCTATATTCCGAACATGATACTCTCTATAAACGTCTTCCCGAGACACTTGGACATCTTTTTCTACCGCTCAAAATCAGAAGTACAATTTTTTTAATAGAACCCGTCTGTAATATGCATATATGTGTGTATTAAATTCGGTTGTACATTCTGTATATACATACTGTATATACAAAAGCGACGATAGGTAACTTACGGTCAATTATTTATAGTAATATAGATTTTTATATATAGAGTACTTTTTACTTAGATATTATTGAATTGCTTATGAAATCCGTTAAATTATTATCTCGGACGAAGCCGAGACGGGGGATGCTAGTATGTATATACATATATGTGTGTGTGTGTGTGTGTGTGTGTGTGTGTGTGTGTGTGTGTGTGTGTGTGTGTGTGTATGTGTTGTATGTATATTAGGTATCGGTAATGTATACATATAACTTTAAATTTTCTACGAGGAATTATGTATTTGAACAGTCACACACACACACACACACACACACACACACTCGCGCGCGCGTGTATATATATATATATATATATATATATATATATATATTAGTTTGTCAAATATATCCCTTCCGCTTTTTTGCTCTTCATTCAATACTTTCTAAAAAGCATTACAGTGGTCGGATTTACTTCAAATATGCGCCGTTTTGTTCGATAATCTGTTTCCATCTAGACGACAACTTCATAATACCCCTCTCAGAGAAACCCCTCTCCTATTTGCGAAGAACTCCGATAGCCATTTTTCACAAGCCTCTTGTGAGTCCAAGTTTACACCACCAAGAGTGTTTGACATGGACAGGAACAGGTGGTTATCGCTTGATGCCATGTCCGGGCTATATGGTGGATGCGATAAAACCTCCCATCCGAACTCCCGTAGCTTCTGACGAGTCATCAAGAAAGTGTCTGATCTGGCGTTGTCGTGGTGGAACAGTACACCCTTCGTGTTGGCCAATTTTGGACGCTTCTGGTCGATAGCCTGCTTCAACGGTCCAGTTGTTCTTTTAGAATATCGTATACCGATAAAAAATCTATATTCCTATAGATAATTTTATTTATCGTAGCTTCCGTAGAAAATGGGCTATTTCAGCGTCCACTTAAAAAAGGTGTTATTTCGCAGACCATTCTTTTCTTTAATTTTAATTTCTTCAATTTTAAAATACAAAAATATACGAAATATATATACAACTTCCATACGGCTTCTACGGGGAAATATTATCCAGGTGTTTCGGAATGACTTCTGCGAGGACTTTCATCTTCGGACGATAGAATACGTTACTGGATGATTTCTATAGAGTTGCGTGTTCACAGGATGGAATACGATGTCCAGGTGTCACGGGACGACTTCTACGAGGACTTTAGTATTTGTTTGATAGAATACAAAACTCCCCGTAGAAGTCATCTCGAAATACCTAAACATCGTATTCTACCGAGCAAATATGAAATTTCCTATAGAACTCGTTCCGAGACATCTGGACATCTGGACATCGTATTCTACCACCCAAAGATAAAAGTACAACATTTTTCTGTATAATCTGTATGTAATATATATATATATATATATATATATATATATATATATATAGATAGATAGATAGATAGATAATAGTTATCTCTATATATATATATATATATATATATATATATATATATATATATATAAATAGATAGATATATAAATAGTATATTTTCGAATTTGAAATTAAATACCACGAGTAGTCAGTAAGTGATATCAATTGCAATTGGAGCACAAGAATGTGTGTGAAATGAACTGTTTTTTGCATAGGTAGAATGAGCAGATGGGATAATTAAATTAAACACAACGATTTCACAAACTATAAAAATCACACTTGATTGGGCATAAAAACCCCTTCGGGGTAAGGGGAAAAGCCGATTCAAGTGATATTTGGTAATTATTTATTTATAAAAAATTATGAATTAACAGATAGTCTATCACAAACGAATACAAATGATAGCATGAGCAATCAAAGAGACTAGATAAATTTAACTGTTATCTCTAAGAATACTACGCAACGTCCTTCAAAAACATACCTTTGACAACTCGCTGAAATTCGGGCGAAGTAGTTGGAGGGAAGCGGGACGCCAAATGGACACGATACTGTGCTCCGTGTCTCGGATACGGGCACCGTCCTGACCCCGTGTGCATCCGGATAACTCCTTGACCAGCGAGTTATCCCAATGGCGCTCGCTTAAAGCGCTTGTGCGCTCATCCAGATAGTGCCTTCCCTATCTGGGCCGCTTGTCACCTGTGTAACTTAACTGGAACACATGCTTCTACACGTCTATATACACGGTTACACATTACATGTACACACGGATACGCAGCTTCACCTATATACAGACACATAAATATACGTATATACGAACACATCAATACCGAGACACACAAATATAGGTATATACGAACACATCAATACCGAGACACACAAATACGTATATACATATGAATACACAAATACACGTATGCACGGCTACCGATTCACTGATATACGTATACACGAATGGGCGAATACACAAATAGGTATATACATACAAATACACAAATTCACGTATACACGGCTACGGTGAAAGACACGTATACACACAGTGTACAGTCCGAGCTGTCGGAGCTGCATTACAGGACGATTGGGCAACATCTTCCTTCACGTGAGCGTAGGAATATGCCTTATTCCTACTCAGTGTGTGTATGTGTGTGTGTGTGTGTGTGTGTGTGTGTGTGTGTGTGTGTGTGTGTGTGTGTGCGCGCGCGCGCGCGCGTCTTTCTGAAAGCGAGTGTCGCTAAGCGAATAACAGTTTTTTGCCAAGTAAGTCGCAAAGAGGATGATCTAGCCGCGGTCCATTATTAATTATAGTATTGGTCCATTACTAGTTATTGTATTTGTTATGGTATTGTTTTGAGTTATGGTGTTCCTGTATGCGTGCCTAATTTTCGTGTATACGCTTAGCTTTAAGACAATATAAAAATAAAGTGATTGTTTAATTGCGAATATTGCAAATATTGAAATAAAATCACATTTAATAATAATCGTTGTAAAATAAAATTCAAGTTATAGTATCTGATAGCTTTTCCCCCACATGAGACTGGGGGTTTTTATACCGAATAAATACTATAATTCTTTGATTGCTGATTAAATTCCCTTTATAATTAAAAAAGCCCGATTTATTTACTTATGTATCCATCACACACCTAACCCATTTAATCTTTAAGGATATTTATGTATTCGTAAACATATTATTTCTTTTTTTCAAACATGTTGGTATTTGTTTATCGATATGACGAGCATGATTCGCGGCCCATTTTTCTAATTCAATACCAGTTGCCTTTAACATCTTAATCAGTTCTGTACGCTTCGCCATAGCTTCTACTAGATCATCCGCTCCTGCAAAAATGTCGTCCACATAAGTATTATTTTCTAAGGACTTTGCAACTCCGCAGGGAAATCGCGATCTTTCATCGTCAATGAGTTGTAATTCCGTTCGGATCGCGAGATATGGTATGCAGGATGTACCGAATATGACAGTAGACAATCGATATTCAACAGGCAACTCATTAGGACTAGGCGCCCAATCTATCCGCTGATAGTTTTGATCGTCTCGCGCTACACGGATCTAACGAAATATTTTAACTATATCCGCAGTGAAAACGTATTCGTACCTACGCCAATACGTAACGGTAATCACGGCGTGATATGGTAAATACCATACATCAACATTTTTAATCTCAGATATTGGAACATGCTCCATATGGCCTAACTGTTCATAAGCGGACATAAATTCTCGATAGGCATTGGTAACTTTTGGATTGTGTGAAAAGCGTCCATACAAAGTGGAAAGAGAACCTAATGCGTTACGTCGCATTTTCTCCCCACAGGCTACCTGTTTTGACTTAAGAGGAAGGCGTACGGTAAAGCGCCCGTGTACGCTATGTATATACGTATCGCGAAAAAATTTCTCGTAAGTTTCGTCCTCTGATTTGAATTTGTCTGCGACATCCAGTAATTCATTTAAAGACTAGAATCGTTCCAACGTATCGCTCCATTCATCATTGGAAACACTGTGGAGCACCTGCAGCGACAATCGTTAATTATGTCCCGCCCGCCGTACTTGCTCGTTTGAATCGGTCCGGATATAATACAGCCCAACGCGGTATCCTGCGCTATAAGTCCCGAAGTCGTCGGCGAATGTAAACCGGGTCGTAACAGCTGCGCATAAATATCAGCTGCGAGAATCATATCTATGCTATCGCGTGCGTAAAATTGAAGATCTCCAAGTGACAAGCTCGTAAATTGCTTAAAGTCAATTTTTGTAATTCCAGGTGATGGTAGATAAGATGTAAATCGTTTAAGAATTAAAGTGTGCGTCTCCAATTGAAACTCCGGATTTATTGTCGATCGTACAATTCCCGAGTTCGTAGCACTCACCCCTAATAACGCAATATTAGATCGCTCTCTATGCAATCCTAACAGCTGCATAAGAGCCTGAGAGACAAAGGTTGCTTCCGAACCTTGATGAAGCAGTGCCCGCGGTCGAGTTTTAACCCCATTCGGTCCTTTTACAATCCATTGCCCTGTAACCGAAATGACCGAACACTTGTTTTCGGAAATAGCAGCTGTGTGCGAGGCAACCGTTGGCGAGTTAGTGATCGCATCTACAGTTCTTTTTAAGTCTTCTTACTTCTTTATGTCCCTACCAACCCGATGACGTTTCGGGTCAAAATGCAGAAGCAACGACACACATCGCGCTTGCGATTTACATTCTTGAAACCGGTGATTGCCGAAGCAGTTGAAGCACAAATTTAATCGTCTTATTTCCGCGCGGCGATCATAAGTCGTTTTCGCTTTAAATTTGTTACATTTAAATAATGGATGTATGCCCCGGTATGAGATTGCTTCTCAAAAAATTTCGTAAATTCGGAAAACTTTGGAAAGCGATCTACAGTACTCGACTATGCCGATGTTACTGATGGATCGCGCGCACCTTCAGCGTTAAGAAATTGATTGGGAGAACTCATTTCTGATTCCCACTTTTCCGTCGATACCGGATCCAACCGTGAAACTAAAATGTATATGAGCCACATGTCCCACTGATCAACCGGCATCTTCAAATTAGACAAGGCGCGGACAATTCGTTGTGCCTCGTCCGCCAAAAAGCGTAAATCCGCGGCAGATTCTCCCTTTAAATGCGGTAATGCTATAAGTGCATGGATTATAGAATCGTACCGATAATGCCTGCCATGTTCTCGCATATTTCAAAGACAAGCGCTGCCCGATTTACATTTGTATCCAACGGAAGCGAAGTAGAGAGATCCGCTCTACCTATTTGACCGATCTTATCAGTAAGTGATCTTATCAGTAAGTACATCCCGTGTCTCGGATACGGGCACAGCCCTGGCCCCGTATGCGTCCGGATAACTCCTTGGCCAGCGAGTTATCGTAGTGGCGCTCGCTTAAAGCGCTTGTGCGCTCACCCAGATAGTGCCTTCCCTATCTGGCCCGCTTGTCACCTGTGTAACTTAACTGGAACACACGCTTCTACACGTCTATTTACACGACTACACATTACATGTGCACTCGGATACGCAGCTTCACCTATATACAGACACACAAATATACTTATATACGAATACACAAGTACACACATGCACGCCTACTGATTCACGGGTAAACGTATACACGAATATACGGATACATAAATACACATATATATACGAATACACCAACACACATATATACGAACTTACGGTGTTGCACACTCAGGACTGTACGAATTGGATATTGACCAGGTGAAACAAACAACCACACGCGTTGTCAGCACGAACACAATTATAATATTATCAACCGACCAGCAAAAATCAAGACTCGATCAGCACCACACGTAAAACTAACTATCAGGTTACTATTTGCAAACTATAAGCAATGCTCCCGACGGAGAGCTGCAACCCAATAGTTTTCTTTCCCTCTATACACGTATACATTCATACATATATACATACAGATACATATACACATACATAACCATTTTCATTTTTTTCTGTTCGAATATTAAGCGCGAACAAGAAGCTTTTTGATAAAGACGCTTAGATAGCGCCTTTTTATACGGAAGGCATAATATATATACATAATTTTAGTATTTTTAATAAACTAACTTCCTATTTTGCCACCATTTTTATTGAATTGGACAAAAATATAGCCTATGTTTGTCTGAAAATCCAATAGAATATATATTTCGAATTTCAGAACAATCGGTTTCAAATTTTTTTTAATTACTAAATGATTAATCTTGTTTTAAAAGTATTTAAATCATAACCATTAAAAACGACACTTTTAAAAACATATTATGGGAAATCTTGAATTCATATTCCTTACCTAGTAATGATTCAAATTGATGTGCTGTAGTTGTCTGATATCATAATTATTTAAGAAACACAATGAAATTAAATCTTTAATACATTTAATTATACAGTATGTTGACAAAATTAAGATTATTATTATCAATATCAGAATTATTAAAAAAAAAAAAAAAAATTAAGGCCTACAATGGCTCGATGGCTAGAGCGAAGGACTAGTAACTTAGTGATCCAAATTCAAATCCCGGTCTCAGCCCATTGTCACAAGCACCGCTGTAATAATTTACATGTGCTTTGTTTACAAAAAAATCGTAGACCTCCGTCGCTGATTAGCACCGTTATTTGGAAGCATAAATAGAGCGACGTTAAAAAAATAAAAAAAAAATAAAAATAAAGAATTATTAAGACTATATTGATTCGGGACGCACAAGAGGTTGGTATAGTGTTCAATATTTAAGATCCCGTTAGTAGGTTGGTGTTATTTTATGTTTTAGTGCGTTGATTTCATTATTCTTGTTATCAGACCTAAAAATTAATAGTTACCGAGATAAAAACCAGTTATGTCTAAAATGACCATTTGTTAGCAAATTAAAAGTCTTGATTATTTAATTCAATTGTTTCAATACATCATTATCTTTTAAAGATTTGTTGTAGCTTATGAATTTTTTATGAAATGCATATATAGTATTTCAAAAAGAAATACCAAAAGACTACTTAAAAGCTTATGACTAATGTACCAATGAAAATAATAACAATTTATAATAAAGTCAAATATTTACAAAGAACCCATCAATAATTCTATCTAATTTTTTTGTATTTAGTTTGACATTTAACAGGCTCAAATTTTGATATAACATAAAAGAAATATTGGAATGTTCTCTCATTTTATGAATTAAAAATGTGAAAACTTATTCTTTATAATATAGAGTCCCTGATGAGGAGCCGTAGCGAGCTCGAAACGTTGGACAAGTCTTCAATTAGGTAAGGGTGTTAGGGACAGTCAGACTGCACTTTACTAACAAAGAATTTTTTCAGCTAATATTTTATTTTCAGATTAGTCTACGGGGGTGAATGTAAACAAGGACAGTCTGACTGTCATTATCATTTTAATTTAATTTTTAATTTAATTTTTATTTTTAATTTTTATTTTTTATTTTTATTATTTTTTATTTTTTATTATTATTTTTATTTTTATTTTTTATTTTTATTTTTATTTTATTTTTATTTTTATTTTATTTTATTTTTGGTTGAAATTGATTGGACTGTAAGACCAATAAAAAATATTTATTAATTTATTCTTTATAACACATTATATACCTATTGAAGCATGCAAACCATAATTTATTACTTCAACTTTAATATGTATCATTATAGCAGGAGTGTCAAGATAAATAGTGAACGCAGTTACAATAACAAGCTTAGAATACCTACAAAATTACAAAAATTACATCATTACGATTATTTGTTAGATCTAAAAAATACATCGATGTGTGTGTGTGTGTGTGTGTGTGTGTGTGTGTGTAATTTAGTATGGATATATATTTACAAGATTGTACTACGTATGTAATAAAATTGAAGTTTACGAAAGATTATAAAAATAACTTCATATTTGTTCTGAAGTAATATGCAAGTAGAAGCACTGTTTTTTAATATCCTTAATCTTTTATTTTTAAATAAGCCAGTATAGATTGTCTGTACAATTTTTTTTGGATATTTAGTAACAAAATAGAGCTATTTGGCGATTTAACGATGAATACCCAAAAAATTCCCTGATTTTTAATAATTTTATACTGTAATGGGAACTTGTTGCCACGATAGCTGACGACAAAAACCTAAACTATTCCAGGACACACTTTTCGACAATAACATATAGTAATGGAATTTTTATTTTATATTTTGAATCGAAAGATAATTACTATTAATTATGCAAACTTTTACATCTTAGAAGTAAAATTTCCGATATAAGTTGCATTAAAGGTGAGATA
The DNA here is from genome assembly GCA_018907035.1 of Sycobia sp. Sy_11. NCBI lineage: Eukaryota > Metazoa > Arthropoda > Insecta > Hymenoptera > Epichrysomallidae > Sycobia > Sycobia sp. Sy_11. The sequence continues at coordinate 146,214 of JACCIC010000099.1, read as the reverse complement.
TATGTTAAAATTTACTGGTATAGATATAAAGATTAGCTATCATATGCTTGCATTTTTTTCCTAGTTCAACTTTACATGCACAAATAGAATGTCCAGTTTCACCGTTTGAAGATATTTCACTATTTATTACATGTGGTATTTTTTGTCCTTGATAGCACTGGTTTCTAATCGGAAAGCCATGAAATAGATCAGTGCTATCAGTGCTGTCTTTAGATATTAGATTTGTACCACATTTTATTATGAAATTCGTACGGAATACTCATTCGCCATCTGTAACTTCCGTTGGCTAGAATTACCATCAGCAGAATTGCATATATTTTTCAATGTCATCATTTTGTTCAAAAATATAAACCAGGCTTCATATAAACAATACATTAAATCCATTATGAGTCGATCATTCTTGTTTGCTACATAGATATGCCACGCCCCTACTTGAGTTTCTAATAGACTAATGGAAATCTACTAATAGATTCAGCTAATTATAATATATATATATATATATATATATATATATATATATAATCGATTAAAAAATATTTAAAATAGTAAAATATTGAATTATGTTTGCAGCCATAGTCCGCAACGGAAATAATACGATAGTCTACAGATATCAAAGTCCTAAAAATTTACTTTTCTTGTTATTTTACAGACAGTACTACTGATAGTTTTGACGTTGATTTTTTAATTTATCAGTTTTTAAATCGATTTATGCTTATAAAAATATTTAGTAATTAAATAAAACAATTATTGTCTTTTATGACCTGAATTAATTAGAGTGGTTTTTTAAACATTTCATTGAAAACATTCGAAACTGTTATGTATTCTTCTTAGTTTATCTTTCAGCTCTTTAAAACCCTAATCAAATTAACGTTTCAAGTCAAAGTACAAGTTTCTATGAATAGATATTTAGTACTTCTTATCAGTTTAATAAAATCTCATTTTGGATATTTTGTTAATTGGTCCATAAATCTTATAAAAGACGCAGTATAAAAAACTGATATGTGAAGAGAACGAGAAACTCGATTAAATAAGTAGTATGACTAATTTTTTTCGGAAACTATTTATCTGATCGATTTTTGTACAGGCTCATTCTTTTCATGTTTGAATTTTCTATGTGTTCAGCCATTAAAGCAACCACGTAGCATTACATGTTGTTGTCTCAAAACCAATAAATCAAAATATGGCGTTTTTTCTTTATAAAATGAAACAGAAGTAGTATTGTAATAATACCGATTGTTGACAAATTGTCCAATAGTTTTATTTAGTTTAACAATGTGTGAAGAAACCTAGGGTGAAATGATGTTTTTGTTTCTTTATTAATTGGTCTATAATGAGGCAGCAAGTTATCTATTCTTAGATGTACGACAAAAATAAAAATATATACATATAGTTATTACGTGAAAATGACTGTATATAAAAATTGTTCTTTTTCACATTTCGCAAGTTAAATAGTCATTGTATGTCACATAATAAGTGTAGGTATAATTGTCAATTTTTAACCTAAAATAGATGCTAAGTAAGTATAAATCTTATCTTAATACTTGCTTATCTTCTCTTGATTCTGTCGACTTGCTTGCAAGTATTTTTAATGACAGAATAGGTACTGCTTCTTATCTAATTTTTCTGTGCAATAGTCACATTATTCTATCTCAAAATGTCGCCCTCTTATATTTTTCTTAAAGATCCCTATACTCTGTTAATAGGTAGAAGGTCTATTCATACTTTTTAGGTAACTGAAGCCGAAAATATCAATAGGAAAACAATGTATTGAAAGTACTTAAATATTGTACCTAAAATAATTTATTTATTCATTATGTCAATAGAAACAGAAAATAGGATATATTTTTCGTTGATGATATATAATTAATGTATTTTGAATATGACTTGCATACTTGTACTTGAGTGTGCATGTCCATTTAGCTGTTCGATTACCTGTCATATGAATTTAACCAACCTAATTATACAAATTACAAATTTGTTGTGCCTGAATTGTCCTTCGTGAATCCTCAATAGTTATATGAGCTTAAACTAAAAATTGTATTCAGTAAAAAAAACTAAGGCGTGAGAAAAAAAACTAATACTAATTGTATTTATTTTAGATCACCGATAGAATAAGTTTTTATATTTACACGTACTATGTAGGCAAATAATAATTTAAGCTTGACGTGCTTTCGCATACGCGGTACATGATCGAACTTATAATCGGCTGAAGATAACAATTAGGAATAATAGATTTTTCTTAACTTTCGCATTCAATATTTTTTTATTTCGACAGATAACATGTGTTTTTCTTTTTGCCATTAGAAAGTTTAAAACTTCATCTTTTACATAGAAGATTTTTTTTAGAATGGTCACAATTTATGATATTAAAAATATCATTTCCCACGATTATATTATCTTTTCCGAGATTTTCGCCATAAAAGACACGGTCAAATGACTTAATTAAATTTAAATAATATTGATCATGAAAATTTGTCGGACAACCCTAGATAATATTTTATACAGACATTCGCTTACCTATTATTTATGACACATTTCAATGTTAAACCTTTCTGTATACTTCTTAATTTGAATAGAACCTCCTTAATCTTAGAATGCTAATTGCAATATAAATCCGTACAGTTGCTAAAACAAATTCGAAATACAGAATATATTAGACATTTCGGATATAAGTATTTTAATTTTGTCATGTTTTTCAATGTATAAAATTGTTGTAAATATTGTAATGAAGATTATGGTTAAAATAATTCAGTTGCTTTTCTTTAGCATCTAGTACTGAAAATTCAGTTGTACTGTAAAATTCCATTTTTTTCTAATTTTTCAATTTATGGCTCCTTATATATAAGTTATACTGTACTCATTACAAGATTAGTTGAAAGTTATTTTATATTTAATCCTTTATAAGAAAGGGTTATACAGTTGTATGTAATTAATTTCGGAAATTTGATATACTTTTATGAAAAGTTTTAGAATGAACAAAAGATATACAAAATTGTGAATTTGCGTAAAATTACGTTTACAAAAGTATTATTTCCAAATTTCTATGTTTTGTTAAGAAATTTTATTTGTGAATGCAGAAAATTTCGAAAAAATTAAATATAGTGACTTATAAAAACAGTATAGTAATATTAATTTTACAGTCTCACTGCATTTTACAATTACATTAGAAAACATGTAAGCAATGACTAAAGTTCGGTATGTATTGGAATTTTCACAAATAATTTTCTAAAAAATTACTACAGTATATCCATTAGCAACCATCTTTATAAAAATATTTCTTATAGTTCTTTCTATTTTATGTTATTATAGATTTATTTCGTACTGACAAATCTTAAACGGAAGAGTTTGTCTAGATCAGCATTTCAGTTATATAAAAAATAACCTCATGAATTTAAATTTCTATAGCAAATATGTAATATGTAAATCATTATATATAAGAAAAATAAAAACGAACGGAGTCTTTAGAATCAACAGATAAAAAAATTTAATTATTATGAATGGTAATAGTGCATATAGTATCTACTATACTAGTATCTATATATAGTATAACTATACTATTATATCTACTACTTTTAAACAAGACTTTAAAACTCATCAAAAAAATATTTCAAGATGCATTTTTTGTACTATTTACTTTTTGTTCTACTAGGAATTAATTCTGCATCTAATACTGGTAAGAATCATAATTATTATTAATAATAGAAATTCATAGTATTCTATATCAGCTTAATGAAATCTAACTAATTCAAAGTATTCATTTTTATCTTGGTTCTAGTAGTAAAAGAAATTATATTATTTAAATCGTTTAGGACTCTCAGAAGTCAAATTTCTTATTATTAACTTAAAATATTCAGCAAAAGCCAATGGTTTTGAAATCTATTCAATTGATGAAGTTAATTTAGTAAAACACAATATGAATATATTGTATTGTTATCGACATCGTATACAGAAGAGATACTAGATTCATTCTGCATTTTTTTCAAACTATAAAGCGTCTTGGAAAAAACTTTTTTAAACCAAAATATATTATCTCATTTTAGTTATACATCACTTTAATAAGAATTCTTAACTTACCAATCCGTAATGTTTTTTGTAATTTAGCTTCAAGAAGGGGAAAATACTACGAAAAAATATCGTCGGATAAATATATCCCACTTTAGAGTGGTATTTGGTATATAAAAACTATCTACATTCGATATAATACCCATGTCCTACCTCGTGTGCTTTTACGTCAAACTTATCAATCTTACATTTGCCTCCTGGGTTCAGAAAAATATTTAAGAAATCAACAAAACCGAAGCATTCGCACGTTAACTTATCTAAGTTATGACCACAGTGAATGTGGTGAAATCTTTCATACATATTTATACACTTTTGTATAATGCATACATACGCAAGCAGCAAGCAATTACAAAAATTCATCTAGAGCATATTCAAATAAGCTTCTTTTTAATAAAAACGACTATTTTGTTCTCTATCTTCTAAATATAAATCTGTTCTAAATCTGTTCTCTTTAAATTTGTGGATCCATTTCCGGTGAAAAATTTTATTTTTTATTAACTATAATTCATATTAAACATATTTTATGTATACATCTATAGGAATCACGTAATAGGGTTTGGACCAAGCCCCTAGGCAAAATTCAGAGGGAAGGTGTTGAATTTGCTTTAAAATAAAATCCAGTGGAAAAATTCGCTTTTTAGTATTTTCGATTATTCGATAGTAAAAATTTATTGGAAGAAATTTCATCGCAAACATTAATATAAGTACATTGAAAGACATAGAAATAGTGAATAACGATTTTTTGTCCGAAGTCATCATGTGGCAATTGAGAAATTGTGTTAAGAATTAAATCAAAAAAAATTCGGATCAAAAAGATTACATACTACTGTGATCAACGTGAAAGGTGAATTTTCTTATATTGGGTGTACAAGTAAGTTTCAAGCATTTGTCAAAAAATTGTGTCACCAGTGGATCCCGAGCAGACTGTCAGACTTCATGAGTTATATTTGTAGGTTGTGTATCTGTCAACAATGTTGCAGCATTCTATTTGAGAATTTCTTCCGGTATCGTTTATTTTATCAAATAAAATCATGGCAAATTTCCAGTCAAATAAACGTCGTTTATAGACAGCCCAGCTTCTATTCTTTAATATAAGGAAAAGTGCGGAGGAGGCCTATTAGTTGATTTCGGAAACTTATGGATCAGAATATATGGTGAATCGACGTGCTGCGAGTGGTTCAAATGGTTCAAAAGTTGTGATTTTGAAGTTGAAGAAAAGGATCGCTCCGGAAAGCCGAAAGGTTTTGAAGACGAGGAATGAGAGACCTTGCTAGATAAGGACCCGTGTCTGATTCAAGAAGAACTTACTATATCATTAAAAGCATTGTAATTCATTCAAAAGGTTGAAAATTAGGAATTGAAATTGTTTAAAATTACGAATTGAAGCCGAAAGATGTCCAACGACGACTTTGCTTGTTCGAAATGTTTCTGTTCGGTATAAAACTACATAATTTTTGCAACATTTTTTCAATGATGAGAAAAAATGGATTGCTTATGATAACTGTAAACGCAGAAAATCACATTCAAAGCCTGGCGAGCTCGCCCAATTGACACCGAAACGAAATATTCATATAAATAAGATCATACTCTGCATATGATGGGCTCAAAAGGGTGGTCAAACAATCAAAGGACTATTGTATCGAATCCAACTTATTTGTTTGTAGCAGGCATTACAGCAAAATCAGGCAGAATATAAGATCAGGCATGAGCACGTAATTTTTCAACAGGATAACACTCGGCCACATGTTGCCGTTTCGGTCAAAAAATATTTCGAGAATAGTGGATGGTAAATTCTGCCTCACCCGCCTTACCGTCCAGACTTAGCACCATCTAACTACTACTTGTTTCGAAAAAAGGCTGGAAACTTACTTTTATACAAAATATTTTTGAAATCTTTATCTACTTTTTCAAAGCAATTTGATCCTCTTCAAAGTAATCCCCTGCCACTGCAATATACTTATACCGACAATAACACTTGTCAAAGTCCCTCTTCACAATCGGACCAAAGCGTGCAGGTGTTATCTCCTTAATTGAGTCAAAACAGTGTTCCCGAAGCAGTCTCTTGAGTTTTTTAAATAGTCAAAACTCACACAGAGCTAAATCAGACAAATAGTCAGGTTGCAGAAAACATGCATTGAATTCTTGGTAAAATTCTCGCGTTAACTAGTGCCGTACAGATAGCGCATTAAAGTAATGCAAAAACCAAGAGTTTTTATATATATATTATATATATTGTAACCGCCTCAATTGTTGGTCTCGCATTCGCGTGTTTGTAAATCTGGATGTCATATCCGCTACCTCACATGGATATCTTACTCGATAATTTGAGAGATGCACGACATTTGTCTAAAATAGACTTGAGTCAGGCGTATCATTACATTTCCTTAGATGAGAAAAGCAAAGAGATTACCGCCTTTGCAGTTCCGCAAAAAGAACTCTTCCAATATACTCGACTCTCTTACGGACTTACCATCTTTGGGCCACAATGGCAACCAACCGTTTTTTTTTTTTACATAAACGATAGTTCAGGAGCATAATTAGCAAATAACAGCGATGCTAACCCACCTCAACAAGGCTCACCTTAAGATTAATAGGGAAAAATCGAATTTTACTGCCCAGAAGTGAAATATCTCGGGCACATTGTAGACAAAAACTGACTGTGTACAGATCCAGATAAAATCCGACCCGTGACAAAATACCCCGTGCCGATATGCCGACTAAGCTGCGATAATTACTAGCATTCCTCGAAATGGTTGGGTGATACGCCCGCTTTGTAAAATCGCTTGGGGGAATCAAATACAGCTTACAAAACTAATAAGGATAAATGTAAAAAGGCATTGGAACAAACCACAGGAAGACGTATTCAATAAACTCAGGATATTGTTAACTTAAACACCCGTGCTAAGATGACCAATGCAGAACAAACCATGCGGGCTATAGAGAAATTCCGTGGATGTCTATTAGGAGAAAAATTTACTGTAATCATCAATCACAGCAGCTTGAAATGTCTGCATACGCACAAAAACTGCACAGGAAGACGCGCATAGTGGGCCACAGCACTATAGGCTTAGAATATGGAAATAATCCATCGTAAAGGCACACTGCATAAAATACCTGATACGTTATCACGCTCAACTCTTCCCCCCACTATTCACCTACCGTACCCCTTAACATCGTAGAGCTAGAGAAATGGTACTCGAACAAAATGAAAAAAAATACGAAAACATCCATAAAATACCCCGATTAGCGCGTAAACAACAATCTGCTTTATAAATATCACTCCAGTCTTTACTCCGACACACTAGGTCATGATGAAATTGGCTGGAAACTTTTATTTTCCTCAATAGATAAGGAAAGAGTGATCTGCGAATTTCATAACACACCGATATCAGGACACTTTGGTGTCAAGAAGACCTTGTGCAAAGTAGCCTAAAGCTGCTACTAGCCAAGAATGCGAAGAGATATATACAACTATCACGCATTGCCCTCAATGTCAGCTGTATAAAGTGTCACAAAAAGCACCTACGGATTTAATGGCCTACAGAAACATCGAAGGCTCATGGACAACTGTGACAGCTGACATAGTGAGACTACTTTCCGTCAGTAAGGGACAGCATAAGTACTTGTTGATATTCGCGGATTTATTTACCAAATACGTAGAAGTATGACTACTCCGCAAGGTAACAGGCGATGAAATATTAAATGCATTTGAAGAACTGACCGTTCACTGAGTTCGCCAACAAAATAGTCAAGAAACGACTTTGCAAATTGAGTACCGTAACGCAGCTGATAGCGTACTATCACGCGCAAGAAAACCACATAGAACGGGTAAATCGAACATTTAAATAAATGATTTTAATTTTTATTAAAGAAAGTCAGAAGGACTGAGATATATACTTGCCCGAACTACAATTCACTATGAACACATTGATGCACACAAGCATCACCAGCGTTCCTGAATTTCGGCAGAAACCCCAGATAAATGCCTACACTTCAACATACCCGTGACGCGAGAAGATAATTTCAGTCTCTAGCATCTGTAGACTAGCTAATCCGATTGAAAAGGCTATCAGGTATTCACGAATTCAAGAAATAGAGCCTGTACGCCGCTAACAAAAAACAAGCGCGTTACTACAATAAACATAGAAGACAGGAAACTTTTGAAGTTAACAACATGGTCTGGCAACGAAAGCACGTCCTGTCATCAAATCCTGACAAATTTTCCACCAATTTAACGCCAAAATTTATAGCCCCATGCTGTATAATGAGGAAAGTTTCTCTAGTATTTTACGAGTTGGAAGACATGAGTGACAGAAGGAGAACAAGAGCACATATCGCAGATCTAAAAAGATATCACCTTCCTAACACTTCTCAAAATTCTCTTATAGATGATTCCAGCATACACAACCAGAATTATGGAAAAAGAAATTGGAAGCGATCGAGGATTGAGTCGGTCGACGACGTATGAGAAAGTACGCAAACCCGCGAACATTCAGATCCCCGTGACTCTGATCACCGACCATACAGAAGCATGCTGATTAACGCCCACAAATGTAACTCCGCGAACCCGAAGCCAGCCCTAGATATAACAAAACTAGTAGAAGCAGTAGAGAAGATAGAAGCAGAACAGGCGCAGCCGGATCAAAATCCTTTATTGTTAACCTTAACATTGTTTTTTTTATTTTAATAACCAGCTGTGTTCGCTTACTATTTGCTTGTAATAAAAAAGAAAAAAAATAAAAAAAAATAAAACATATTATTATGAAATTTTACTATATGAAAAGGGAAATTCGTACAGATCAGCTAGCAAGGGATGGCAGCTGCATCTCTGGAAAACGTGTGGGAAATACGACGACTATAGTAGGCCATGTCGGAGCTGCAGCTGACGTTTATAATATGTCCTTATAAGAGAATTTGGAAAATAAGCTAAGGTGCAAAGTTTTCACCTTAACTAAAAGAAGGCTCAAATGGTATAGTTACGATCAAGGCTGGTCTCCGTTCAGGTAGCTGTGTGGAGAACTGGCGCGTGGGCGGCCCTTGTTGTGGATTTCGACCTGATTGACCCTCCGGGAGAGGGGGGACAAATTGACCGTCTCGGAGAAAATTGAGGGTTTCCCTGAGAAGCAAAAACAGTTTCGATAGAACGCTTAAAGTATATTCATCTGTTCTCTTCGAGATGTAGAGTTTTCGGCATTCGAGTGTTCTCGCGTTCATTATAAAACTCTCTGTTTGTGTGGTAATTTGTGTTTCGGTCGCGTTTTGAAAATTTTCGCGTCAATTGTGTGGTATTGTGAGAGCATAATCGCTGTGTTTAGAGTTAGCGTGCGTAAGAATGTACATGCTTAATCGGCAGGAGTGACAGCGGACCAGACACGTAAAAGCGCTGTCTGTGTTAAGCACGTACGCGCTCTGAGTGAGCACTAAAGCGACAGCCCTCTTCTTCGAGAGCTGTCCTGACGCGCACGGGGCGAGGGCTGCTCCCGTATCCGAGACATCGGAGCACCGTGCCGCGTGAATCGGGTGCCCCGCTTCCCTTACAAATCCTGCCGGGAATAGAGCGGCAAATTTTAGTCACCCCCTCGATACAGAGGTCGACTATACTATATGTGTGTGTGCGTGACATATTATAAGTATTCTAGTACGAAGTATGCGTGCGTGCGCGCGCGCGCGTGTGTGTGTGTGCATGTGTGATTTTTTTGTGTGTCAATTTTTTTGATTCAAGGATTTCAGCACAAACAGAACAATTAATTACTGAAAAATAGATGAATGAATAAATTCAGTTAACCTTTATGCTAGCGACTATAAACAGTTCACTAAGGCATGAGGGACATTTGAGAGGTACTACCATATTTTACGGTATTCCTTGGTACAACAAATTTAGCACGCCTCTTTATTCCGTACTCATTTCCTACAATTTGCTCGTGTGCTTTTCTTGTGGAGTACCGGGCAGAATTAGCACTATAATAAGGAGTCTGGTTTGATGGTTATTGTCAATAGTACCCGTGGCCATGAAGTTTCGACTGGCGGAGTTTAAAATAAAGCTTAAAAAATGATCAAGCTAATGTCCTTTGGTATGAGCGCAAAACTTACCTGCTAAAACTTCAGACTGTAAAATGCAATGTCAGAAAAATAAAAAAAAAGTTACTCAACATCTAATGAAATTTTCTAGAGATGGAAATCATTAGTTACTTGAGGCTTATGAGTCTTAAAGATGAATATTCTCCTTATTGTCAGAAAAATATGAAAATGTTGTGACTAGGGAGAGAACAACTTATCTATAAGAATCTTTTCAATTCATATTTAAAATTGTTTTACTTTACAACTAAATTAGTAGCTTTAAGATTTTGTATTTATATCTTATTACTAATATAGCAAATCTATAAACAAAGACGTTAGAAAGTCGTAAAATAGTATTTCTGATATCTAAAAACAACTTTATTTTACTAGATTTTTTAAGAATTTATGCTAATCTATAAATTTTGACTTATAGCTCAAGGCTTAAGAAGTGAAAAATTAGTTGGTGGTGCTACAGCACGTAAGATGGAGTTTAAATATGTAGTAGCAGTTATGTACAAATTTCCGGGATTACCAGATCAAAATCCATGCACAGGTGGTATCGTGGGCGACATGTTTATAGCTACAGTTGCTCATTGTTTTTATAATAAAACTTCTGGACATTTAATACATGCCCGTTTTTATATTGCTGTTGCTCAGAAACACTTAAATCAGCTCCCATATCCTCCGGCTCGGCATATTCGAGTAGACACAGTAACTATGCCTATATCATACGACATATATGGCTCGGATAGCTATGATACAAAAGGAAATATAGCTATAGTAAAGGTAAATTTATAAAATTTTTCGTTGCAAAATTGGATTTAACATTATCTTTATTTATAACAACAATATTGTCAGATTTACTGAGACTAAAATACTAATTGCTTTTAGAAAAATCTAAGCTGTACATTTTTTATCTTTATTTTAATTAGTAGGTTAACAATATATCGTATATAGATGTAGAAGGGTAAAGACGGAGAGCATTCAAATCCCAAACCCAAACCTACTGGATATATAGGTTCCTAACCCTAAATAAGCTTGGATTCTCAAACGAAAATACCATACTTGAATAAAATACCATACTTAAATACCATATTGAACCTTAAGCACCTAAACATGCATATCCCACTTGTTATGATATTTCAATATTAAAACGCTGCATATATATAGGTACGGGAGATCTTAAGTTTTATAAATATCACATTTCCCATATGCAATCAAATTTAAAAAATTAAAAGCATTAAATATAGTTTTTATTATTAAAATCAGAGAATGTTAATAGATTATATATTTATATAAAATACTAGTCGATAAAAATATTCATACAACAAGAAAACATATTAAAAAGTTACATTCAATATGATAAACTTTTCCAGGATAAATTATTAATTAAAAAAACATTTTAGCATATACGAAAAAAAAATTAAAATACTAAATATCTAAGTAGTCATGTGAAAATGCAAGTGAAAGTTCATTGGTATTATTTAACACTAAGCTCTAGAATAATTATAAAGTAAAAAAACTTTATATTGAAAAATCTTATTTTATAAAGCAATATTTGAGTTACGCGTTGTTTTACCAGAATTTATTAAATTTATGAAATTAGTTTTACCAGTTTCAGAATCTTCGTGTGAGAACAATATGATTTGCTATTACATAATTTTATATATAAATGTGAACAAAAAAGGTCAAGTTTTACCATATTAATCTTAATCAAGTAAGAGAATATAAATAAACTTTTTTTTAATAATTACATTATTTTTTTGCGAGAAATCTCGGAGGGAAAAATAAGGTTCCATAGCTAGCAACAAACTAACTATGTGAAGCTTCATAGTTATTAACTAAAGATTTATAATAATTAGATACGTGCAAGCATATATAAATCAATGTTTTCGAACAGCCAAATAATGTTTACAATATTCTCATATTTCAGTTGGCATTGAGTTTAGGATTGAGACCACAGCATCCAACATTAACAAAACTTGAATTACGTTATTTTAATCTCAATAACTATAATGGAGTATATTTCGTTGCTGCTTTTGGAGTTCATCAGGTTAATCTAGTACCAGAAGAAAGAAATGGCTCGATAATATATGAACAAAAAGGAAAAAGTGATGGTAAATTACGATATGCTAAATTCGATGTAATATCAAGAAAAACGTGCTCAACTATACTCTCCGATGAGGTTGCGCCTGGTAATATGTGTGCTGTCGGATTACGATTCAAGCCTAATGAAACGATAGGAATTTGTAAGGTAAGTAAAACTAAAAACGTAAAGTGCATCTCATAGTGTTAATTAATATCATTGGTATCAAGTAACGATAATTAAAATCGACCTAATATATGATAAATATTGGAAATAACATAATCAAGTAAAGTCATTCTACTAAAATAAAACTAAATTATGTCTCTGATTATTTTAAGTTTTTAATAGTTACATATACATATTATTCATAAACAGTATACGCTAGTTATTAATCATTGTAATAACCTGTGCAGGAGAAATTTAATTAAAGCAATACATACATTGCATGGAATATTACAATAATTTCAATTATAATGAGAAATAGGTATTTTAAATTAATTTTTTATGTATTCCATAATGCTATCAACATATAAATAATGAATTACTACGCAGTAACCGATAGTATAAGTAGAATACGAGGTTTGGCTATTAAATAACGAAATATATATTTATATATTATTACCTTCAATATATGCTATGAAGTATATATCTGCTATGCCTACACGCTCCATGTGAATCTTCCATTGTTCGAAATAGTACTGCAAATCTTCTTCTAGCAGTTTTTCACCGATTCATCATAGTCAAATCTTTATCCTTTGAATACGGATTTCATCTTAGAAAAGAGATAGCAGTCTCACGGTAAGATCAAGCAAGGTGGGTGTTCTAACAATGGAATTCTGCACTTAACTAACATCTTGACCGACACTACGGAATGAAACTGCGCATTGTCTTGATAAAGAAGTCTTGACTTTTTCTTCCATAATTCTGATTGATTTTTCTTATTCTTTCGCGAAATTCTTAAAGAAAATGAAGATGCTAATATTGTTTAATATTTTGACCTTCAGCAACCCAGTGAAGGTATACAATTTCATGAATATCGAAAGAAACAATCATCATTGCTTTAAATTTTGATTTGCTCATTTTCGGTGTTTGGACTCTTGGCGAAATTGAACTCTTTTTATGCATGGGTTGGCGCATTGTTTCAGGATTATAGGTAAAAAAACAGGATTCGTCACATGTTCTTACCCTTTGTAATAAATTTCAGTTATTTTCAACCATATTGAAAGCGTTAATATTAAGATTAATTTCACAACAATCTCTAGCTCTATGGTTATGTTAATCGTTTTTCCGGTAATACAAAAGAAAACAGGTCCTACACAAACGCTGACCAATGCTAAACTGATTTATCTACAAACACTCATGGTACTTAATAGCCACGCCTCGTAGATAAGAAATTAACAATTTTTACGTCTATGTTACATATACTCTCGTAAATATACAGAAAAGAGCGTAACAATTATTTGCTTACATTATTGACCTACATTAGATATATCTTTCCGTTTGCAAATATCTCACAATTCATGACAAATTAATTTATAATATAATAAAATACAATATATTTACATATTGCATTTTATACAAAGATAAAGTTAGAAAAATGCTTAAGTTTTATAAAAATGTACAATTATAAAATTGATTAAAATCTGGTTCACGTTTTATATATTTTCGTTGATCACAGTTGCTGCTCGAATTACCGAAGATATTCTTAAAAGATATCATTTTTTACAGAAAAATTGATCAAGCTCTATATAAATGATATGTAAAACATGTTTTAATTCAGCCATACTAGTTAACTATATAGATTATAGATGAGCCACACCCCTGCTTGAGTTTTCAATATTTATCAAATTTGAACACATGAGATGTCTATAATAATTTATATCTTGTAACAAAATGAAAGCTGTATTCTTTCACTTGTAAGTATACAAAAGTAACGTACAATAACGTATAATACTTATTGTATAAACTTTTAGTCATTCTATGCTTATTTTTATTTTAAGTTAAATGTACTTACCACAATTTTGTATTAAATTTTCTATACACTATCTCAGAAATACATTTATTAAGCTAAACAGTGTGTAAGCAATAATATTTCAAAAACAAATCAGCATGTACCAATAGATATAATTTGAAATATAAAATCTGAAAATTTTAAATTAAAATTAATTTAGTTGATAAAAGTGAATGTAACTATACCTTCACGAAAACTTTCTGCATTTACAGATACTGTTTCTCAAGAACTGAAGAAAATCTATTAATGGAATATATATACATCCGTTCCATCTATATTTAAATTATTATAGAATGATCAATATTATCTAGCTTTCTCAATTCTAATAATAAATTTTCACTCTTCTATTATTCTTCCCAGATATAACTGCTCATATTAGCTGCATGATATCGGTAAGGAAAAGTTATGTGTAAATATTAATATTCATGTAGGTCCATTTTTTATAGTTTTTGCAGTACGGGCCCATGTTTGTGAGCCAATCAGGACTCAGAGAATTGGGTCATCGTCTGAGAGCGAGAAAAAGGAGGTCAAACGAAGGGAAACGAGGCGAAGTCGAGCGAACACAGCAAAGACCAGTAGTTGTAATTTTTCCTGTCCATTGTCAACGCTAGCATGGCTTGGATATACGGACGCATGACGAAGCGGCGTTTACGCGTATTGTGAATAAAGATTATGTTTCTCCGTCTACAACGGCCCCTGCCCATATTTGTTGTCAAGCTACCCTTTTTTATAACAGCCCATTCCACTGCATTAGAAATAAGGAAGGAAAAGCGAATGTTTCGCTGGCGTGGACGAACTGACCGCGAGCACACGTGTGTTTTATAAAAACAAATGTCCAACTGAATTTTTAAAATGCTACAAAGATTCAAAAATAGATATTTGATAATCACATTCAAAACTTGCAAAATACCTATTGCAAGGAACTTTGAATGGTAAAAATCGGATAGTTTGAGCTCGAGTTAAGTATAAAATGGTATAAAATAATTATGAAGGTATTGTATAAGCCCTATAAGATCATTTTATCCGATTTTTATAAAATATCTATTTTTCATGTGTGCGCTTGCAGTCAGTTCGTCCGCGCCAGCGAAACATTCGTCTTTTCTTCATTATTTCCATTGCAGTGGAGTGGGCTGTTGTAAAAAAGGGTAGCTCGACAAAAAATATGGATAGGGACCATTATAGATGAAGAAACATAATCTATATTTTAGACACATGAACCTCGCTTCGTCAATCCGTATAACCCAGCAGTTACGCAAGCGTTAACAATGGACAGGAAAAATAACTACTGGTCTTTGCTGTGTTCGCTTAACTTCACCTCGTTTTCCTTCATTTGACCTCCTTTTTCTCGTTCTCAGACGATGATCCAATTCTCTGAGTCCTGATTGGCTCACAAACATGGGCCCGTACTGCAAAAACTATAACAAATGGTCCTACATGAATATTAATATTTACACATAACTTTTCCTTGGCAATACCGTGCCGCTAATATGAGCAGTTATATCTGGGACACGGTATATATATATATATATATATATATATATATATATATATATATATATATATTATAGATCCTAATAATACTTGCATTTCATAAAATATATTGATATTCATAAAGTATCGTTTTCTCTTTTTATCTTTAAAAAGTTAATATATCAGTTCTTTTCGATTGAATTTCAGCATCTGAATAATAGATCGGATCGTTGTCAATGGTGTTACCGCATTCCTACCATGATGTTAGCTTAGCAGGCAGTTTTCTAGACCCTCTCGAATCTTGAATTATAAGACATGTCACACAAAGCACACTCTACACCTTCACTGAACTCTAGACCTATCATGAACTCTATTTTAACTAATTTACTCTATTTTATAGGCCCCAGCGACAGCGAGTATCATAATTCGCGTGTTTCTAAAAGTATTTATAGAATTCCTTATAGAATTATGAATCTTATTACTTAAACTTATTACAGATTAAAAACTGCTTTTTGTGATTATTTCGGTCTTGTATATATATATATATATATATATATATATATATATATATATATATATATATATATATATATATATATATATATTATAGAATTCCGTATAGAATTGTGAATCTTATTACAGATTAAGAACGTCTTTCTGTTATTATTTGGATTTTCTAATAGTTGGTATAATGACGACAAGTATTCATCTTATATTTACTCTTTTTAATTCTATTGTTGGGAAAGGCTCTAATATTACAAAGCATCACTAAATTTTAATTATGTAAACTTAAAATATTTATTAACACATATGATATTGATTACAAATGATATTATAATTAAGAAAAACGAAAACAGAAAAAAACTAATTGAATAATATCTCCTTAAATAATACTCTTCTTGACAATTTCGTAAGAATTTCTGAGACCATAAATTATTATATTGTAAGCTAGATTACACACAAATCTGTTTTTATATAATATAGACTATCAAAAGTAGTAGCTTTTAATTCCTTAGTTCTAAATATGATAAGACATTAATCGCAACAATTTGTTACAGTATGACAGCGGCGCCCCAATCAGCCATACCGGCTTTCTTGATGGACTAGTAATTAATGGTTTTGAGGACTGTGATGATGAGAAAAAACCTGGAATTTATATAGATATTTTATACTATTATGATTTCATTGATAATATCTTACATAATCGGTTAAACAGCGATATGTATGTTATACAACTAAAGGAACCGCAACCAGATCAATTCGTATTTGAAAAAATATATCCTACGTATTCTGCGATGCTAGAAGTATCAGATTAAACGAACAAAGAAATAAATATATCAGAAAATATGTTCTAACTTTATTATATATTATTGGTTAAAACTATAATATTTGGATTATAACATTAATTTTGAGCAATGCATGGTCAAACTAGAAATATAGTAGTTGTACTACATTGAAACAAAATTGAATCTCAGAATGTAACTTTTTGTGACATCGAAACTCACCATTGATGTCTACTTTCAATTTAAATACTAAAGAATAATATAAATGAATTGATAACAGTCGATAAGTATGTTTCTCTTTTAAGAAAGCTGGTGCAGTACAAGATTAAGTTTAAAGTTTTTAGATGAAAAATGGCATGCGTAGTTAACAATATAACCTTAATTTATTATTAATTTCATATTGGCATCATATTGTTGTTTTCGAATAGAAAGATAGTATTTCAAAAACCAGTCGAATAATTGTAGTATCTCAAAAGCCAGTTGAACAAGGTAGATCTCAAAACCGATTGAAAGAGGTAGTATTTCAAAAACCTGTCAAAAAAGGTAGTATTTGAAAATCCAGTTGAACAAAGTAATATTTTAAAAACCGATTAAAAAAGGTAATATCTCACAGTCAATGTTTTTTTTATTTAAAATTAGATTTCTAGCATTAACACAATCTTTACGGGATTTGATTACTCGTATATTATCTAGAAGTATTTATTATTAGGTATATCTTTAATATTAATACCCGTAATTAAAACTATACTCTAATCAAGAATAGAAAATAATGAGTACACTTGGACATCGGATAATACCGTCCGAACACGAAATTCCGCGTGGAAGTCCAATTTTGTACTCATTAATTTTCATCCTTAATTAGAGTTTATTACTAATTACAAGTATTATTATTAAAAGTGTGTCTAATAATAAATATATTTATTTCACTGAAGTCTCTCAAATCTCTCAAATATTTATAGTCAATGCTTCCAACTTAAGTTTCATTTTAAAAAAATTGTTTTGTGAGTAGTATCTTTAGTGTGGCAGCTGGTATACTACTTTTTTCAAAACTGATTTTTGAAATACTAGCTTGTTTAACTGGATTTTGAAATACTATATTCTTGGACGGGCTTTTGAGATACTATCTTACTATATGGGAATGACAATATACTTTTTTCGATCACAACTTTTTAAAATATGCCAAATAAGTATCATTTTATATCGGGACTTTTTAATTTATAAAGTTTTTCAATTTTAAAAAATTTTGAGCTGAGCCGTATTGTTACTTCCACAAACATATTAGTGTAGTTACTTTAAGTAAGTGAACTTATTGATGGTGGCTTTATAAAAATTTCATAACGATCATATTCAATAGAAGATAAAGATTGCATTTGAAAGTCCTAAACATACAAGGATACGGGATTGGAAACATTGTTACAGAAACAATCGTGTCAAATGTAAATATAACTTGCACTTGTGTTAAAAGAGATTCAAACGTCAATTTTAAATCATTCTTTTACAACAAAATTTTAATTTCTGATAAAAAATGTTCAAAATGTATTTTTATTTTTAATATAAAAAAACCAACTTAATAATAAAAAATTTGATTTCTTGGATAATTATAAAAAATCTAATATAACAAATCCATTATATTAAAAAAATTAGTGTTGATATAATTTTTAATGAACTTTTTAAGCGATTTTGAGTATACCGACAAACAAAGCAACAGTCTAAAATTTTAATAAATTGACCTATCTTCGTCTATTTTTTGTGGTGAATTCGTATTTGCAGTTTGCTTAAACCTTACACATCGAAATGTGTATTAATTACGAAAAACAACTATAATAAGCTATTATTACTTGATTAGCCACTTATCGAAAGAATTTCCTCAACACAAAGTCATTATTCGTTTTGAATAATTATACATAACCTTTTTTCGACTATATAAATTTTACTAGATAGATATGATAAACTAGATAAACTTATTGCGAGAAAGATCCGTAACAGTAATATACCTAAATATACTTTATTGAGAATAAATTTCGAGACAGTAACACAGATAATACGAGCATATGCTTTAGGTTCATGGAAAAAAAATATAGATACCGTCCAAATATAGTTCTCGATCTTATCTAAGGTCTTGACAACTGGCGCATAGCCTTTTTTAGTAAATAAACGATTTTGAACATTTAAATTTATGTATATCAAATAGTGGTCCAGGTCTAAGTGACGTCATGAGCATATCTATCAATTTTCTCGACTAGAATCCGGTTAGAAATGAAAAAATCGATATTAGATTGTGAGGTGGAAAAAATATGCGTATAATGAATAATATACTCGTATAATGAAGTAATTATCGATTACTACATTATATACAGAATAACTTAAAAAATATTAGTATAAAAATAATACATTGATAAGTAATTGCATAAAATATATATTAAAATAAAAATATACTTATGCAATTTAAAATTTCTTTAATAAATATGTCTTGTTTAGATATTTAAGGTGGTTCGAGGTCATCTCAAACTACTGAAAAATTGAAATAACCCTAGAATGTTTTATCAAAAACAAACTATAGATTTGAAGAAAAATTCAACCGAAATTGCTCGTCAAGTTTTTATGAAATATAATTTTGAAAATAGTATCTATTAGGAGGCGAACATAGTTTCCGACCTTTTTCAAGGGGAAAAGGACATTTATAATGGAAAATGGCTACATGTTAGCTTAATCAGATTCTTTTCCATCATTCCCCACTACTTTTTTCCCATCTTTTTGGCAATATGGCGATACCGAGGCGAAAGAACGATGGCGGTTTCGAGGCGATCCAATTATCCACAAATTCTCGCACTTATCGAACATGTGCGAAGCGCGTATCAACGAGGTCGTGCTACATCAATCTGAATAGGTGGTAATCAGAAGGCGCTATATCTGGCGAGTACGCTGGGAGCGGCAACACTTCCCATTCGGGCTCCAACAGGGAGTTTTTGATGGCTTTCACAACATGTGGCTGAGCGTTGTCATGCAAGAGAAGGACTTTCCGCCTATTGCTCGCGATTTCTAAT
This sequence comes from Sycobia sp. Sy_11, assembly GCA_018907035.1. Lineage (NCBI taxonomy): Eukaryota > Metazoa > Arthropoda > Insecta > Hymenoptera > Epichrysomallidae > Sycobia > Sycobia sp. Sy_11. Next base: position 126,201 of record JACCIC010000099.1, on the reverse strand, counting down.
CAACGTTCGATCAATTTCTGTTGCAAATCATTCAGTTGGAATTGGTTTACCTCGGCAGTGACGGTTTCATTCGGTTTTAGCAGCTCGTATTACAGCACACCCCGCTGGTTCCACTAAATGCACAGAAATATCTTTTGGCCGTAGATGTTCCGTTTTGGTGTCGATGTGAACGGTTGGCCTGGGTTCATTTATGACTTTTTACACTTAGGATTGTCATAGTAGATCCGCTTTTTTCATCATCAGTCACAATACGCAACAGAAAACTCTTCTTTTTTTTCCTGGCAAGTAAAGACAGTGTGATGTTCTATCGATTCATATCGGCACTTTCGGTAAAATCGTGTAGTACCCATTTTCCTTCTTTATGAATTTTTCCCATTACATATAAACGTTTGCCAACTGTTCGGTCACTGACTCCTAACTTATTAGCGAGTTCTTTCTGCGTTTCAGCTGAGTTTTCGTCGAATAATGCTTACAATTCACTATCTTCAAACTTTTTTGGTTGTTCAGAAAGTTCTTCGTCATTAACATCAGTATCTTAACTTTTAAACCGGTAAAACCACTCTTTAGATGTTATAAGCGATGGAGCTTGTTCGCCATAACATTCTTGAAGCAATCGATAAGTTTCTGCTATAATTTTTTTCAAATCGCAATAGTGCAAACAGACACGTCGAAAAAGCGACTTATCACGATTCATTTTTCACTGATCAAACAATTATAATGTTTACATAGACTTTTCATACTACTGATATCGCCATCTAAACTTGAAGGTCGGAAACTAAGTTTGCCCCCTAATATTATGCTTTATATGGACAGAGCTGAGCAACATAACAAAGTGTCATCCTTAAACAAAAATAATATTGATAATTCCACTACAAAACATGACTTAATTAGTCCATATAACGTGCTAAAGGAAATAAATATACAAATAAATGATACAACGAAAACTACTTCGCAAATTCAGTCCAACAAAATGAGTAAAATATTTGGAAGAAAATTCGATTTAATATAAAAATTCTTAGTGAATGAACAAAAATATTTGTTGGTTTTGTAACTCTCAAAAGCTTCCTAGACAAAGTTATTTTAAATTTTTGTCCAGCTCATATTGCCGAGGAATACAAAAATACCCAAGAACTTACAATAGAACCCTTGAAAACTAATGAATAAAACCTATCTTGGCCTTCAATCTCGTATCTTGAATCATGAATCTTCATGAGATCAAAAAAATCATCATTGAATTCTGTCACTTATTTCACATGATTATATAAACTACAGAGATTAATGTACGATTATAAACCATTATTTATAAGCATGCAAGAAACACATTTTGAACATAAATTTTTTCCAAATATAAATGCATATAACCAGTATGACGATGAATGCGGGTTTTGACCTTGGCTGTGATATCGTGGTAAAGTGAAAGTATGCTTTCTCTATCGACTGCATTATATTTGATGAGGGTTTGCCTACTGTTTGGCAGTGTAGTTGCCAGGGGGTCCCGCAAAATTTAAAAAATAAAAAACAATATTATGGGAGTAAATTTAGTAATTACTAAAATAAAATGATAAAATAAATCATGTTGACGTTAGCTAATAATCTAAAATACATTTACAATAGTCTCTAGTTTTTAAAAATTCCAATTTTTTATAGCATGCACTTTCATTTTTTCCGTGTATAACGACTGGTACATAAAAAAAGTCTTTTGTGTATATTCCATTTTTTTACTAACTGTTCTGGCGCTTTGGAATTACAAACATCTCCAAATACAGAACTATTTATTCGTATACTTATGTTGCAAAATCAACATTTATTGTTAGTTTTCCCAAGGCTTTCAGCTTTGATTTGCTTAATTTTTTCATCAGTAATTATAGAAATATTTATTTCTTTTAAAAATACATCTTTGAACTGATTCTTAAAATAAGCATGATTGGATTAGCCGGAAGTCCTGCCATCGGCATTGGCTCCAAAGGTTCGTCTCTCGGCACAGTGGTTCCGTGCGTCGAACGTCCTGCCGTCGGCATTGGCTCCGACGGTACGTCCCACTCCTGGTCGGCAGGCCCCATCGGCGTTCCCTTCAGCGGCAATATCCCGGGAAGCGAGAGCTTCGTTGGACGTGGCTTCAATACCTGCCTCGGCCCTCGTTGAATGGTCATCTCCAGCGCCTCCTTGACAGTTGGTGGGACGACAGGTACGTGAGCCTCCGCACTGACGTATCGCTCTAGCTCCTCCTGTGCTTCCCTACTCTCTTGCTCCGCGTTTGCCTCATTCTCTGCTCCCCCTCTGGCGCCAATTTTTGCAGACCCGACAACCCCTTCGTGGCGTTTCGTGGCGGCACATAGCGCTAATTTTTTTATCCCCCATAACACGGTCAAGCATTCTTTTTCCGTGGTCGAGTAATTTTTCTCCGCCGGAGAAAGTACGCGGCTGATAAAAACAATCGGATGTTCTCCGTCCTCGATCTCTTGCGTCAAAACGGCGCCGATCGCATAATTACTGGCGTCGCTCTGAACCGTAAACGGCCTCGAAAAGTCAGGGCGCGCTCACACTGCTCCTCCCCCCATTCCCACGCCTGGCTTTTGCGCAAAAGTTTCACTAACGGAATCTTAAGCTTCGAATCCCGCTGTATAAATCACGCATACCACCCCACCATACCCAAAAAACGGCGCAACTGTTTCACATTTTTCGGCTCGGGATATTCAATCACCGATGCCACCTTCTCCGGATCCGGGCGCAAACCTTCGTGATCGAGCAGAAATCCCAGGTAAGCTACTCGACTGCAGCAAAATTTACACTTTTCTCTATTTATTGTTAGCTTGGCGCTCGTTAGTCTTTTCAATACCATATCAAGCCACGCAGGTAGTCTTCAAAATCCTCTGTTACTATGTTGATGTCATCAAGATAACAGAATATAAATGGCTCGAATTCCGGTCCGAAAAGTGCATCAATAAGCCTCTGAAATGTCATAGGTGCAATTGTCAAACCGAACGGCATTCGCACGAGCTGCCACAACCCCGATCCCGGAATCGCGAAGACTGTATATTTTCGGCTTAATTCCTCCATCGGCACCTAAATAAGCCTGTTTCAAATCGATTTTCGTCAAGTATCTCGCTCTCCGCAATTTGTCTATGATCGCATCCATATTTGTGATCGGGTATGCATCTTTACGCTTTACTTTATTCAGATCGCGAAAATCCATACAGAACCGATAGTTGCCGTCGGACTTACCAGCACCGGCGCGCTGCTCCAATTGCTCGCAGATCGTTTGATCACCCTCTCCCTCCTTAGACGCTTGACCTCCGCCGATGCAATTTCCAACATCCACGGCGATATCCTCCGTAAACGGTGTTTCACAGGCGCGGCGCCCTGTACATTGATATGATATTCGGTCAGCGTTGTAACTCCTAGTGACGTCTTTTGCGACTCTGGCACTCGCTCTACCACCTTGTCTACTTTTGTTCGTTCGCTAGCATCGAGCTGCAAGATGCCATCGCACCCCGCGTTGATCACATCTACCCCGTCGCTGTTTTCGCTCGAAAACGATCTCCACCTCCCTTCACGCGCTCTCCACAAACCCCGACTTAGCTGAGTATCATAATCAAATTTCCAACAAAAGTCCATTCCTAATATCATATCTTGAATTCCTAATATCATATCTAAATTATAAACGGCCTGGAATTCGATCTTCTCCGTCACACCCTCTATTTCAAACGCGGCGCTAAATACGCCCAGCGTTTTCGTCATTCCCCCATTTACATTCCTAATACACGTACCGCTCGCCCGTAACCTCATTTTGAACCGTTCTGCGATTTTCGGGCCCACTAACGATAAACTCGTCCCTGGATCAAACAACGCCCGATACACTATCCCCCCTAATTTCATGATTAAAAAATTTCGATCCTCCCCACTCATCCCCGCTACACCTTTTTTTGTCTCGCCCGTCAACGTTTCAACGGCACAATTCCGCTCGGTCAGGGCATGGGCGTCTATATATGCCTGATGACTTTCCCCTATTCCGCTTTCATGCGCAGTAGTTTTGATGCTAATTCTAGCAAATTCTGTCGCAGTCATATTCGGGACAGCTTCTCCGAACACCCCGTTCGGATTTGAATACCACCACTTTTTCGCGAAATCTGTCGGCGTTGCCGCCCGCTGCCCGATTCATTCCGCGCGCTTATTATTTCTCTCGGCAGTTCATATTTATCCTCACTATGACCAACTCTTGGCATACATGTATCACTCATCATGTCCCGCATCCACGCGCTACTTCCCGGTTCACTCTCCACGCGATCCGCAGCCGTTTCTCACAGCCCTTCATTCTGGGCTTGGTCGGTTAATGCCCGCACCATCACGCTGCCGTCTCTGGAATTGGATCGCTAGGATGCAGCTTTTATTTTCTCTGCGCCCCAGCTGATCTTTCACGTTTTGAACGTGACATCGTGTGCGTCGCAGACTTTGCAGCTCTCACGCGCCCGTCGCTAACGTTCGGCGTAACCACTCGATGCGTGTCAATTGCCGCCGCACGTAAAACAAACCATCTGTGGGCATTCCGATGCTCGATGCCCCACTCTCTGGCACGTGAAACACGCTCCTGGAAAAGTACCGGTCGTTCCCGATGGCCGATATATGCTATTCCGCGGTATGGCTGTCGGGAAGCCTCGAGTCATCGGGCCGCCGGTCGCCCGGTTGCTTCCGCGATCTCTCCAGTTATTTACATATTTTGCTTTGTTCGAACGTTCCTGAAAATTGTTCTTTCGCAACGACCAAGCATGCACCATTGCCCGTGCCTCATCGGCGCTCATTGCAGCGGATGGTACACCATTTCTTTACGGCACAGATCGTCAACTTTCTTTCCCCCCTTCTTTTTATCTTTGGTGCGGCATTTTCGACTTGGCTATTCAATGCCGCGTCGAAAGCCTCCACCGTTTTTCGCTGTCGCCGCTACTTTTAACTTGACAGTCGACCCTACAAATAGCGTCCCAACATATGCATTTTCTCAGGCGACGGCGGCGGCACATAATGACAGTCCAAGTCCTTCTGACGCTCCCATCGGTGTCCGTATCGCTCGATATCACCTAGGTTATCTACCAACCTGTCTCTAATGGCATTTTGTTATTCTGACAACAATCCTCGATACGCTAAATCTACTTGCTCCTGCTCCGACGGCGGCCTCTTAATTGGGACACGATATAGTTAAATCTCGCAATGTAATTTGCGATCTTCTCTCCTTTCCCATGAGTCCGCTTCTTTAGATCATCCAGTTGATCCTGTCGATCATACTCTCCGATAAACTGGTTGCGAAATCATTTCTTAAATCGCTTCCACGACTCGATATTCCCCTTCACCGTCGTATACCCTTGCCGCGCCCTTGTCGACATTATAAACGGCAAGGCCTGGTATAAATCATAATCCGTAATCCCGACGCCCCGGCGACAAAGGTCTATCAATTCGATGTACTCCTCCGCGTCTTCCCTCTTATCGTCTCCCGAAAATCGCAAGCCGGCACTTTTCAAGAATCTTATCGCCTTTAACGTCGACCCGCTAAAATCTCTGACCGATCCTATCCGACGTGACACGCTCGTCATCGCACCTACTGCGCTGGAACCGCTAGATGTGCTTACACAATCTTTCCTCCGGAGATGCGACAAACACCCGTCCTGGCTATCCGTATACTCGTCGCGCCCTTTTCTCACAGCGTGAGGTGCAATAGTGTCGACTCCGGGTCGCCGCGACTTGGCGCATATACGGTGCCACTCTCGCTCGCGGACTCTGTGAACCTCCGGGAGCAAACGCTCACTTTCGTGCCTTGCCCGTCGGTCGTCCCACCGCGTCGAATCCGTCGCTGATTCGTCCTCTAAAGCCTGCATCGATCGCAGCTTCGCCTCATCGTTCAGACTCTCTACACTCCTACCCTTCAATTCCCCCACTGCCTCGCTATGTTTCATTTTTCCGACACTTAGACTACTAGCGTAATCGGCACTAATCTCCGCGCCTACTTCCCGCCTTGGCCTATCACGATTCCCTACAAACTCCTGACCCGGTGTAAACCAGCAGTGCTTTTCCGACTAAGGCACTTGTACTCTCTCTCTGGCTCGACCGTAGGCGGTGCCGCTCGCCGCAAATCCCAGCTCCGGCCTACGGGCGGTGTACCCACTATGCGCATAAATCGTGTCGAGTAATATTCCTATTCAGCGAGAAGTAAATTTCGGTCCGAATTATACCTTGTCGTTACAAAGACTCCTCATCGTTGTAAAACGAGCCATCCGCACTCCCGGTCTCGTCGCTAAGCACGGCGGTTGTATAGCCGCTCGCTGTTCGTCACTCAGCTTCTCCTAGCGTTTCGCCCGTCTCTACTTCCTGCTCCCCGTCACATCGCACTGTCCCGTCTTCGATCGTGCGATGAGTTGATTTCCTGGCTCGGACGCGGCGAGTTCGGCTCGTAGGAGCCTATCGCGCAAAATCGCTTCAAATTCCTCTGTATTAAACCCGCGACCGCGTAGATCCCTCAACACCTCGTCGAGCGACAGACGGGCCACCGCGCGTTTCCTCGCGCGTCTCTCCCTTTGCTCCATCAGCATTTGCATGCGTAGCACATGGTCGCTTATCCTGCGTTTCTAACGGAAAAAAACACACGGCTTCTAACGCGTAATCGGCTAGCGATAACACTTACACTTGCGCAACTACGACGCCTAGCTATGCGTACGCTGCTGCTTACGGGCGTACACAATACCCTACCTATAGCTAGGCGTACTGTTTGTACGCGCAGGATTTTCCCTTTCTAAACTGGAAGGTACTGTTTGTAATAATGAATAGGCGCCTCCTTGCCCCCGAACGCACGTATTATTCGCGCGAACACATCTGCTCAGCTGTCTCAGCGCGTTAAGGCACTATCGGCAAAACAAATGACAAAAACACGCCAAATTCAGAAAATGCACACCGAAAATTCGTCGATTCTATCGGCACCCGCACGCACGTAAATTCACTATTTGAGCCAAAGCTCACACGTGCCAACAACTCCTCATACACAGTTAACCCGCTTTCCCCGTGCACGCTCTCGCTACAATGCTCACGCGCACCAGCAAACTCCTCACCAACACTTCCGCGACAATGCTCACACGCGCCAACAACACTGGGCCTCACCTCCTTCTCCTACAGCGGACTGCCTTCCCCTTGTAGCCTCGCTACTAGGGCTCATGCTAGACCTGAGCTGGACGCGCCCCTATAGACCAACGCCGATCAGTTGTCCTCGTCCCTCCAACGGCACCACTGTCCGGTACGTAAAGAAGAAGCGCGCTCGAGGCCGTCCTGAAGGCGCGTCGCAACTCTGTACTCGACTCTTATCTGACACACGACTCTTTTCCGCTTTCTTCATCCCGCTCCCATATCGCAAACACTACCCCCGACTATCACACCCGCTTTCTTCTCTATCCGCGCGAGCCCCTCTCTACCTTTCCCATCTAGCTGAATCTGCCCGCTTTGATGCGTTGTTGCACACGCAGTACTCACTCACACTTTCTTTCTCAAACCAGAAGCAAAGTGGCGGCATTGACGGCGTTCTCCGCGCCCCACTTTGCGTGATTTATGATCAAATTCCGCTTCTTTTTTATTCGTGAGCGCTGCGCTGTGGATCCCGTTCTATCCTTCGCGTGTTCTCTGGGCGCCATGTGCTCGATCGAACCAGCCGCATCTCGGCTCAGGTTCCTCGTGTGCATCATAATGATACCCGGCCGTCGTGCCCGAATTCAGCATCGGCGCACAGTACACGTTGCCTCCGGTACAAAAAAATAGGTGCCTGCAGTGTCCGACCTTCTTGCGACACCGTATTTTTTTTATTTTATTCTTTTTGTTCCTTTTCTTTGCTCTCCGTATATTTGCTCGAAAGCTCAATGATAATCAGGCACTCGGCGAACGGTGAAGCGGGCCTCAGGTCTCGCACGGCTCGATCAAGAAGGATGGATGAAAATATGAGAATATATATATATATATATATATATATATATATATATATATACATACATATATATACATATATATATATATATATACATATATATGTTTATGTTTATATATATATATATACATACATATATATACATATATATATATACATATATATGTTTATGTTTATATATATATATATATATATATATATATATATATATATATTGTAAGATTGTAGCAGAAACTTATCGATTGCTTAAAGAATGTTCTGGCGAACAAGTTCCATCGCTTACAACATATAAAGAGTGGTTTTACCGGTTTAAAAGTTGAGATACTGATACATCGACACCAAAACGGAACATCTACAGCCAAAAGGGATTGCTGTGCATTTGATGGGACCAGTAGAGTGTACTGTAATACGAAATGCGAAAACCGAATGAAACCGTCACTGCCGAGGTAAACCAACGCCAACTGAATGATTTGCAACAGAAATTGATCGAACGTCGATCAGAAATCGCGAGCAATAGGCGCAAAGTCCTTCTCTTGCATGACAACGCTCAGCCACATGTTGTGCAAGCCGTCAAAAACTCCCTGTTGGAGCTCGAATGGGAAGTGTTGCCGCACCTAGCGTTCGCGCCAGACATAGCACCTTCTGATTACCACCTATTCAGATTGATGCAGCACGACCTCGTTGATTTGCACTTCCGGGCAAAAAGAGATTATTCTATAAGCTCATGTAGTATTTTAGGCCGAACATTGAATAAAATAATACACGTGGTTTGTAGGACTAACGGACGAATATTTGTATTTTTCATAGTGATATGCTTATTTACAAGGTCTTCTATAATATTACCTGTTGATTAACAAGAAGGTGTTAGTTTTATTTGTTCGCTCACGTAATTTTCAATCGATTGCTCTAAAATAGTTTCAATCATAATTGCTGGCTAGACCTTCAAATGCGTTTCAGTTCCATTTGCAATTCTTATTTTGATGTATATTTTCGTAACTATTATAATATCGACAATTGTAATAAGTATCGAATCTTTGAAGCGTAACTTGCGAAATCAAAACTCCATAGCATATGCATATCATCCAATCTGTCGTAATGGTGAGATAGAAGGCAAGGGTCTACTAGCTGGGAGTGCGATTCGTTTATGAAATTTTCTGAGCTGTCAACTCGACGAATGGCAGGACGAAAGCCAAGGAAGGAAAGCCGCGATACCGCCTGTGCTCAGCCATTCTACTAAGATGCGCAAACATAAATATGAACATCACAAATTCTGAGAGTTGAATTTAATTTCCGTACTCGTATATAATATGTTGGCAATTGATACTTTATCAGTTTCAGCTTGAAATAATTTATACATCTTTAGGATTCATGAAACTGATTTTTTTTAAGTAACCTATTGAATGAAGGCGAATTCGGTAATTTCAAAACCCGTAAATCAAGCTATAAATATTTGGGTTCTAAGGTATTAAATCGGTATTTTTTCACTACGAAGCCGCAACGATAAGATATGATTCGATGACTCAAATCGTTAAATTTCGAGATTTTGTAACAGGTGCGATTGTCAAATCTAAATCACTAAATGAGAGAAAGAGAGAGACGTGAATGTTGATAATCTAAAGTCTAAAATTGTGTCCGTATTACTCGAATTAGGATTACCTGTATCAAATATTTTTTTGAAGCTAAACTTAATTAGTTTTAACAAGGAGATGATTGATGGTGATACAAATTTTTTTTTCGCTGATCATGATGACTATTTAGATACAAATCAAAGAGAATTGTATACACTTTATTAAATACAATGCAATGAAATTTAAATACAAATACAATGAATTATATATTAGTTTTATTATAAGATTATTATGTAACTACAAAATAATTTATTATAATCAAAAATTTATTAGAAAATATTTATTCTCTATCCTCGAATCAGTAGCGATTTTGGAAAAAAGCGAGAAGGGAAGTAGCTCAGGATTTCACAATTTCGGAAACCTTAAGTTTGGTAAGATTTTTTATTCAAACATATTCTAATCCAAAATTTCCACCAAATTGTTTACGATAAATTTAATCCAAATACTATTGCAAAGATTATACTTACCTTTGACGTTTCTTGATATAAACCAAAATTAATAATTTTAAATTATCTCTTTCGAATCTCGCCATTAGAAATATTTGTATTTCATTCGAAGCACTATTAATAACAAATAGTAAACTATATATTATTATGTTGTTATTTTTTTTGTTGAACATTATTTCAAGTTCAATAATAATACTTCAACAGTTATTTCTTTATTAATTCAAAATGATAAAAGAACATAACGCGTACATGAATCGATTTAATACCAATGCGCTGGCATCTTTGCACGTGACGAAGTAATGCAGTTTTAATTGTATTCTATTTCAGATGAGTGATAACAGGTCATTGCCATATAAAATTCGTTACATAATTGCCAATTTAGATCGGTTAAGATGTCACTACCACTAGAACTTAGATAAAAGGCACTTTTAGTATTATTGATAATATTAAACTAGATAAGTGAACTATTGTTTAATAGTGCATTATTATTATGTGTTAACTCAACTTAACAATGCTAACATTATAATTAGTTTTGTTTTCTATAACCAGCTGCTAGCATCATTCCCGACAAAACACGAATGCCACATAAATTCCCATTTCAGGGCATTATCATATAAATTCAGAGCGAATGATCATTAAAATGCAGAGCGATGCTTCTCCCCGTTCCTGGATCCTCTAAACCGTTCCCTCAGTCTTACCACAGAGAGACTGGGAGAGAGAGAGAGAGAGAGAGAGAGAGAGTGAGAAGAAGGGCGGGAGGGGGAGGGGGAGAGAGATAGTGAGAGGGAGCGAAAACTCCGTTGCACCCATTCTACAATGCACAAGGATGCTCTAAGCAGAAATGAAAATAGACTTGCCCGCTATGCTCTTCATCTTGCGGGAGCTCGCTCCAGTTTTTTTCCCTAACCAGTCCATTACTCGGGATTAGTGCTCTTCATCCGAAATACCTATATCTATTTGCCGGATAATAAAATCGCAGTTGTCTTCGTTGTCGCAGTCGTGCTTCAAACTATCTACGACTGCCAGTGTTATTTTAAGCGATTTTCAAGCCGGGTCATACAGCCTCGTGTGCGATGATATTTCTCTCTTTCTCTCTCTATCTATCTATATATCTATCTATCTCCTTTTCTGTTTTTCTCTCCTTCTCTATTTGTGTCTCTATCCTCCCCCCCCCCCTCTCTCTCTCTCACTACCTCGCTATCCATCTAGCTAGCTATCTATCTCACTCTCAGTCTCTCGCATAGATGCACAGGAGAGTCTGTACACGCGCCCGCGTTGAGAGAGCTGTCAAACAACCCTTCAAGGTAAACTTTCTCCAAGAGTGGCATAAAGAGAAAAGGGGTCGCACCGCGCATCCCCTGAACACCCCGAGTTTTGATCCTCGGAAATTCTGCCCTGGCACGCGCTTATTTCGCAGTCTACGTCGTCTGATCGCTTTTTTCTCCGTTTTTCCCTATCTCCTCTCTATTTCTTCGCCCACTCTACTCCCACTGCCTCATTCTTGACAACACCTTCGCCGCGACTGTTAGAGGATTTGTTTATAGTTATGCGAGTGAGAAATTCAAACTGTTCCCAGACGTGTGCGAACTTTAAGATTAATAGAAAACTTTCTGATTTATATGAAAAAATGTGACATAAAAAACAGTATCTGAAAAAAATATGAAACTGTGAAAAATATTAAATAATTTATATCAACAAATTTAAAAATGAAAGTAATTTTGCATAAAATTAATTAAATCAGTAAATTACATAAAACTTTTAAATCAATTAAATATTTGTACTTTCTATTTCAATAGAAAAAATTGTAAGAAATCTATTCCATGCCTATTTTATTATTGTTTAATTTAAACCGTTATACTGTTTTTGATAATATTCATTTTGATAAAATAATAAAACAATTAGGATATGTTTAAATTAACATTGTGTGAATTGCAACATCAAAACTGCAATGCAAATTTAGTGTATAATTTTATAATATAAATAGGTAAAAATTATTGATTCATATATTATATATATATAAACATTTCTTAACTTATCAACTGTCGACATAAAATATAATATTATCAATATGAGTATAAAAAGTGCAATTCGATGAAAAAAAAATTTTTCTAAGTCTTATGAAACTGGTGATATATTCATATTGAGATTATCTGTAAGATATTAACGATCACTATAATTCTAAGAAACAATTATTAAAATATTTCACTAAAAGTGAGAGTCAAAGAGTAATTAATATATTCTATTAAAGTTCGTAGAATTTTTATGAACTTTTTTTTTATATGGACAAATATTTCTGCTACTATACATTACATACATAGCAATTTATCGTAATATATTATATACATTACGATGACTCGGTCGCTAGCTATTCGAAAGTCGTGACTTCAAGTTTAAGTTTAGGTTTCGGCCGATTCTCAGAAGCACCTCTGTAAAAAATTCTGTGCTTTGTTTATAAACACAACGTAGAACTCGATCTTTAATGAAACCCATTATATGGAAGCTTGTATAAAGCAGCATTAAGTAATAATGAAAAAGCAATACGCTTTAATCTCCTTATTTAAGAAAAGTTTAAAATAGATTAATGTAAATTACGTTTAAGTAACTGTATATGCTTCCACTTTTAAATAATATACATAAGTATTATAAGCACGTAAAAATATTTATTACATATAAAAAAGTCGCTAATCCTTAAATTCCTCTGTAAAGTTCTAAAAAATATAAAAAAGACAAGTACAGAAAAAAAATCTAAAATTTGAAATTTTCAAATTACCATCGAATTTGTATGATGTTTAATTTAACTGTATAGCAGAGATGTCTACGTTCTGACTGCAGCCATCACTGCTTGTACTATATAACGCACGACTGTCGAAAAAACAATTTCGAATGGGGACGAGACGCGCATGGTAACGAAATAACAGAGCGCCCGATTCGCAATAAAAAGATAAACAAGCGAGAGACAAATTTCATCGTTCCCACAGTTCTGCCACGAGCCCCTTTTATTTGGCGCGTAGCAGCGTCAGAGGCGCGAGGCTGGTTTTGAAGAGCGACTTCTGCCCACTTGTCTGGAATTATTTTGAAACACGGCTGAAGTTGGAATACATCGGGATATGATGGATAGATAGACAGAGAGTGGCGGAGGGAGAAAGAGAGAGAGAGAGAGAGAGAGAGAGAGAGAGAGAGAGAGAGAGAGAGAGAGAGTGAATAAAGAGAGAAGAGGAACGCGGGAAATGACGCTCGCGCTATGGAAGAAGAGGATGGGGGGGGGGGTAGAAAATCATAACCGAAGAATTGGAACCTCTCGGCGCGTGGAATATATACGTGCGAAAGTCAACGGAGAAGAAAATTAAATATGTAAGCTCTTTAAATCCGTGGCGACGCCGACGCCTTCCTCCTAGCTCTGCCTTTTTGCCGTCGCTCGTCCTTATGAGTTTGCGCGAGCGCGCACACTTCTCTCATTTCGAAGGACCCTTTTCATTCTAATTTTACCAACAAGTAAATAAAAAAGAAAAACATAATCGGACTACTTTAAAGTAACCTAAAAAGTGTATTTTAATTCACAGATAATTGGCTGTCGACATTTTATATTTCCACAAAAATATAAACAAAATTACATCGTTTTTGACTACAAATTCCAAGCCTTGATCATTAAATTATACTTTTTAGTGTGTACTAAATATAAAAATGAACAAAGAAGAAAAATCAGACGTCAGTCAAAATTGTGCCGCGTCTGAAATACGAGGAAAAAAATCTAGACCAAAAAAAATTATTCCGTTTCGAATCTGACTGAACTTATATATATAAAATTCAAGAAATATACAAACTTGTAAAAGTTGCCGTTTTTGAGAGAACGTATAATATAGAACAGAAGTCAGGTTGAGGGACGTGGATCCGCGGCCGCCGCCGAAACTGTGAGCAACGTCGATCGCATCCCTTCCTCTCGTCTCACGCGAAAGAGAAGAGGAAGAAAACGCCTAGAGAAATATATAATAATGGGTAAGGCGAAGCCGACGTGGGTGCGCACTCTCTCTCTCTCTCTCTCTCTCTCTCTCTCTCTCTCTCTCTCTCTCTCTCTCTCTCTCTCTCTCTCTCTCTCTCTCTCTGTCTCCCTCCCTCGCTCCCTCCCCCTTTCTATCTTTCTCTCTCTCTCTCTTTGAGGGAAGAAAAATATTCGGTGTGTTGGGCGCTGATAAATATAACGTAACAAGTTCTCTGGAATAGCGGCTTCAGGAGGGATCAACGCGTCTTCTGGCTCCCGGAAGCGCAAGCGCTCACATCACGCCCGACCAAGCGTGCACACGTCCTGCAATGCGACCCCCCTCTCTCATCGCTGCAAGCGGGTAAGAGGAACAGAAAGATAGGGTGAGAGAGAGAGACAATTCTCTTTCTCTCCATATGTGTGTCTATATAGTTTCTACGTCTCCTTCTTGAATATACCGTAAGAACATTGCCAACTTTGTATCCACCTCTTCGGGCGTACTCACCCGCGCTCTTTCCACTTTTTACGAGTAATGTACGAGCTTTGGCGCGTTAGCTATATATACGATTTTAGGTAAGTAAGTTGTTTCAGGATACAGGTTGGTTTACGATAGTTGGGCTCTTCGCTGGCAAAATTTTATCGAGTCCAGCGTTTGCGACGCTTGTATGAAGCAGGCTGCTCGAGGGCTCGTTATATATAGCAACAGGGCAGAAGGCGAAGAGAAAAATGAATTAAATGTATTTAGAAGCGCTTTTATCTTGCGTTCTTTACGCTTAAACTCGCGAAAGATCTGACCTTTTTTTAACTCTATGACATCTCATATGTTTAAAAGTATAAGTCGTTCTAATCATTTCAATCTTTTGAAGCCCGTTAAGAAGTAGTTAAACCTAATCTGGACGGTCTAGGTATATTCTACTGGTTCTTTCAATTTTTCATTCAAATATGAAATTAAATTATGGAAAAATCTCTTTTGCCTTAATTTTATTTTTAAATACTTTTTTATGTTTTTTTTGTAATTTAAAAAAATACATAATAATAGAAAAGAATGAACCTCTAAGTGTTCAAATAAATTGAATACTTTTAAAATATTAATAATATATACTTAAGTATAATTACCTAAATTTAAATGTTGAAAAATAATCTTTATTTTTTAAGATAATATTTCTCACAATTTCAATTCATACAATTTTTAGAAAAAAAGCATTGCATTGCATCATCCTGAAAATTATTAAGAATATTCAAGTATATTTAAGATAATAGTTAAGTATATTTCGCCTAATTATAAGACATATTTATATATTTTTATATAAATATATATATATATTTTTCATATTTTTATTGTACAATTTTTCGATATAGTATGTAAGAAAGAATTTTAATGTTGAATTAGATTTACTGTATAATTTGTGCCTTTTGTAAATAATAAAAACCATGAAAAAATACTCATACATCACGTTTCATAT
The DNA here is from genome assembly GCA_018907035.1 of Sycobia sp. Sy_11. Classification (NCBI taxonomy): domain Eukaryota; kingdom Metazoa; phylum Arthropoda; class Insecta; order Hymenoptera; family Epichrysomallidae; genus Sycobia; species Sycobia sp. Sy_11. Next base: position 110,743 of record JACCIC010000099.1, on the reverse strand, counting down.
ATATTTAATATGCCTGGAATATAAATAAAATCAATAAATATTTGTATCGGTCCTGCAGTCTTTATAATATAATATATTAACTAAAATAATGACAGTCAGACTGTCCTTGTTTATATTCACCCCCGTAGAATCTGAAGTAGAACTTATTACTACAATAAATTATATTAAAAATTAAAAATTAAAAATAAAAATAATAAATAAAATAAAAATAATAAAAACAATATTCTATGTTAGTGAAAGACAACCAAACTACCCCCACTACCTTAAATTTAAATTCACCTATGGTATCCGACGTTTCGAGCCGCTACGGTTCATCCTCAGAAACTAAACGTGCCTGGATTATCTCTTAAATTGATTGAATATTCAGATTCAACGGTGAAAAATTCGTATAGACTAAATTTTTTCCCTAACCTATGTAATGACCGATAAAATCACGTAACAACCGCTTCCTCATCTATCCGCATAGGCGGCATCGTGACAATTGTAATCGGCTCAGCCATCAGATAAATGTTATTTGAAGGGTACGTTTATTCATTTCGTGCAAGTAAGATAACGACATCAGATTATTTCAACATTTGTAAAAATCTGAAGGAAATTACATCCAATTGTATAGATAATAATTACAATAATTAAAAAGGAATTCAATGGCCTATACTCATTGGAATTAATTGCAATTATATACGTGTTATATGAAGTGTCTTCAATTTCTGAGGATAATCAAACACGTAAGCAAAGTCGTTTACGTATAAAAATCCATAATGGATTTACCTTCTACAGTTGCTTTTACAATAGATTACTTGTCAGATGTTTAAAAACCATTTTATTTTAATATTTATACTTATAGTAATAAAACACAATTTCAAAATATGACACTTGCACATCACCATGAGAACTTTCTCGGGATTTTCGATCCCTTCGAGCTGGCCACACTGAGCAAATAGGAACGGCTTCTAAAAAGTGGTGAAAATAAACTCGTATATCCAAACCGATGCTTTTGCTCTTCTCCATATTTATATTTTTAATAGATCAAAAGCTATAATACGCTATACGCAAGCGGAAGTGAAAAAGACGGAGTTACGTGCGGGCTTCCACCTGCTCGTTTCGTTTTCAGTGCGGGATCTACGTGACTAATCTGTGTTATTCCGAAACCCTTCCCCACAGGCGATTGCAGCAAACATTTATCCGGATATCCTTTTACCATTTTAACTAATCGTTACGTCGGTCCACTGGTGTTATAATAAATAACGTAAAAGAAAACATTTCACATGTGTATGTTTAATAATCATGTTGTTGCTATTTTCAAGCGGGATTAGATTATTTTGGAGCTTAGAAAAAAAGAAATAGATTCCAGTCCATATATTTTGTAAATTTATTACCAAGATTTTTAATAGCAAAAAGTGACTTAAAACTTCACCGCACCTAAAATAAGGCAGTCTAATTTTGTAAAGTTAGAAGAAGCAGATACATAGATTCGTTAATTTTGGTGGTGTTTGTGACCAGTCAAACGCTCCTTTGCTAACTATAGTATATAGATTTTTTATTTTATTTTTTAATAATAGTTTTTTACTTCAGATTCCACGAGAGGGATTATATACAAAGATAGTCTGACTTTCGTTATAATTATATTTATATTATTGTAGAAAAACTATAAGACCGATAAAAATATTTGTTAGTATAGTTTACAACAGCCGACATAAGTATACAATTTTCATTTTTTAATACTGTTTTTCTATAATAAGTTTTGATACTCCTTTTTAAATTTTTCTAACAAATTTTTTTAGCTAGAATTTTTCAAACATCTTTTTTCTCGAATTGAAAACATTATGCAAATACTGAATTTATGAATATCAATAATATTTCTGACTTTATCGGTTGTATAAATTAATAGATTACACAGATCTATATAGTTCTATTGTTGACCCACCGAGAGTTATTTCCAAAGCAATTTTTTACGCAGAATTCGCATTCGAATTTGGAATTGGTTTGTTATGTAGAAATAGGTTCGTTATATAAAACTAACGATATAAAGGTTAAGAATTATAGCCTTGCATATGCTATATGTGCGTATCTGGGGGATTAGCTGTTTTGAAACTGTTAAAATACTTGATTCCAATCAACGATATCTCGATGAAAAAGAAATATCTCAAATCTTTCTGAGGGTAACTTTCGGATGGTTTTCCTTGTTTTCGAAAAAAAATTTCCGCGATATTTTAGGAGACCTCAAATATGCCAAAAAATCATCTTTTTGCCTTTTTAAATTAGAATATCTAAAAAACCTTGCGTGTTGGACAAATTTCGACTCCGGATTCGAATTGTACGCTAAAAATTACTTCTGAAATATCCTCAGTTAGCCAACAAAAATCAGAACCCCTTATTTGGTAGATCTGTGTTATTAATCAAATACTTTATCACAAAACAGAGAAAAACAAGATATGGTTACAGAAGTTGATGTGAAAAAATTTTTCGACGTTCATAATTAAATATACGTTATTTCAATTTGCTTCTATTAATCTATATAATTATTCAATAAAAATTTGTATGCAGTACTATTGGTTTGTAGTCATTAAATCATGTGGTCGATAAATACCAATAGTATTTTATAACAAACTTTATTATTCGGCCTAAGTCCTCTTTAGGATGAAACTAATTTGAATCTCGAATGTTGTGAATGAATGAAAAAGAGAATACAGATTACATACCATAACTCATATCTCGAAATCCAGGATCATTGGATCAAAAATTAAGGCGTTGGGCTTAATTTTAAGAACCGAGACAAATACCTTCGAAGCTCCATTAAATCAGTTCAAAGTTTCACAAAAATAAGTTTACAATATCACTATAGAGTACTCCATTAATCGTAATAAAAATAACAAATAATATATAGCTTCCGTTAGCGATATCATTCATAGCGGAATATTAACATTTCACATCAATTAATAAATTTTGTCAGCGTTGTCGATTAATCCACGAGCAATTCGCAAATACTATTTGAATTTGAATGAATTTTTTTAATTTTCTGTATTAAAGATATAATTGCGAGATTACCAAAATCTATAGGCTACAAGACTAATCTAAACCGATCAATTTGAACTTCATTAATTAATCTATCGGTATACAAATTAACATTAGGAACGATAAACACAGTAGCGATAAATAGTAAGAGGCGTGCGATTCATCAAATTCTCATAAGTGCGTGCATGAAAGCATTTGAATCACCTGGCCTCTCAACCGCTCAATTTGACCGGCTGCAATCGAAGTGTCGTCTTCTTCGCCTCGTCACGCTCCACACCACTCTCCCACTCGCATCCTTACTCACTCACTCACACACTCACTCATGCTCTCTCTCCCTCTCTCTCATTAAATTAAAACAAACTCTAAAAGTATCCATTTTCACGGTCGGATCTTTCCGCGAGTTCCTCCCAAAGAAGGGAAGGAGTAAGGTGCAAGGGAGGGCCAAATAAGGAGAGAGCGACAGCCACAACGCTGCAGAAAACCTGAAGACTGCTATTTCTATTTCTGTCTGTCTCTCTCTCTCTCTCTCTCTCTCTCTCTCTCTCTCTCTCTCTCTCTCTCTCTCTCTCTCTCTCTCTCTGTCTGTCTGTATCTTACGCTCTCTGCTTTCCTCTCCTCCCGCCCTCGTTTCGTTAACGGTAGCCGCGCAAGCGACTGCCTTACTGCTACTGCGGGAGCTCGCTCCAGCCGTAAAAAGTAAATTAAATAAGAATTAAATACAAATAAAACCGCTCGGCCAAGTAATTGGTTCTCTGGCCCATTTTACTCTCTTTCTCTCCCTGTCTTTCCCTCTCTCTCTCTCTCTCTCTTTGTTCCGCTCCTTTTCTCTTACTTTGTTTCAGCATCGACGACTATACCGTGCACAGCCAGAGCATCCCTTCAAGTGAGCGAGAAAGAGAGAGGAGCGAGACGAAGTGCTCGGCACCTCCTCCTGCCTTCGAAGTTGACGTCGGCGCGATCCGCCGGCCGTCAGCCTCGCCTCGTTCGTTCCTTCCTCATCCCTCCGCCTCGGCGAAGCACACCGAGGAAAGAAAAGGAAATCAATCTACTCCAATTGCCAGACTGTGTCAAGTAATCCGCGAAAGAATTGCCGTCTTCGCGCGCGCGCGCGCGTGCGTTCTTTCGCTCGCCTTCTGCGAGCGACGCCGGCGCCGGTCTTTCTTATATATGTATATCCACGTGTATGCGTGTGCGTATTTGCATGAGTGTGTAACATATACATTCGCCGTTCTGGTTTTTCTTTTATCGCGTCTGCACAGGTTCCTCTAGATTCGGTGCGTGCGCGATCTGAGAGCCGGCAGGAACGGGACCAAACGAATCGCTCGTTTTTCTTTTCTGTTTTATTGAATTTGGTTTTTTATGCTTATTTGTTTTCCGTTTGGACGGTATATATGTAGTAATATATAAGGGATCTTTTTACACAATACAAAGGTGGATAATGAAAGTTTTACGTTGTATAATGAAACTTTTGTGCGCTTTTCACTGAATCGGGGTTTCTCATTTTAGAGATGGGGAGATTGTGAAAAATGGAGCAATTACAAGGTGTGTTCAAATATTTTATTAAATTTAATTAAGATTTTATATCATGTGGTAATACATCGATACTTTTCTTTGTTCAAAATTTCTGTAAACATTTTAAAAATTTCTGTAAACAGATATATTTTTACTGATGGTACACTGAAAACTATATGCGATATTAATTTTATAAATTAAGATTCAGTTAGCCATGAACGAATAAATTGCACCAAAATTAGTTTAAAATTTTATGTGGATTCAAAAATTGAAACCTACTTTCTAAATTTTGTAACATTACATATATTATTCAAATTATTATAGTTAAAAATTAAAAAATTAAATAACAAATGTCAAATAATGCCAATTTTTCTACTTTGAAATATCCCGGAAAAAAAAATTTCATAATTTTTTGAAACGTTTTACTTCTCCATTTGTTCCAGATTTTATCCATATAGCCATCTGCGCAATGTCTATAAAGATTAGTCAAAGATCTTAAGCTACGTTTTAAATGATACCACAAAAGTGATTCAAAATAAATAAATCAATAAATAAAGAGAACGGAGCAAGCGAATCGAAAATAAAGTTATAGTGCACAAGAAATGCGTATAAGAGGATCCAGTAGTCATCGTTAACTTCCATAACAGTGCGGTGTGTCTCGGACTGCTTCGCACAGCCAATCACGAACGGATTAGCCACTCCCATCTAACAGCGACTTGCTGAGCCGAAAGAGGGTGGCACTACCGACTTTGAAGGGTGACTAGAGAATGAGGAGGTCAACCCTCGTCTTTCTCTCTCTCTCTCTCTCTCTCTCTCTCTCTCTCTCTCTCTCTCTCTCTCTCTCTCTCTCACTCTCTCTCACTCTCTCTTTCTATATATATATATATATATATATATATATATATATCTTTCTCTTTTTTTTCTTCATCACCTTACGTTGAAAATCTTCAATGCAGCTGAGATAGTTGAGCGCGGTCGACGTAAATGATATTTCGAGAGGAACATATTTGCGGAGTTGCGATTTGAGAAAAAGAGAGAGAGAGAGAGAGAGGCAGCGGGGTGCTGCTTTATTGCAAACAAGGATTACCGCGTAATGGGACATTTGCCCCTTGGCTGCGCGCGACGTATATGCACCCGTTAACGCACGCCCGTGGTGCGCACAGTGTATCAGGGATCGTACAGTGCGGCTCTATACGTGTATTGATATGGGCAGGGATTCACGTGACTCCTCTGTACCACAACAAGGAATGTGGAGCAGCTACGGGGTCGTATCATAAGATGAGTGTAGAACAGCGGTCGGTCGACTAGGGGGGGGGGGTAGTGATTCAAAGTTAAGCGAATGAAATAAAGAATGGAAAAAGTTTTATGTATATACACCCTTATTATACGTATACATATACGGAGGTTTGGGTAACCAAACCAGAGAATGTAGGTAATCCGTTCGAGGGTAAGAAAGATATAGATAAAGAAACTAAAATGAATCTTTTATACGGCTTCGATTGTCCCTTGCACTACGTGCGCGCCCACCCTACTCTGTCGCAATCTTAAAATAGGCAGCCGCTCGTTTCTTAGATAAAATTGACAAAAAAGGAAACAAGAATGCTAAAGCATATTATAATAGGATTAGACGAAGGTGTGCTTTTGCAGAGTATGGCGTCGACGTCATTTCCTTGAGGGCTCATTTGAATACACCTTACTTCAAAAAATAAAAATTTCACTAGCTATTAAAGAAATTAGATTTTTGAAATATCAGACAAGTGTAAAATATGTACCTTCTCTCCATGTTATTGGTTTTTAATAAGAGAACATTATAAGAAAATATATGTTTCTTAAATGAAAATGAGTAAAATTATTATATAAGATTTGCGGGGGGTTAAGTATATTTTAGATAGAATTGAAATTACCCTCTTGAATACGGACGGTGTTTCTTTCAGGATTAATAAAAAAATATATCAAAGTGAGCTGTAGAAACCTGATTGCTTTCAATCGTCTATAAAATACAGTCGCCAACAAAACATTCTCCCCCCCTCTCACTCTTTCTCTCTCTCTCTCTCTCTCTCTCTCTCTCTCTCTCTCTCTCTCTCTCTCTCTCTCTCTCTCTCTCTCTCTCCCACTCTCTCGAACTGGGAAAAGAACCCAGGGTGCGAAACGCCAGTGAGCTGCATAAATATGAAACGTATGGCACGGAGATGAAAGTTGATATAGGCTCGAGATACCGAGTCCTACAGAAGGAATAATTCAGCGGACCCCTCCATACCCCCTTACTTTTCCCAGCTCGCGATATCATCAGCGCCCAAGCCAATTTGTCAGCAAGATCAGATAATCTTCTCCATCGGTGTTATGACGAGGCAAGAGATAAAGAGAAAGAGAGAAGACGATGTAGAATATGTATGCGACACAGAGAAATAAAGAGAGAGAGAGAGAGAGAGAGAGAGAGAGAACGATCATCCTTTTCGACAGCGAAGACAGTAATTCAATTGCCGCCGTATTAGGGTACCGACGATTTTGTCGTTTCGAACAATACGCATAAACTCTCGTCATCCGCCGCATCAATTCCTTACTTTTCTTAGAGCTATATTTATATAGGAATAAATCAGCACGATTACACGGTTGTACAGACAGTGCGAACATGAAAGATTTTGCAAAGCTCGGAGATAACGGACTGCGATGATCGAGTCACACGCCGCGATTATCAACCCGACGATAAATTATACTATTAATCTCGTTGTGCGATAAAACGCCTCTGATGTCGTCGTATTTGAACATTATCACGCGCTATCACTATATATATATATATATATATATATATATATATATATATATATATATATATATCCGTACAATTCACACCTCGTGGGAAGAATTAGAATTTTAGAATTAGAATTTTATTTATTAGAGGGGAGGGGGAGGAAAAATAGAGAGGCTACGATGTATTATTATACGGAAAACTAGAAATTTCGATGCGTATAATGTAGTGTTCATTCAGAATGATTTAGATGCTGTAGTAGGTTCCGTCGATTTTTCTGCTGAAGCCGGGATTGGTGCGATCGGTGTGGGGACCCTCCATGGCCAGTTGGAGACTGCTCGGATGGACATTGCGTCGTGCTCCCTCAACGGATCGATGGAAGTCCGCGTATTTGATCTCGTGGCCGAGCGGTACGGGTGGCTTTGTAAAGATCTATGGATAAGAAAAATTGAAAAGTCGAGGCGGTCAAATTTTATTCATTTCGTATACACTTCAAGAGACAAGTTTGACGAGGGATCGATTTACTATTTTATTTTTTCTACAACTAAATGATATGCCTACTCAATATCTTATGAAGATATACATATGAGTGAGTGCGAACTATTATATACTAAAATAAATATAAAATCCAATTGCTCATTAAGCATACTGGGTTAAGAGATATATCCCGCTATCAAGTAACGGATATGATTGGTCCATGGCTGGATCGGTAAATAGGAAAAAATAAGTACAATTAAATAGATAAATATATATACTGTAGAAAGAGGGAACGTGTGATAATTGATTGTGATCAATATATAAACATCTTCCAAGCGGAACTACTGGGAATAATACATTGTATATACCAAATCCAATATTGGAACAAGGGACTGAACGATGGATAAACATATGTTCTGACAGAAAAACAGTCAATAAGACTCGAACAAACTGAACACCAGATATAAATTTTTTGAAAAAGTATATTGTATCCTAAATAAACTAATGAAGAAAATAATTGGTATACTCTATTGGATTCCTAATCATAATGGTATACAAATGTATAGTCGTGTATGATTGTAAAATTAGAATCAAGAATGGATTTAAAAAGCGATTCAGATTTATTGAAACTTTATCAGTACGACTATAATAAACTGAATCATTCGCGGACGGTTCAAATGCTTTCTCCCGCCGAAAAACGAAGAAGATTGGGGCCAAATAATCTGCGGTCTAAATACAAAAGAGACGAGGGCTCTCACAAGAAACATTACGTGCCACGGTTGTGAACTTATTCACAAATACGGAATAGAATTGATGGATAATCCAGAAATATTTATTGTAGCGAAGAGGAAGATACCAAACTATACCTATTATATTTATGCCTAGCTCTTGTTATTAGTGTTAATAGTTAGGTGATTGCAGTAGAGTAACCCTTACTTCGAGGTTGTTACATTTCACTGTCAATAATACTCTCTACTTGCTCTCATTCTGGACCGATACAGCGGAGAGGTGGTAAGTGGTGAAACATAATAAAATGGGCAGGAACAGCTATTTATCCATAGGTCAAATAGGCTCTAATACCTACGTTAATAATATTAATATTAATCCAATTATCGTGCTATAATAATAGAACCCGTACTATTTTTATATTAGTTATTATGCACGAGATAATAATAGTTTCATACTTTTTTCTTGTTGAGTCAAAATTGTTTGTTTTGTTTAAATATTGTTCGTTAAGGAGCATCGAACTTACAGAAAAAAATACACTCAAACGGCCTATGAAATCAGTGGCTTAAATTAAATATCAAATTGATTCACTGCTATAAAATATTCAATGAGACTGAGTAAAACTAAATCCAATCATTTCCTTTACGTCAATAAATATAAAAGAGAGTAAAGACATGATTTTTCCTAATCTTATAAATGAATTCGTGAAGAAAAATAACGGTAGACTTAGAAAAGACGTTAAGGAAGATGGGGTTGCGCACGTGCGACTGGATAAAAAATTCCTCATATTCCTTTTTATTTGAATATGAAAAGAAGAAGATGACTCCAAAGTGAAACAGTGCAAACAGGTGCCCACCTAGCGTCTCATGTAAATTTCTGTTTGCACCGCGCTTGAAGCGCAAAGCGCGCGACTATCTAATCTGACGTCCTAAACGTGACTGAAAATTTATTAAAACGTGCGACGCCAGTGTCAAGAGCGCCTCACGTTTAGCAGTAAATTAATAAAATTCCTTTCATCTCGCTGGAACGTGGGCGAAAGACAATGAGATGCCGTGTCGAATGAGAACAATATAATCGCATATACCTCTATGGCCTGCGGGTCATTTTGTTTTTGGAAAGATTTCAAGATCTTATTGCAGTTTAATGGAAAACGAAGCAGAGATACGATTTGATATCAAATATTTTTTCTAAAATAATTGAATTTTAGTTCAATAATAAACTTTTGTCTCAAAAATATTTTCTGCATTATTGTGTCAATTGATCGTGAAAAATCATAATCCTCTGAAATATTCTATATTTTTATAAAATTTTAAGATATGGAATAGTACTATTTTTGAAATTGTACAAAACTAACTTTCTTCTAGTGATGGACAGAATCTGTCCAAACGAAAAACATTTAAATATATATAGAAAAATATATCAAAATCTTTTTATTATTCGAGAAATATCTATAAGTAGAACTATTGAGCAAATCAACAAATGTTACTTTTACACACCTTAATTTGATTGCGCAAAACGCGCCAAGTTTCCTGATTCATAGTCTCCGGTTGAATATGGGTGTACATTTTCGGGACAAATAAATCGTCGCTGTGCACGTAGACCGAAGATAAGATCAAATCCAGAGAGTCCTTCGGAATCTGTTATTTAATTTGAAATTAATATTTTTATTTCATTATTATTGTTATTATATTATAATTAACAATTGAAAAACATCGCTCGCGTTCAATGTACAGGATTGATTATAAACTTACGTAGGGAGATTTGTATCGACAGTCCCTACGGGCGGTGTTTAGAGTGTGATGAGAAAAGAGCCGGTCGTGAACATCAACCTTTTTATCCCATTTTTTTTCGTCTTTATCAACAGTTTTACTTAATGCGGGACCGCCATGAATAAAACTGCCCTCTCTGGCCAAGTCCGGCAAGGGGTAAGGATTGCGCACCAATGTCACTATATCCTCCATATTTTAATTCTGAAATCCACATATAAGTCGTTTAACATTGAATTCATGTTTGTAATTGATAGATTCGTGTAACAAACGCATTCATGATGGTATTATTATTTATTATAAGATTAAAGTTAAAAAATATAGAGCTTTCAAGATAGACAGTGGAAAATGTGTATAGATAAGAGAAATTAATAAGAAAAACATCTTTAGACAAATGTATACATCTAGCTTATTATCAAGTTATTACTCATTTGTTCAAAGTATGATATCGTAATTTTAAAAATAAATGAAGAAAATTTTTATTGCCCGTACGCATTAAGACCCTTATCTCGGCCAATTATTCATTGCAGTAAATGACAATGATAAAAAAAAGACGTCGGTAAAATATATTTGCCCTTCTTTTTATTGTCTCGTGCTCGCATTTTAATGACGCACGATATATATATATATATATATATATATATATATATATATATATATATATATATCATTTGCTATCAATAAAAACGATCTTTAATAAATGCTATGTAGGCGAGAATTTTGACCTGCTTGCAAGAAAAAATATTATACTTATGGTATCAGTTAAACAGCACTTTGTTTTGAAAACTGCAACGCGATTTGAAAATTTACGATAGCGTCTTCCTTTTTTTCTAAATTCTTCGATTTAATGAAAGATAGTCCAGTTTTCCATATTTTGATGGCATTTCTATTTCTTGTTCCACTCGGAAATTGATATCGAGTTGGGATGCAGGAGTTAAGCCATTCTTTTGATTTATAACCACTGTTAACTCTTTACGAGTTCGTTTTTCGACAGACACTTCCTAGACTTATAGTTGTAAATTAACACGTTACAAGCCAACTTCGTGGTTGGAGATCAAAAATCTTCCATTTTCAAAATAATTAATTGCTATGAGCCATATAACAAAATATTCACGAAGACATTGTGTTATCTAAGCTTGCATCTTAATAATTGGATAGTCTTTCAGAAAATTATAATTATTCTTCTCAAAAATGTTTTGAAATTTATATAAAGATTTATAAGATAAGTCATAAATTAAGAGTATTTTCCAACAGTATTCAGAATGAACCTTTGTATTCCATATAAAATTATAATCATTAATTCGATTAAAATTATTCATTGAATTCGAAATTAATATCAGAACCATGAGAAGCATTAATTTAATTTAAAATTATAATTTAAACTGTTTAGTACATCGCCTATATTAAGACAATAAAAGCTATCTGTATATTTCAATTTATTCAAATACCTTTGACACTCGGTTCATGCATTGTCCGATTAGCTATAAGCTAATTGAATTTATAAAAGTTTATTGACCGTAAGACAATTTTAAGAAATTCACGTATCAAATCTAAATATACGTATTCGGCGTAGCATTAGGAAATTTATTTCAAATTTCAAATTAGTACTTCGTTAAATTATTAATTGAATAACAGCGTCATTGTTGAGGAGTAAAACGTAATCTCTTATTTAGGTACTAATAATTTCTATGCTTTATGAAAGCTAAATGTAAAGGAACTTTTATTTATTTAAATATTTTAGCTCTATTATAGTGCAAAGACATTTTAGGAAATTTTTTTATGAACAATTACTTATAAATTTGTTACAAATAGAGTATAAAAGGCAAAAATCAGTTTTTATCTCTACTAAATTGCAACTAAAATTAAGTGCAATTCTTGACGTCGATAACCATTTTATAATTTAAAATAAAATATCTTATAATATCGAAATCAAAAATTTCATAGGACGAACATATTCATCTCATCACTCAAATCTTAAAACCCACAAAACATTCCTCAGGATTAAAATTTTCTTTATCATTCGTTTCAACGATAATTAATTTCATCATGAATCAGTCGTTTCGTATATACATCATCATACGACGACAAAATTATATGTATATATATATATATATATATACAGAACCACATCTATTATATCGGATTTGTGTATCTATATATGTATATATATATATATATATATATATATATATATATATATATATATATGCAAATTTTGCCCCGGACGATCGCATTTAAAATATATATAAATGGGGCGATCAGTGCCTGTTTTTCCCGACGGGTGGCCACCGAAGCCCCCAGCATCGATATAGGGAGAGAGAGAGAGAGAGAGAAAGAGAAAGAAGGCCTTCCCCATATATAACACCCGAGGTCCAGGGTAATTTATGTCGACGCCCCGTAGGCGTGCATAATTCTGTTTGCGCACGCGGACATGCCACGTGGCGGCTCGTGCATCGGCCGAGGCGGTACGGGCGGCGTCCACCACGACGACGACGACGACGACGACGACCCCGACTTTCCCGCTCGTACGGTCCTCGCTGCCAGTTCTACTGCGGCAGCAGCTATTCATATCCCGGCTGCGTTACGTAATGTGCCTCGCGAAAAGAGGGCGTCAAATCGCGCAACTTGACGGGCGGCGAACCGGGGGGGGGGGTGGATGGGAAAGCCCGGGCTTCGAATCGAGCCGCGGGAATCGCGCAGCGCGGCCTTATATGAGGCCTGTTTTTATCCGACTATATAAGCTCTATTTATACGCGGGGACTAAGGAGGATTTTTCCTCCGTGTTGCACAAATGTTCATCTCATTTGCTTTCTGGACATAAAATAGGTGTAAAAGTTTACTGAGATTGCTTAAGATAAAATATACTGAGAGTATTCTTTGGTTTTCATTTGATGTTATAAAATACTTTGTGTAAATGAAGCAGTATCGATGTTTTTGTAAGACAATGTAGATAGTGTTTCATACTTATATCATAAATTATAATCTTACTTAAGTAATACTATATGTGTAAGATTTAAATTTATTTCTAATTTGTTTTAAAATGTATAAAGAAATAGAATTAAGGTAAATATATATAGGAAGTTTTTTTAAATAATATTGATATTTATGATATATATTTTACATTATAAAATGTATCAATGAATATGTTTTTTAAAAAGACCCAGGTGCTTTGTTTGATGTTTGAGGTTAAGTATTCGTTAACTTTTTGGCATTACTGATTTTATACAAAACAAAGACGAAATCACGATCAGAAAAGTGCAATGTACAGAATGAGCCATTAAAATTTCATTGACTTCCCACCAATCTTCATCGATAATCAATCATTATATGTAGATATTTAACACATTATCTCCATATACGAATTCTTTTTTGTTTTTACGGACGTATATAAATGTTAATACCGTTGGATTTACACCCGGGCAGGAAGTGAGGTTTTTATCAGTGCTATGCTCAAAAGCTCTTTACCAGGACTTAACCGTTAATTTACACGCCGAGAACGCGAAAACACAAGGAGCCCCTCTACAGAAAAACAATGAATGATCTCCTCGCTCGAGCGCATATTCATCATTTTCTTAGTGCTCTCGTAATCTGGAGCGCTATACGCGCACCGACCAATCTCATTCTCGACCGTGCGAAATATAAATATAAATATATATCAAGTAAGAACAATAACAACCCATATCAAAAGTCCATCGCTTCTAACCTCAACGCCGCGCAAGAATTTAGCCTCTCCTTTCCTCCTCGCTCCACCTTCTCCACGAAGTCGGAAGAAAACAGGCGACTGCTACCTGCTGCTACCAGCTGCTACGCACGGCAATCGTCCACGGGATATACGCATCTGCACCGAATGAGCGCGTATTGGCAGTATTGGGAAGTGAAATGGGGCCGTGACTATGAATATGAAAGCCAAATATGGCGCAAACAATGCCAACAGCTACATAGCGTTTATACGGAGCGGCTAGATTTTGTTGAAATTTGAATAACTTATGTGGTAAAATGACTTGAAAAACTATTCTCGTAGGGGACTGAGAAAACTAAGAAATATGATTATTCTGAAAATTACGGCAAAGCTGCCGTATTATTTACTGTATCACAGCTTTTTTATTATGATGCGCCGACCGAAGCTCTTCTGTCTGTTTGCGGGCGTGCATACTTATTGATAATTTATCACCCGATGTACTTTTACAATAACTAATTGCACATTAGACATTGTAAAAACTTTTTTAAGTTCTGCAAACTCTGCAAGCTCCATAACAATGAATTTATAAACGAAAATAAATAAATAATCTGAGAACTGCTATCCTTTAAAGGAAATGTTTGGCGTTCCGTTAGTGAAAAATGTGACCACCGAAGGTAATATCAGCGATTTTACTTCTCACCGCGAGACGCGATTACCTATTGATTATGCTAGTGTCCTGTACGGGAAAAATCTCGGTGACCTATAGGTGATCGATGTTGACCCAAAACGCGTGCAGCCTGAGTAGTACGTCCACGTGTCGCGCGGGACGTTCTACACCCTCTCCTCCCCCTTCTGCTCCGGTTCACGCGCACGCGTGCACAAGTACGCATGGGGCTGCTTGCGATGCGTGCGTGCGTGCGTGCGTGCGCGCGCGCCGACGGGCGGACGGCAAAGCGAGCAAAGCTCCCCCGATCCGAACTTTAGCACGCGCCGCGATTACGCGATTACGCGTGTCATCTCTCTGTCTCTCCTGAATCTCTCTCTCTCTCTCTCTCTCTCTCTCTCTCTCTCTCTCTCTCTCTCTCTCTCTCTCTCTCTCTCTCTCTCTCTCTCTTCTCTCTCTCTCTCTCTCTCTCTCTCTCTCTCTCTCTCTCTCTTCTCTCTGTCTCTCTCTTCCTCTCCCTCCAAGCACTGACACGATGGAACGACGTAAGGGGGGGGGGCGCGAATAAGCGCTTGGTACACATGAGTTCTCTTTCTCTCTCTCTCTCTTTACGTGTATATATGCACATTTAAGTGTCGGAGAGACACAACAATCTAAAATCCCGGCCAAGGGAAATGACGTGGAAAAGGCTGTCGCTCCCCTCGCAGTGCACCACCTCCCCTTCACCGCTCATTGTACTGATTCGTCCGAGTATATCTCGTATAGCAGAGGCATTGGTATATAGCGTACATCTGCCGAATTGCTATGTATCG
The DNA here is from genome assembly GCA_018907035.1 of Sycobia sp. Sy_11. Lineage (NCBI taxonomy): Eukaryota > Metazoa > Arthropoda > Insecta > Hymenoptera > Epichrysomallidae > Sycobia > Sycobia sp. Sy_11. The sequence goes on along the minus strand of JACCIC010000099.1, from coordinate 95,349 downwards.
ATGGTGCCGAGGTGGATTTATCTAAGAAATATGTACAATTTTCCGTTGTTTTTGGAAGCTCCCCGCATTTGGTATACACACCGCGGATTATAGATGATGGGGTATTAGATTCGAGGGCCTTTATCACAACAGTAATAAAAAGAAATTATTAATAAAGTGCGTAACTAAATATTAGCAAGATACAAGATGTACACTCATTAATCATTTCATATAAATCAGGTGAAATGTGCAAAACTATTTTGAGAATGAAGCTGGAAATAGCAATATTAATTTTATAAATAATTTATATCTATTTGTTCTCCACTATTTAGATGATAATTATTCATAAAATTATAAGTATTGAAGTATAAAATAAATCTATAAAAACGACGATCCACTGTTTTATAATATTTTAATATAGGCACATATGTCAACCGTTAGAATTTTTACAATAACAAGCGGCACGATTTCGTGCGAATAGATTTTACTCATATATTGATTATTAACATCAACAGTTTTTAAAGAAATAACGAAATTAAGAAGACTAAAATACTAATATTTTAGTGATTATTTTTAAGAAGAAAATTTTTTTTAAATTTAATTTTTAATATTATATAATTGAAAAATATTTATATATCGATGAAAATACTTTTACTAATTTTCTATTTTCTTCAAAAATTTTCCGCTTTTGATTAATTAAACAATATTACTATAAAAATCAGAATGCGTTATTATATGCATTATAATATAATATGCATATAATATGCATATAATATGCATTATAATATTCTCGCAAATTATATATCTGTAATTAATCCCAAAACTGATGGCCAACATATTTATGTTTAAATGTTTTAACGTGTATAAAGTGCCTATAAAAAATATTCAAATACTCAACAAAATATTACCTTAAAGTTATCGTTATATAAAGTTTCATTTATATTACAATTTTGACTCTAGTGAAAAGCTTAATATAATAATCTATTATCATGTTATATTTTATACAATCTCGTGACACTAGAGGAATTAATCGATTCTTTGTTAGACAGTTAAATTAATGACTATGCGGTAATTAAGGTAATATACTTAAAAGCGTTCTTTATAATTATTCAATTGAGTGAATAGTTTGTCGTAATTATTAAACTTATTTTTAACAGTTTGCTGAATTCACTACAATAATGCTAACGAAACGTCAGTAACTTATCTCAATAACATAAAAATGAGCAGACAATGAAGAGTTACAAGATTTAAGGACTTTTTTACTTGGGCCCTGTATACATACTATTTTAATTCTTCGAAGAATAAAACAGTACATGGAGCAGAGATTTTTTTTTATGTTATTTAACGTCGCTTTATTTATGCTTCAAAATATCGGTGCTAATCCGCGACGGAGGTCTACGATGTGTTTGTAAACAAAGCACATGTAAATTATTACAGCGGTGCCTGTGTCAATCGGCCGAGATCGGGATTCAAACTCGGATCACCAAGTTACTAGTCCTTCGCTCTAGCGATCGAGCCATCGTAGGCCTCGAGCAGAGATTTTATTTAACTTAATCGTGAAATATTCCATTGCTCGATTATAAAGAATATTATCCGAATGACCCAGATTTCTCACTCAACGTCCAAAGTCAATTCGGCGCAGTTATTTGGTTGACAAATGCAATTTGGATCGCCTGGCCGCTCCCGAGGCTCGCGTCGTATACAATTGTACAATTATACGTATATATACATACATGCTTCTATGGTAGTCCGGATTAAGGGGACTTTGATGAGGACACTCGGGCCATACTTTCATGACAGACGAGATCTCCTTTCGAAACTATATATAGAATCGCTTTCCATCCAGAGCTTATTATATACGTTTCAATACATCTCTCCCTCTCTCTCTCTCGCTCTCTCTATTTATATATATATATATATATATATATATATATATATATATATATATATATATATATAGATATAACAGTGGTATAACGCGCAAACAATTCGGAGACGATGACTCTGCCTCTCGCGTGCGCGCGCGAGCTAATCAAAAACAATCCTTTATCCAACAGCAACCCAACTGGCCTTTGCGGTATATATATATATATATATATATATAAACTCGTTTCTCCCTGATCGCACCCAATTTCCTTCTTGACATTCATTCTGCGCCCTCTATGCCTTCGACATCCTAATCCTCCTTTATATTCTTGAACGACGGGGATATCGGCTTTTGCATTCGGACAATGCATATTCCGTACGCACGTTAGTCATATCCATTCTGTACATACTGCAGGCGCGACCGTATGCGCGATCGAGCGCAGTATTCATTTAATATATAGAAGTGAGCTGAATCGAAAGTTTATATCTTTTTCTTAATTTTCTCCAATTTATCGATTTTGTCAACCCACTGGAGATTATGTCTTTTCCATTGAATGAAAAGAAGCTTCAGTATCAATTTTAATTTCCAAAGCGTATGAACTAAAATAAACAAGTAAACATTTCTTAGATAATTTTAATGATCGGTCCAACTTTCGAATATATATCTAAGCTTCAAAAAAAAATTATAAGAAGAACGTTTAGACAGTTAATTAAGCGATTATATATTTTTCTAGGATTATTATAATCTGAGAGAAGAATATACCCACCATTGAACGAAGCATTTCACCCCTCTTTATGAAATTGACCATTACTCATATAATGTCATAATTATTATTCTAATTTCTATTTTTTCCTCCCTGTAAACGTTAAATTGAACAAACACTGATGACTTCAATGGCTAGCAAAAAGCATTATCCAACTCTTACACTGCTCTTCTTTTATCCATCTTTTTCTGATTTTCATCAATATACTCCAATTCTTCTTTCTGTCGCTCTCTCTCTCTCTCTCTCTCTCTCTCTCTCTCTCTCTCTATGTCTCTCTCCTTCAGACGAGATTCTCGATTCGTCTTCTTTCTCTCATTTTCCCTCACACACACGCATACGCGCGCGCGCGCGGGTGTATGCAAAAGCAGTCTATATCTTTGTATACCACCCCATCAGCCTCCTGTATAGTGTGCTAGGGTAGAGGAAGGCAGAGGGATGGGGATGAGAAAACACGGGCGCAGAGGGGATGATATTGCCAATATTTGCTTTGATTCTCGGGCGCGGGCGCGCACGCTCACGAGAACGTGCGCGGAGCCTGGGACACGGGCACGCGTGCCTCCGCACGTACGGGATACCGTGTAATATAACGCTGCGCAGACAAGGACGAACCTGCCCTCGCGACCCCCCCCCCCCGCCAGCTCCGAGGGGTGAACCGTCGTCGCACGAACGGCGCGCGCGCGTGCGCTCCGCTTGCCGGGCTGATGTGTGTGAGCATATTAGATGCCGAGACGGAATTACCATTTGAATGTCTCCGGGGCTTGCGGGTGCCGCTACCGGTCAGCTTTTGTCGTCGAAGTGTGGGAGTGCATGTATATAAACGTGCGCATATATATATATATATATATATATATATATATATATATATATATATATATAGGCATACATATGCATCGCTCAGTACGACCGCACACGCGTATTTATTGTGGCACCCTGCGGCGGCGCATGCCCGCCTCGCGGGTACATTATGTAGGTTCTCATAGTTTGCGTCGGTGCGACACGGCATGCATTGCCGGCGAGTATGGTATGAGCGAGCGACCGAGAAACGAGAAAATAAAAGGACGCTCGAAATACCTAACTCATTAAAAGTGTGCCAGGGTTTCACTGGCTGTCGGCTTGCGCGTATCACGAACGAACAATCGATCAAAGCGCTCTCTTTGAGGGCGATTTTCATGTGCATAAAGGTGCTATGGCAGACAGTAGAAAATTATTGATAATGTATAAGATTAAAGGAACGATAAATTACTATTCTATTATGAAAGTTAATTATAAAAATATTATTTACACTTTCGATCTGATAGATCCTTTTAAATTTAAATTGAATCTGATTGCTGTATACAAATTTCAAAATTGTACTTTTGTTATTAGGTCTGCGTTTGATTAAATCAGCACATTATATGATATGTATGATTATATCATCATATTGCATGAAATAATAATAAAAGTAATAAACGTAGATATATAATATATAAATAATATGAAAGTAAGTTTCAACGATTACAATCAAAATCTATTTGAATTTTTGAATTATATATATGGTACTCGACAAACGTATCCTAGTATTGTTCTTCGTTTCTTGTCTTATTATTATTTATAATCTCAGAAATGGACGTAATGTTGTCCGGGAATAATTCTAATAAAGGACTAATCTTATAACTGAAAGTGATATAGAGTACAAAATACGTTAATTGAAATATTAAAGATTCATTAGCTTTCTGTTTTTACTGAATTAGGAAATTCCAATGATTCGCTGAGGTCACGAAAAAATTATAACTTATTTCAATTTTTCAACGCACAAACTTAAAATGATTTTTTACAATGGATTAAAACTTTTTTATGTAAAGAAGTATCACAGAGTATAAAGACGAAGACTTGAATATTAAAAGAAAATGTTCGAGTTTGCTATTTAAGCTTTATTTAGTATGAAAAATTGATATTTTTTATTAATATTCAAATCTGCCTTCCAATTTTCTGTATGTTCCAGTCTTAAGTATTTTACTTTATATGATAGTGTGAAAATGTCTAATTTTGTATCCGATAATTGTCATTTGCGGAAGATGGTAATTTGTTTCCTCTATTATTCGAAGAAAATAGCAGCTGAAGCAAATCAAGAGCACCAAAATGCTTACGAAGATACTGCTCAAAACGAAACATCTTATGCCAAGATTGATTCCGTCACTTTAAAGACAGTGGTTTCAGTGTTGCAAACCGTTCAATTCAATTCGACTTCAGATGGCATTCTACGATTTTTTCTTGAACCATATATTACTCCATAATCAGTTACGTCTTCATTAAATACATGACTTTCTTCATTTTACTTTTCCATGAAATGGAAGCTTAATTGTGAATTACCAATATTAAAAAGTGCAAATAAACATGATATAAAAATTATTCACCAGTCTCGATTATTAGTTGCAGAGGTAGATATTTTCATTCCCTAATAAATACTCAAGTAAGATCCATTCCATCTCAACCTCGCGTAATAATGTATCCCAGTAACATGTCTAATATATAAATGAATACATAAATAAATATTATACCCAATAATTTATTCAATCAAAAGTTAGTTATGGATTTGTAGGCAGCAAAAATTTCAAAAGGTCATCGAAAAGGCTTTCCCGCGAACACATTTCGTGCATTTAGACCTGCTCGTCTATTTTTGCGCGTGAATGAAGCTTGAAAGCGTATATTTATACATATATATATATATATATATATATATATATATATATATATATATATATATAAGAGCACCTGGAAAACAGCACACGGACCCTCTCCCTCCCATCGAGAGTTGTTCTATGTTCTGAATATTCAACGTCCATTTATAACGAACGAAAACCACAGCAGCGCGCGCGCGCGCGCGCGCCACCGCAGCAACAGCACCAGTAGCCCCGAGATCTATCCTCGATTCCTAAATCGCTGACTTTCGGAATCGGGCGTCCCAACGCGCCTCTCTGTATTTATATTTGTAGCTTTTCCCCGGTCCCGAGATCTCGCGGAATAGGAGGGTGGGGAAGAGAAAAAGAGCGATGCCGGTCGCCGCGAGTCCGAGCAACAATGCAAACGAGAAAATATTGACACACAGCTTCCGGGGGTGGATAGAGGGATGGGGAATGCTGCACGGAAGGAGATATACCGCTTGTCGACCCCAACCCCATCCCACCAACCCCTCCTCTTCGCCCGGCCGAATCGATTCGCGCGTCCGTTCTCTCGCACCGCGATCGCCACCCCGCCCTGTCCCGCCTCCTCGGCCTTTTGTTTTTTTCTCCATTTGCTTTTAGGAAAAATGCGAAAAGGGCCGTGGACGTGCTGTCAAAACCATCATCGGTCATACACGACTGACTTTGTACTTTTCTCCGGCCGTTTGTACGTGCGCCCGCCCATACTCCCGAAACTCGTCTGTTCGTTCCGTCATAGTATTTTGACGTTGCACAGCAATTCAGCCGTTTTTTGTCGAACGTATGGTATTTATATAGATCGCTTTTCATTTGAACGGCTTTTTACGGCCGTATTTGATTGCGATTGGTCTATAGCGGTATTTTTTCGAACAACGTCGAAAAAAATGCACGGCATATGATTTATTTTCTAGATCATGTACTATATGATACGTAATAGCCTTTTTTCATAACATTATTACATAAAAATTCTAATATATTATTGATATTCTGTTGCGTTATTAATTAACGAAAAAAATTCTTTTATTCCTGAAAATTAGAAACTATCAACATTGTATAATACAATATTATAGACCTTAGTTATGGTTAACGTAATTATTTTAAAAATATTTATGTATAAATGTGCATCACATATTACATACAAATTGATATCTAATCAAAGTTTTGAATTCTCTTTTTCTCGGAAAATAATGTCACATTTATTCAACTTCAAAGCGTGAAAAAAAATAAAAATTACATAAAAGAATTTCAATAAAAATTTACAGATTTCAAAACATAATATAATCTACATGAGAAAATTTAATTTTTAATTTATAAATATGTAGTTTATAGATAAGTAAAAAGTAGAATATTTTTCTAAAATTAAAAAATGAATGTTGATATCAGAATTCAATTCTCTAATATGCAATTTAACAAATGTTTAATAAAATAAAAACTGCCGATGGTATTCGTGTAAACAAAAATAAAAAACTAGGACGCGCATGGTTTATAAATGAAATATTTAGTACCAATGTACAGAACATTGGAGTAAACGATGAGCACACCCTGAGAGCTGTAGCACCCTGTTAGTTAAATACGAAAAATAAATGAAGTTATTTCTTACTTTTAATGATTTTTTTAGATAACGGCCTCCTGTAATCTTCGGTAGAATGTAGAATCGTAAAGTATGTAACTAAGAAAAACCGTGTGAACAAATGTATTATAATTTCAGGTTATATCTATTCTTCGGAGAAAAAGGCATTAGAAATCGACTAATATTGTCAATGTATGTACAGTTCCGCGGCACTACATCTTCTTACCGTGCTATATATAGGCAATAAAGCTAATAGCTGGCACGGCCGGCAATCGTATAATACGAAATTATCCCGTTGAAAAGGTTCGCTCGGGCGCGTTAATAGCCGGCCATCGCCGGAGCCCGGGGGAATTTAAAGCGGCGAAGTCAGGCGTGTAACGAGGCCGTGACCTCTCTTCCATACCCGAAAGGGCCTGTGACGCGCGACCGTGGCACGCGCGCGCGCGCGCCTTCGGGACCGATACGCTCGCCCGGAGCTCCGATTTAAAATAATGTCCTCGTGCTCCGACCCCCGCCCCCCCCCTGCTCCTCGCCCGACGACGTGGCGCGTGGACGCCACCATCGAGCAGCCGGGTTTCACGCCGGGGCGAGATGCCGAGGCAAACGGGGAGGTGGGATTGACCGCGAGGATTTGCCCTGCCGCGACAGGTGGTCCGTGAAATCGGGCCGCAAGTGCAACGAATTGGCCTCTCGTTCTCATATCTCTCTCTCTCTCTCTCTCTCTCTCTCTGTGTGTTTGCGCGCGCGCGCGCGCGCGTGTGTGTGTGTGTGTGTGTGTGTGTGTGTGTTTGCGCGCGCGTATGTGTGCGTGCGTGTGTGTTTGTACACATGCAACCTCGCGGCACGGGTGGATGGAGCGAGACTCTGGCTCATTAGGAACGAGTGTCGATAAGCTCCAGAGCAAAAGATTTTGGTTTAAAAGAGAATTTTTATAGATTTGAAGAGTTCGCTTATTGCCGTTGATAAATTTAACGGATAGGGTAGATTTTTGTCTAAGCCCAGTGGTAAAAACACGCCGATATTGGTTTTTCAAAATCAATTTTTCACACGATATTATCTAATTATATACAGGCTTGTAGAAAATAAGATGACACCTTAAATTAAGTCATTACATTATCATGTATTTATATCTAAAATAATTCAGTAAATTGTAAATCGAATTTTAGAAATGTTTATAATGAGAAGAATTATAAGAATCAAAAGATGCGAAATTTTTTTACAAAGACATTTCTGAGAAATTTCCTCGAAGATAGAGAAAATGGTTTTTTTCAATCGAGCAGAGTTTCAATAATATCGGTTCGTCAGTAAGTGTAAACAAATAAGACTTTTAAAAAAAGTGTAAAATTTAAATTTTATTTATATTTGAAAATGTAAGAAGAAAATATTGAAACGTATTGTGATTATTCATTATTTCAATTTAAATTAGTCATAAGGAGAGGGTATGATATTTCGATGACAGATTTACTTCAAATTAAGTTACTTTCATTACTTCAAACATAAACTCTATAAATTTTGAAGTCCTTACGCTGTTCCAATTTTAAGATATAATTATTAATTAAATTGAATTTGTTTTAGAGTCAGGTGAATGTTCTTACAAATTTTTAACTTATTAAAAATTTCTCCTTTAACATGAGATTTAAAGGGAAAAAAAACATTTTAAGAAATAAAAATTTATAATCAACTTATAACGGTATAGTGTGATAAACAATCATCCAATAATGTATGTAAATTTAAATAAATTGTAATTGAGATCAACTAAGAATGAGATTTTCAAATGCAGTAAAATTAAACACATGCTTGAAGATCCTTAATTATTTGTATGCAAAAACAAGAAAATATCATATTTCCAAGCCTAAAATATACCTACATTTATTATTTTAACATGTTCTTTTTTTTTATTTATGCCATTTATTATTTTAACATGTTCTTTTTTTTTTATTTATGCCATTTATTATTTTAACATGTTCTTTTTTTTTATTTATGCCATTTATTATTTTAACATGTTCTTTTTTTTTATTTATGCCATTTCAATTCTCTAAAGAGAATTATTTAGCATTTTAACATGTTACCTAAGGAATTCTAGCTCTGTCAATTCAGTATTATTAATTCGAATTAAATCTCAGTTTTTAAAATAAAACTCAAAGTGAATATTATGCCATTAAAATCAGCTAGACATTCTCTAATTCTATTTTAAAATTTTTTTATAGTAATGAAATCAATGAAGGCTGTTTGGAAAAAACTGTTTTATGCATATGTTTTTTTAATATTCAATTAAAATATTTACTGACGTTATTCGTAGTACAACAAAATATATTTACCAGACCATTTACTTAAATATTATTATGTATAAAACGAAATAAATAAAAAAATTCGACTTGTAAGATTTAGCGATATGATATATTGCCTTGACAATACACATGATTCGGTGTGTCTTTTCATATCACACAAAAACATAAACCACAATCTATTTTTATTTATATACTCATCCAAAAAAATGCTATTTTGAAACTTTACATTTCTTAAAACAGGGAGAAAAGGACAGAGAGAGAGGGAGAGAAAGAGAGGAGACCGTCGAAGGACCGAGAGTCAGCATGGCGCCTATAGGGCGCGAAGCGAAATCCGGGCGCGTTTTAGCGCTTCACGTTTGTTTCCATTTAAATGGTAATCGAGTTCATAATGTAATTGTATTCCCATGTAAGCCCCCACACCCATCCCCCGAACCCTCTCACCGCATCGTTTCTACCCGCCCACTCGCATTGTTCGCATTGTGCTCTCCTCTCTTCGACGCTATCCCTCTCAGTCTTTCTCTCTCTTTCTCTCCCTCTCTCCCTCTCTCCCTCTCTCTCTCTCTCTCTCTCTCTCTCTCTCTCTCTCTCTCTCTCTCTCCTTCTGTCGCTCGCAACCGCGAATGTACCCGTGGTGCGCATAAACATTCGCCCGTCTCTGTTTGGAGCGCGCGATCCGTTGGCCTTTCAGCTCGCCGCCCCAAAATCTCTAAGCCTCTTCCGCCCAGTTTCATATTTTGCCCTGCAACAATGGACCATCCTACCTCACCTCTGGACTAGACCTATCTCCCCTTCACTTGTCCGTGACTTTTCCAGAAAAAAAAAAATAGCAGATAACGTGCAAAACCAAATATTCTGTAGAACTATCGTATTTCTCAACTTTGAATCTAGAACAATATTCATACCGAAAATTACCTTGCTTTTGTAGTTATGATCTTAATACATTATTTGCGTATTTTAGACTCAACTTAAAATAGTATTTTCTACAGAAGATTGTAAGGTTTTGTAATACAACATTTTGGCCTTTCATTTCTCAGTTTACCATAATATGATCAAGATATAAATGGTGCAAGGAAATAGATAATGGTACATTTGAACATGCGTGTAGAAGTAAGTTCTTTTCCTCGCCATACAGTTTAAGTATACCCCGGTAAAGCGAGCTACGTAAAAATGGCGTAAAATATATTTAATAAGTAATTCCATTTCAATATTAATATAGAATATAATAAATGTTCTACCAACATCAGAAAAAATTCAAAAATATAAATGTTTCTGCTGAAACATCATACATGAAAAAATATTTAATCATCTGATAATGCTCTATACGTAAATTGTACTAGACAATAGAAGATAGACAATTTACCGTGCTAAGAAGGTTGTTTATCGTAGTATAGTCATGTATATATTTTAAATTAGAACGAGTTCAAACGCGGGTTGGACTAACCACGTGTTCGAAACACGCATTTTGTACAGTAATATAATTTAAACGAATTTTTTATCGTACAATATAAAACTCTAAAATTAAGAATAAAACAATGAATAACCGTGACGTTCCAAGTTTCACCAGTAGATGGATCAAGCTTTGAACTAGGATACATTAATATTTTGATCTGTATAATGCGTTCGAATTATAGATAGTCCTATCAGAACGAAAAAATTTAAAAAATTTTAAGATTATAATTTATCGAAAAATCTTCTGAGCATACTTTTTGAACAAATATTTGCCTTATGATGTACTGACGAATACTCCAATATTGGCTGACGCTCGGTTCTGTTACTACTGGAATTATTAATTAGTCCTTTCTAAATGTTTTATATATTGGAAAAGATCCTATTAGCTTAATACTAACAGTAGCTCATACAATTGATAGTACTACATCCAGATCTGAATAATAACCTTACCTATAAGGCTGTAGAGAACCTAGCAAGTTAAACCGACCAAGTTAAACCTCTATTATCATACCATATTTTTATTTCTTTCAAAATATATTTAAAAGTCTCAAATTTTTCATTTTGTGCTATCACTTAACGTCTTCATTTTCGAGAATGATTGAAATAGTTTATTTATAGAAACGAAAAGACACAGCCTTTGTGTGAAATGCACACGAACATTTTTGATAACAACGAACAGTAGAACTGTCGTGTAAAGAATTAATGGTACATTGATGAAAAATAGAAGCTTGAAGTATATATATATATATATATATAGGACTGAGATTTTACGGAAAATAATGAAAAATATTGCGAAAACAGTGAAATAGACTAGATATCAGGACTATGCGTTGGCACGTGCAAGGGCTTCGGAGCTTAGAAGCACATTACAACTATAACGTTCTATTGTTGAAGGTTGAAGGCTGTTTTTATGCTTTTGAGTTCTTTATATATATATATATATATATATATATATATATATATATATATATATACACCTCTCCACGCTCCCTCATTTCTTTCTCTTTCTCTAACCCTCCTCTTTTTCTCATACATATTCATCAAACGCTAATTAATCATCGCCCCGCTGTAAGCGCTCTCTCTCTCTCTCTCTCTCTCTCTCTCTCTCTCTACCGCCGCGCGCCCACCCTCCCTTTCTTTCTCGGCGCCCGGGCTGATGGCAGCTCTACCTACGTGAACGTTATACATATATATATATATATATATATATATATATATATATATATATATATACACTACATCGCAGTATTCGCACTGCGAATATATATATATATATATATATATATATATATATATATACAAGCGTATAATGGGTGTGCCCGCGTGTATTTGCGACGAAAATACGAGCACCGACGTGTTTGCCCTGTCTCATAAATAACGCCGACTTCCAGATGGCGAACTTAATGTTAAGAAAATAATTTATATTTGTCCCTCCGACCAAGATAGGCGAAGAAGTGCTCTAGTGCGGAGAGCGCTTTCCGATCGTTCGCGTTATACTTTGGAGATGTACTGATTGCTGTAGCTTAGACAAGTGTAATTAATGCTAATAAGAGATATGCTCGGAATTAAAAAGTTGCTAATGTTTCTAAAAAAACTTTTTTATCGTCGATATAACAGTTTTATTCACCGTCGTTAATAATAATAAACAGGAATGAGTGATTTAGATCAAAATTACCAGGTTTTGTTATTAATTATATTTTAAATATAAACTTGTTATATTTAATGTCAAATGCGTAATGTCTTTTTTATTCATTTATATTTTTATTTTTTTACTAATTAAAATAAATTCTCATATCTATAGACCAATGTTTACATATTTTGATAAGATTTTTTATTAAAGATACAATATGATCAACAATCGTGCTTCTTCGCATATACTTTATTGAAGTTAATTCAAAGTATTTATGCACATCGCACTACGAAGTCTTATTATTCGTATAACTACATTTTCCGCATTTCTCCTTGAGACAATATAATTATCTTTGAACTTGATAATTAAGTTTGAAATCTAATATTTTAAAGAAATTTTCCTCATTTTATTTGAATCTTTGTAAGAAACAGTCGACTTCTTTTCCGATTATGCGTTTTCCCTGGTACTTGGGATTCAAACAGCTTGCGCAGTTTTCGTTCGTTCGTAAAAAATGTGGTTCGCATAAGCGAGTCTTGTAGCGTCAGCACTGTAATTTTATAAAATTCTCAAATTAGAGCCCGAAATGAAATAAGTTCGCGATGCTTGACCTAATAGGACGACGACAGAAGCAATACGAGGACGTGTTTCTCGGACTCAATACAATCAAAGCTCATCGAGTTTGCGATATGGTGCGTCATTTCTCTGCTCAGTGTCGCTCAAGTATCTCATCCGTCAGTTTTACGTCGTCCGCATTCGGCGCGGTGGCGTAGAAATGGCAATCGCGTACATACCAAAGAGAGCTGCAGATTCTTTGCCTCAAATGAAATCCATTCCCAGGTACTGATTGATTTCAACGAAGTCCTTCAAGCCGAGACTACTTACCATACAACTTCTTTTATCGTTCACTTCTTATTACTCGAGATCAATAATTTCGTCCACGTATATATAATTCTCTTTCTCACCTTTCATGTAGATATGTACAAGTCAATACCAATAAGGTTCGTCCTAAGTAAACGAAGCCTCTTGCCTCAGATATTCTACAACACAACTTGACTCTTTTCAATGTTGATCGTGTGCCTTTACTTTGATAATGTAAATACTGTACAATTTAATGCAAATTTAAGCAGATGTAGGTATATTTCACCGACGAAAGTTCTATAACTTATACATGGATCTTCAGTAAATCATTAAAAATCCGTTCATATCCTCCAAAACATTATTTTTGACATTTTTCCGTTTAATGAAAAGTTATACGTTACATTGTCTTTGAAATTTGTTGTTATTTCACTCTTCTGCTTTAACAACTTGATTTCGCACGAGTCGAAAGCAATGTCAATAAATCTATAAAAAGGCCAGTTCTTACGATCGAAAACACATGTATGAATGCATACACGCGACAGTGAACCATCAGCGTATGCGTTTTATTTAACCAGTTTAAATTAGATCTACTTTGACTTAAGTACGCTTATTTAATCTAAAGATATTAAATGTATTAAAAGGAAATAAAAACGATAACATGTGTAAAGAAGAAATGTTCAGGTTTAAATAGTGATCTTATACTTAACTGGCTCGGGCAACAAATATATACATAAAGTTTTATCACCCGTATAACTGAATTCCCTACATTTGCATATAATATGATTTACAAAAAGTATCATTGCTGGATAAATAGTAACGAATGCCAAACGAATTATCTTTATTGCACAAGAACTTAATTACTTATAGATTTCTTTTCAGTTAAAATTTCTTATAACAATTAAATATGTGCTTTAATATTAAGTAACGTAACTTCTTTATAAATAAAATTTTCGTTAAAATGAAAAATCTACTTTTGTTACCTTTTATAATATTAACTGACCCAATAAATATTTTAATGGACCTAGAATCTTTTGATTAATAAAAATGTAACGATACTGGCTGATAGATTGCCCTTATTTATAATCACCTCAGAAAAATCGGAAATATCATAAAACAAAAATTAATATTGTTAATCAAATGCGATAACAATCGCTCGTATACTTTAACTCCTTACGACAGCTCGGATCACGTCTATCTGAATAAGAACAAGCTATAATACATCGCCAAGAGCTCCCGAATCCAAAAATCCATCCGGGATTCCCACCTAGCGCGAACAAGTGATTCCAAATCCATACCTAATGCCGCAAAGTCAGAGGCTACTGATACTCCGGGCTGCGCACCGTCTCGATTTAAACCCCGAGAGCCCGGGCGCGCGATCGGATTATCAGCGGGCCTCGCGTGCGCCACTGATGTCACGGCGAAAAGACGGACGCGCGCACTTGCCGCTGCCTGCTGGCGTAGGCTCGCAATTAGACGCCGTTTATTTTACGCCCCAGGCATAGCCGACTCTGCGAGAGCCAAGAGAGAGAGAGAGAGAGAGAGAGAGAGAGAGAGAATAAGAGACGGAGGTGAGGAGGTGGGGTGGACGAGATACCTCTCGCGCGTCCCCTGACGCAGTACCGTGCGCTCGGGCCGGTTGCACCGCACCGAGTCGGCTCGAGCATGAATAACGTATAGTTCGTGTATATATATATATATATATATATATATATATATACACACACACACACACACACACACACACACACACACACACACACACACACACACACACACACACACACACACACACACACACACACACACACACACACACACACACACACACACACACACACACACACACACATATAATATGGACCGATCATCGCGCCGCACCCCCTGTCAGTTTTCATTGATATTACGCGAACACGGAGGGGAAGTTTCTCCCCCCGATCCCGCTCAACCGAGCATATATAACTATTTTGCTCGGCGATGCTCACTTTTGCGGGGCTTTTTTTCTTTATATATATATATACGCATGCTCGAGTTCCGAGTTTCTTTGCGCATTCTGTGTTGTGCCCTTCTATTTAATAGCCTTGGATGCCACCCCCTAGTCCTCCCTCTTTTTTATACTTTTTCTCTCGCCGACCATGGCTCCGTCCCTAGCCTTTCTTGACACAATATTTCTGAAGTTCGCAAAGCCTCCTCGCTGCACGTCGCAGTAAAAGTTTTCCAAGTTACGTTTTGTGGAGGATTACCATTGTTTTTCTTTTGTTCGCAGAGATGGTTTAAAAGCGAGCTATTAATAATATTTTTTCTTGTCAATAAATTTTCTCCGCCTTTAATAACATAATGAGACAGTTTTTTAATAATAAACTTGTTTTATTGAATTTAAATCGTGCTTGAATGGACAAATATGATCATAGCATAATAATATACCAGAATTTGCTCAATTCTATACAATAAATAAATATCTCATCTTCTATCTAATTTATTTTTATATATTAATTCAGTTTCTTATCAGATATTACATATATATTTTAAACACTATCTACTTTGAATTTATTATACAGATATTTAACAAATTGAATACTATCAAATTATCTATTCGTATTAATATAGAAATATGAGAAAATTAATTGTCATTTATTAATCATAATGTAGATTATGATATTTGTGACACATAAGTGTTATTTTATTAACTTTTTTCTCAATATTTATAACAACATTTTTACTAAAAGTTTTTCGAATATAATATTTGCATAAAGATAGTAAAGTAGCATGATATGCTGATGTATTACGATATTTTTAATCCACAAAGAAAAAAAAAACAAAAAAATTTACATTATCTAAACTACTGGAAGGAAAACTAACGACATCTTTTTAGTTTACAATCAACAAAGCTTTCAGTAACAGTTGTCAAAGTTATAAATGGTTATTTATGTTTATAAACTCAAACTGATTTCAATCACACATCAAAGATTATAAATAGCTGAGAAAAGTACTTTTTCCATAACTAATATCTAAAAAAATCGCAATCTAAATAATGTATACGCAATTCTACGTTTCCACAATGTGCAAAAGCACAATTTTAACTCTGTCAATACGCTGTCGGTGTTTTATAGCGATCGGAGCACATCGGTAAGCAAAGAAACAAATCCTCGCCCCCGGCGGCGCGTTCGTAAATAATCGGGGCATTAATACCCTCACGGCTAATTGACTTTGTAATGATTGGCTCTGGTGTCGAGGATACAATATATAATAGGCGCGGGGCGCCGACGTTGAAAGTACCCCTTCGGGGATATTTAAATGATTCGACGACGCACCCGCAGTATATATATATATATATATATATATATATATATATATATATATAGACACGCGCCTCTATATATATAAATACGTTCATACCCGCTCGCGAAGCATCTGCCGTCGCCGCGTGCTCTCCTTTTCGCGGGAGCTCCCAACCAGCCCCCCTCCCCAACCTATGGCTTGTATAATAGGCTCGCGAGATGCGTCCATGTATAGAATAGCTGTGATTTCATGATCGCGGGGAAAGAAAGCCGCCCCTTCCCCTTAAGGCGGCGAGTGCAGCGCTCTATGTAATAAGCATACGTACCGGATCGTCGATATGCGCGCATACAAAGAGGTAAATGAACCGACAGCGTTGTAGCGTATATTATAATGTATGGTAATTCACGAAAGGCTGCGCGAAAGAAGGCCAAACGCGATAGCGAACACTCAGCTGCGAATTAGTCACGGTGGTGAATCAGTAATCTATCGTTCCCGCATAGCGGGAGTTAATTGCGAGATATTGGTATATAGCAAAAATAATTATTGACTTGCGGTCTGGTTCGGCGAATTTTTGAAACGTTGCTTGATTTACGAGGACAAGGATTGTGTAATTTTTAATTTTTATTTCACTTCATGAGAAATTGGCAAAACCTGTTCAGCGTCTTTTTTTATATATAATCAGAAGTAAGCTGTCTGTTATTCAATGTTAAGCGTATGTATCAGTTGTTTGAATTTTTGGTACAAACTATAAATAGTCCTTATCTGAATCTAAATCACAAGATTTAATCATTCATTCTATATGAAGATATATTAGTCAACATTATTTAGAACTAAGCGAAATGTACCAATGAGAGTAACTATGTATACTAGTACATACCCACCTATGCAATTTGTACTTTCTTTACTTGTAAGAAGTAAGTTCAAGAATACTAGCTGTTTTAGCTAATAAAAAACTATGCAATAGTATGCTATTATTTTCAATAGTTGAGAGAGAGAGAGAGAGAGAGAGAGAGAGAGAGAGAGAGTAATCTATTTTATTCGTGTTTGTATAAACTCGTTTAACTTGTTAAAAATTAAATTTGGGCATGTACTGAGCGATGAATTGTCGACTAATGATACATCTTTTGTCAGCAGTCAGGTAACTGGTGCATATATGTATAAATTATTTTCTATTTTTTTTTAATGACTCGGGTTTTGAAACGACAATACAATACTTTTAAATGAATTTTCTAGTCGGTAGCATTATTTAACGGATAATACAACTATATATAAACAGTCGCTATTGAAAGATTCAGACTGTTAAAAACTTGCATATGATTAAAGAATCCTTAGATAGTCATTTATTGGTCAAATTACCTAGAGGCTATTTTTGAAATATTTAATATCATTAGATTTTTATCATCATATTGTAGATTTTTTACAACTATATAAACTTTATATATATATATATATATATATATATATATGTCTCTCTCTTCTCTCTCTCTCTCTCTCTCTCTCTCTCTCTCTCTCTCTCTCTCTCTCTCTCTCTCTCTGTGTGTGTGTGTGTGTGTGTGTGTGTGTGTGTGTGTGTGTGTGTGTGTGTCCTCCCCTATATAAAAACAAAACAAAATTAAAATTTGGTTTCGTATGAAAATTTCAAGCAAAACAAAAATCTATAATAGCCTTAATCCTTTAATTCCGGCAAACAACGACAAGCCAAAAGCATCCGGCAATGTCACTCTTAATTTTCATGTTTGACTTGCGATTGGAACATAAATATAATATAACTCTAAACATACTCGATTTGATATCTTTGGAAAGACGCCGATATGCTCGTATACCGTCCGCTATTTTGACTGCAAAATCAAATATCACTGTACACGCACTTTCCGGGTGCGAAGATATACATATATATATATATATATATATATATATATATATATATATATATATATATATAACGGCGATAGAGATTTCGGACCGCGGCTCCATACAATGCGCCCGGCAGATTGTCGGCTGACAAATGAGCCGTCCCCCGACGA
Organism: Sycobia sp. Sy_11; assembly: GCA_018907035.1. Lineage (NCBI taxonomy): Eukaryota > Metazoa > Arthropoda > Insecta > Hymenoptera > Epichrysomallidae > Sycobia > Sycobia sp. Sy_11. The sequence goes on along the minus strand of JACCIC010000099.1, from coordinate 76,967 downwards.
AAGATACAGAGCGAAAGCGCGCCGGGACGTACGAAAGACATATGGCCTCGTAAAAAAGATACGAGAGAGATAGCTAGATAGAGAAAAAGAGAAAGAAGGGGGAGGGGTAAAGAGATATTATGAGTGAGAGAAAGAATGACAGAGATATGTTATAATAGCTTCGTGTACGCAGTGGTACAAACCCACTTCCCACTTGGATACGATATTAATGGAGATCAAATACCGCACATTCTGTCGACTTTACTGCCCTCGTGCCAGGCTATGATTTACCGTGATCCTGCGCTTGGTGTTTGTGCAGTTTTTTTTTATCCAGCGCTTTGATGAGCTTCGCTTTTTTGTGCTTCTTCAAATTTTTCTGGAATCAAGAGTCGTTGGATGGATAAGTCGTTATTTTTTGTTTATGTAGCTACTCTTTTAAATACAAATTTAAATAGAAATTTTACTTTAGGTTATATTTAATATTCTGTATAAGTCATTAAAGTAAAACGTCGTTTAATAGGATTAGTAAAAATTAAATTTGTCTTTTTCCTTAAAAAATAAACTTAAATTAAATATATAGTGCCATATACTTCAAGGATAATTGTTGTCTACAGTTTCATAATTGTAAGTCGTTAATATACGTATATTTTAACTTTTGCTCTTCGACTATACTTCTATATTCTATACTACTATATTCAAAAATTCCATTTTGGAACAGATCTATATGTAGGTTTAATGCTATGTAATATTATACAATATTTCTCAAAAGGACATTTAAAGCATGTATACATTATATATATATATATATATATATATATATATATATATATATATATATATATATTACACGAAAACATGACTTCTGAATTTTAAAGCCTTTTCACTAAAAAAACCTAATCTTTTAATCCAGCATTAGCATCTGTTTAGGGTCAGTGAATTATTTACAAATAAGCAGACGTCTACGAATATAAGGTCGCCCTTCTCATAAATAGATTGCATCTGTAGCATAATACAGCGTATATAAACGCATTGACTCTCCGGTAGAAACGTCGTTCCTCGATCCCCGTGCTTGGCAGTAGGCCATTGTAACATTGGGACTGTCACATAAAATACTCATTCGCACAATGCACTCGTCTTTAACTACCCCTGTATTAACTCTCCTTTTGTTGGAATAATCTACATATAGGTGCAAGTCTCCGCCAATGTTTACGCATACATAAAGAGCGCACTGTAGACAATAATGCGAACAGCCGTTATATAGATTCTCCCTTATATAAATGTATCCGTGAAATGATCGACGTCTGTGGAAAAATTCAGAGCAGGCCAGTCTGGACTTGATTTTGATATTTTGGAACACCTATAGACAGCAACATCCCCTTTTGGCCATTTGCATGATGTTTGCGCTTACGACTCTTATATAGATAATTTGTTTCTTAACATTGATTGTTTCATTTTGATAAATTTTTAGATTGATGGTAATTATACAATAGTATGTATGATTATAATACTTTTCGAAATAATATTTTTAATAACTCTCTTTATGAATGACAGAATTTATCATAGTTAAATAAACCACTCCTATAAATTAAAGGAATAACAAAACTCCCAAAATTTCTGCAAAGAAAATCCATATAAAGAAAAAATAAAACAAAATTTTAAAACTTGAAGTATCTAGTTTAAAATTCATAAAATTAATAAGCTTAAAATTTATTTTAAGTTTATGTTAGTAGCCAATTTTTTTATTTATTGTAAATGTTTGTAAATTCTGGAAAACTTTTTTTGAAAAATGACATTATAAAAGCGATATTTATTGTCATTTTCCTATTAATTTGAGTTGTCAAATAAGTCTGTTTGATAATCTACTCCAAAATTATCGATTATTAAAATAAAGTTTTTTTGTAAAATAATGAAATAACAAAACTTTTCACTCTTTATCACCGCCATGTGTGTTACCGGAAGCTTATCATGTTCCAGCTTACTTGGATTTACGTCACTTTAGTGTGTGTGACGAAATTGCCAAAATCTTATTCGTGCTTCCAACGATGGTTATTTTTTTAACATTAAATACGATGTATCTATAAATAAAAATGCAATCTAAGTTGATATTATACAGAATTTGAGAGATCCTTATATTTTTCTTAACTTTCAATGCGACCTTCTACAAAATTCATTTTTAATTATATGAAAAAAATACATCGGTACCAATTCTTCTATGAAAAGGCGATCATGGACAAGAATTTAAACTTTCTCTCCCAAGAGAAGGAATTAACGGTATTAACATTAAGCAACAGTCACGGAGAATAATTGTTTTAAGAAATATCGTACAATATTCAACTACTCATATGTTGATTCTGTACTGCTTTTTAATCCGTAGGAATTTTAAGCAAACTATAAGAGAAACCAATATAATAACCAAAATAATAATCCTACTAAAAATATATCTTTAGAGACTATTACCGATAAATTATCATTTTATTCTTTTGTATATTATTTCCAAATTTCTAAATGGAAATATAACGATCGTCTATGAATATAATATGAGATGAAGAATTTATAACATGTATGTAATAAATCTGAATCTTTTACGTACTTCGTTATTAAACATTCTAATTTCATTTGTTGGAACTTATCACATTATACTCAAAGTCTTAAATTTATTCAGATTCGGGAAGAGCCTGTTGATATTCGTTATCTCTCCTTGTAATTATAATTATCCGAGTCCCCAAACTCAATCATCCGTACATAAAATAGAGGAAACAAACGAAAACTTATCATCTCCGTATTACGAAGCGTGATATCAAATTTCACACACGAAATCTTCCTTGCCACTGATGCAATATATATATATATATATATATATATATATATATATATATATATATATATATAATTCCGAGGAGAGCGACCCCCGATGCCTGCGGCGGCACGCGACTGGACCACTTTGTGATTGTATAGAGGCTTTTTTCCGCTCAACGAGTTTATATATATATATATATCATATGCGACCACCGTCGGTCCCGCGGCAGCCCCGCGCCCTCGTGATATATTAGTCGCAAAATTGGCGGCGACGCTCCCGGAGCAATTGCGCCCCGCGTGCAGCGGCGGCTCGCGGGCGACGACGCGACCGTGTTGTCGAAGGGTGGCCCGGCGGTCCGGCTTTGATCGCGCGCGCGTTTTACCTGATCATACGGGAGTCGGGTTAGCGGATGGGCGCAGCGCGCGTGCGCCCACGCGCCGCCGCGCAAACGAAATTGGAAGCTCGATCGGATAATTCGCTTTTGCCTCGCTCGCTTTACTAATTACGGAGCAAACGTCAAACTCTCGCACCGATATGTAATTCGGACATATGCATATACATAATAGTTTAACGCACGTGGTCTTTGAAAATTGCAATCTTTATTTTCTACCCTACATTTATCGTGAATTTAAAATCTACAGGGACAAAATATAATCATGAAGCTTTATATGCGCTATATTTTTATGTATCCCCAAATCGTAAATGAGCTGGTAGATAAAGAACTATCTTTGCCTCCACATATTTAAAGTTTACGTGTTACATGATAAGCGACAAGTAATATTTAGATAATCGGCAACTAATTGTTGTGATATATTTGTACAATATATACATATACGGACACATTTATACATTGAAATTACTAAATTGATTTTTTTTATTTGTCTGCTTATTAAGTCTTACAAGCTTGCGAAAATTAAAGCTTATATTATTCGAAAATTTATTGTTTTAATTAACACAAAAAAATAATTTATTTTAGAAGACTATAATGTAAGCACTTATATAACTAATATGTATATAACACTGTATTTTTTAAATGAAAGAAAATTTAATTAATTACATGTCAAACGATAAATGAGATTTTGATAAATTTGATTTTGATTTTACCGAAAATAATATTATAATAATAATAAAGTCAATAGCATTATAAATTGCACTTATGTCGACTCTTGCGAACTAAATTAATAAATATTTTTACAGTTTTTCTACGATAACATACTATACTAATATAGTTTAGTATAATATATACTAATACAGGTTAGGCCTTGAAGATGAATCGAAGCAATTCAAAACGTCGGCAATTCAAGGTAACTTGAAATTTAAGGGAGTGGGAACAATTAGGTTGTCCTTTATTAACATAGAGTATAGATTATTTTATTTTTATGTTTTAATTTTAATTTAATTTAATTTTTATTTTATTAATTTTTTTAGTAGTAATTTCCATTTCAGATTCTATGGGAATGATTATAAACAAGGACAGTCTGACCTTCATTATTTAGTACAATGGATTATTGTACATATAAAGACTATAAGACTGATAAAAATATTTATTAAATTAAAGTCTTATTAATTTATTATTATTTCTTAATAACATAATAATTAATCTTATTATTTATTAATAAGATACAGCTTCGAAAATATATAACGAAAATGCGATAAATAATGGAAAAAATTTTTAAAATACAATTTATATTTTAATTTGAAAATACTTCATACAATAAGAAATCAATAGTAGTTACCTTTAATCAAAATGGGCACGATTTTCGGGAGGAATTATTTAACATCAATATGATTTTTCTTCTTTCCTGAAAATAAAACAAGTTATGGTATAATTTAGAATATCAATACACAGAATAACAATTTTTCTGAATTCCTTTGTCACTTTTTTGGATTTTCTGTACAACTATATAATTTTAGATCTGAATTATAGAGAATTTTAACATTACAAACCTTAGATATATGAGAATACTAGATTTTAATACATAAATATACAAAATTGATAACAAAATAATTTCAATTAGAATTCAAAATCTCGTTTTAACTTACAACAATAAAACATAATAACAACAGCTTCAAAATATGCGTTAAATTATATTTAAGCACTATGAGTGAACGATTAAGTCTTAATAATTTTTAAAAATATTTTCAAATAGGTTCACTTTATCCTTTTCATGTAAATAAAGTAAACTAACTATAGTTAGTTTAGTTTACAACAGTCGACGTAAGTTCAATCATAATTTTGAATGCAAATAAAGTATGAATATAGAAATTTATGAAATCAATTACAACTAATTGTGTAAAATTTTTGAGGACTAACAAAATAGTTATATATTCTATTTATATATTTATTTACAGATCTATAATATTTCATGCATATATATTTCAATATTCAATTTATTCAGTATGTAAATTTTTCTTATTCCCATCAGTTTCGTATTCACTAACAAATTCCTATAAAATCCTATAATATAAACGTTTTTTTCGTCAAACATTCCAACGCGCTTACGTCTGCCATTAACTATTCTACAACTTAGAAACTCGAGACTCGATGTTTAAAAAGTAAATTCTCCACTCACGTTTCGCTTACGATTCTCCAGTAGTGAAAAACGTGCTCTCAGTCTCGCACAAAAGCGTCCATTACATTCATCCCCGCGAACTCGGTCGAAAGAAAGTCTGATGCGCGCACTCAATACATCAACATCTAAATAAAACATATATACGCGAGGATCCTCCAGACCCAGAGGAAGAGAGTGAGGAAGAGGTCGGCGCTCGGAATAAGGAGGGGGGGGCATACGGTAGGGTGGTGTGCGGGGATGAGAAGCGCGCGGGAGGGTAGTCCGCGCCGCGCGGTCGCCTTGGTAACCAGAGGTGTATAGCATCGGCATTCGTATCTAAACAGAGAAGTCTAAGGGGGTGTTATGTCAATATCGCCGAGAACCCGTGGTGTCTATGGCGAACTATATATATATATATATATATATATATATATATATATATATATATATATATATATATATATTGTCTCAACGAACAAGAGGAGGAAAGGCATCTGTGATTCCGTTGCGTGACAAAATCGGCATGCTGTATCTGCCCCGTTCTCGATGCTTCCTCATTTCGATATATGCTTGTCTGCTGCATTGAACACGCAATTCACTTTTCTGTATAAATAAAGTAAACACGCATAATCTTTTAATAACATTTGAAATAGTTAATAACTCTTCTTGTTGTAAGAATAACAATAAGTAAAGATAAAAGACAAAAGAATTTGTACACTTTACAAATAACAATATAAAGAAATTATTCTTTCTGATATTTGTAATGAAGGAGAATAAATTTTTAAGTTTAATTTCCATAATTTATTTATTTCTTATTATGAAATTAGTCATGAAAATATCCAATTGCAGTGATAAAATATATTAGAATCTAATAAAAATCATGAAATAATTAAAAATAAATATTGCTCTATAAGAATATAAAATAGTAATACGATGCACAAGCTTGGCGGTACATGAACCATATGTAATGTCAAAAGATGTGCATATAGTAATTATCAGAATTGGACAATTAAAGTATAAATTAAAATAAAATAAACAAAAAATGTAATAACAGCTAATGTTTTAACGCTGAAAGTCTGAGTAGTTCTACTATACAAAACACGTGCAGCTGTACATATTCTGCATCAATCTTTTTATGTATTTCGTATATATGGAGCTCGTTAATCATGCTATTGTGATACTCATGTGATATTGATTCAAAGCGGAGGTTTATTTTATCACTGATATAAAAATTAATTAAAAATCAAATACACTGTAAATAAAAACTGTGAAGTAAAAATTATTATTTTATTATAAACTATCGTTTAAAAATTAAATCCATTAAATTTATAAGTGGCCGTAAGATAGTATTTATTTGCAGGATCTATCATTCTTCAGCGACTAAGGTCCTTAGACGGTCGTAAGATTACTCTCTGAACCGATTCCAGATGAATGTCCCAAGCAGCTTTCTAACCTAGAGTTTACTATTCATGATAAAAGCTGATTCTAGTTATCGCAAGATGAGTTAATAGTCGTCACCTTTGAAATAGCATATATTACGAGGATTCAAATAATGTTGCAGAGGTAATAAACCTTCCTATAGTTTTTATTTGATTTTCAAAAGAAAAGGAATATTTAAGTTCCAAAATTGGGTAAGTTGCTCTTAAATATTCGTGAGACTGCGCCAAACGAAGTAACTGAATATACACATAAGGAATAATATACGCGATTATTACGTTATAAACCGGAGTATTCCTCGAAAGATAGCTGGTGGCCCGGCAAACACGCTCTCAAACTATTGAGAGCTACGAAGTTAAGATGAATCGCATTGGCTCTTAGCGCTGAACTGAAGAATGAACTCTGATCAGATAGATTAAACTACAACATTTGGATATTAATTGGATATTATTCATATGTATAAAAATACTCATGCATCCTGCTCTACTGAAAATATATCAATAAAAATATTCTGTATCATGATATTTTATGGTTTTATAACATTAAATAGAATATTTGACATATATTTCCATATAAAATATTGACTGCCGATGTTATAAACATTTTGCAAAAAATATTATTTTGCGCTCGATTATAGCATTACGCGGGATCCATATTTTATGACTTGCATATTATATCCAATAAAACATGACGAACACAATCAATTTCTGCTTGACCTGTATTATTTTGAACCTGAGACCTATGTAAACCTATATTGACTGGAGCCAATCTATAGTTGGACATCGTCATAAATATATTTCTAAAATCTTAGATAATCATCCTTATTAAAAAAATAGACTCAATTACCAGTTGCGAGATTGACGCATGTACCTAATTACTCATGCAATTAATTCCTAGATTTTTTCGAATTTAATCGTTGAGCATTAGACTTTTTTCACCCTCAGTGCACTTGTCAGATCTACCCATTACAAAGCAAGTCTATCACGTCGATCAACCTTAAAATATTAATGCCACTCTTGAACTTAATTAAAATGGTAAAAGCTGTCGCTTGTTAGCCATCTTCCATCTTTAAACAACTTTCACGAGTACAATAGTGAATTGAATGCACTTTTTATTTCATCCCGGGGTATCAGAACCAATTTTCTCCAGTTTTTGCATCATATACATGACTCAATCGAATACTTGTACGAATAAAATGTATTTATTAAATGGCAAAAATTGGCCAAATCTGTTTCTGAGATAGTATTTTACGTATTGGAGATTGACTCTTAAATTCAGAGCTCCGTATGAACAAAAACAACTATAAATCATACCACTTCATACAAAACATAACCAATTATTTCTACAGTATGCTGTATGCGCATAAATTTACTATTATAATTAAAAACACTATGAGAGTTTTCGATATGCAACTATACAAGCGGTAGTATTATAGATTGGTAATAACCAGAAAAAATTGCATATAAAAGTCACTATATGCTTTGGGCAGTTACAAAGAATTTTCGCAATATTTACAAACATTATGCAGCCAATGAGCAAACACTGATTCAGAACTTATCTAAGGAAGAAGGAAATTGAGAAGATTGGCATAGAATTTTGAGCAATTCTGATCAAGCATGGGAATGTATATAACGTAATAAACCCAAGTGATTGTTTATTTGTAGAAAAGTTGTGATTGTTGCTACTCCGCTAGATATCAGTAGGCTACGTGTACTAGTCATGCAGTTAAATCTGTCCGGATAATGATTATCTTTAAATAAATAATTAAAACTCGTCCAACGAGAACCGAATTAATATTTACTCGTTGATAGAGTAAAATTAGCACATAAAAAAATTTTTTTAACATTTTTACAATATTTACAACTGCATTGGTTTTTGCACACAATTCCTTATAATCATTACCGATCTGCCACTGTATATATAGTTATATTTATTTTTAAAAAATTGCAAATAAAATTAGATGTTTTAGAAAATAAATTTAGAGGTTATTCTTAGCATCACAAGGTAGAATTTTTTCCATTAAATAATAAATTTCAAATTGACAAAAAACTATTATACTTTTTTAATACGATAATTATTTTCCATATATTTCTATTTTGTGCATTTTTATATGACTCAAAATCCTTCCGCCTTGTAGAAAAATTCTTTATAGTTTAATAGGATTTTTGTTGCATTTATTTTTAGACATTCTAGGAGTTTAAATTACTTTATCGTTTAAAAAATGTCTTTTTTAATACTGAGTTTTAACTTATGCCCATTGATTTATATTAGTTTAAAATTTTTGTATGACAAAATTACTAGAATTACTTGTGCTACATCTAAATGTTTAAACTTTTCATATAGAAACAATCAGTATACTATGTTGTTTTTAAATGCTTGAAATTTAATTAATTTTGAGATGATTACAGTCGTTAATTATTTACAGGTCAATTATTACTTTCTAGATTTGAGTCAACGTAAATCGCTTCAATTTAACAAAAATTGTCAAGTGTCACTCCTGAATGTGATCAAGAGACGACTTTTCACTAATAAATGTCAGTGATTTTTCGCTAAATTGCAAGTTCAGCAATCAAGAGTTCAGCTAATTAAAATTTAAACATAAGTTTGATATGAATTAGATTTTAATATGTTCCTTATTTTAAATTGCATAATACTTTTCTTATGACTTTTCTTGTATGGAAGTATATATATATAAATATATTCCAGAATTTCGCGAATAATCGGTATGTTTAATAGTTGAATCTCTGACATTTTAACGTATATTACAATGGTCAAGTTTGTATCTATTACAAAAAATCTAGTTTATAATAAGTTTTAAGAATTATTATAACGAATATATATAACGAATGAAAAAGAAGCCCAAACATTTGTTGGTGTAAAAAAAATGTTTCCGCCCGGGATCGAACCGGGGACCTTCCGCGTGTTAGGCGGATGTGATAACCACTACACCACGGAAACACTTGATTTCGAGAAGTTGTTATAGAGCTAGAAAAAGAAAAAAATAAATTTTTGAAGATGTAGCTAAAATTATATATGTAAGTAATTAATCAAAAATGAGAATGTTCAGCTTATTCTTACGATACCTTATATAAAGTTAATAACAAATAACTAAAATACACGAGGGATTAAAGGTATAAAAACATATATGGAACAGTTCATAAAGCTATATACTAATACAGGTTCATCACTATATATGAATCAGTTATATTAGTAACTATCCATGAGATTAATAAATATTTTTTGTATGTTGTTATCATAAACTAATACGTATTTTCTTATGTAGTTATAAAGTTTAAATTACTCCGTAACTTTTTCGTGTAATAGGTAAATTCTAAATAAAATTATATTTATAATTTTTATAGATCTATTTATTCTGTCGACAAATACTAATAACATACTAATAAGTAGAATTCAAATTATAAACAATCAAAATGTTATTTTATTCATTTAACAGAAATATCTGCATTTATGCAGATGTTCGTCTATATATCAAAATATAAGATGTTATCATAAAGTTAAAGATTTTATTCGTCAATATTTCACAAATGTGCAACATACAATTAATAATATAATCGAAAGTCAAAGTTCATATAAATGTTAAAAGTTGGAATAGAAGTTTGAAATGAATTACACCTATTATTCAAATTGTATAACAATACAAACCATTTATTATCATTTAATAATTACGAATAAGACTTTTTTCTCCAGTAATATGGACTAGGTATAGAAATTTAAAAAACAACTTCAGTAACCACGAAACAATTTTCGACTGATCACGGGAGGTAAGCAGGAACAGAGGGGGCTCCCCAAATTCTGTCTTAAAACTATAAAAAACGTACAGAAATAAGAAACTAATAATTTCATAATGTTTTTAATAATTATTGTAATTATACAGTATAATCACTACTCATTCACAAATGTGTTATAATTCACAAATCGCAATCTATAAATTCTGGAGTGAAGATTTAAAATCGTTTATTAATATTTACACCAAACCCTAATTTTGTGTACAAATATGATATGATCAAATTAGTGACAAATCGTCTTATCTCAATATCGTTCACAGATACAATTTTAATAAGTAAATTGAAATCATTGCTATGCAATGAATTTGAACAGAAAAAATTGATATCCACTATTTTCTACGTTTGTAAGTTTTTTTTTGATTATATCGATTACAATTCTTTGAAAAAAGTTCATATTTTAATCGTATAACCAAAAATGAGAAAAAACTTTCCTATTACGTTCTCTTTAGACTTAATTCATTTGTAGGCTTCAAAGCCGAAGAATATCGTGGGATCGACATGAAAATTTAGGCAATCACGATTATTCAAGTCTAAAATAGCATTTCAAGAAAATAATCATAGAAGCACCAATTGTTTTCTTAAAGTTTATAATATTGATTTTTTATTATTGTAAGCATTAGTAGACTGAACTTAAAATTTTCAAAAAATCAAACTATAGTAGTATTGAATGTTTATACCACTCCTAAATCATTGCTTTACTCATAGCAGACTCGCCATATGCGTTTGTTAACATTTTACAAACTTCACTACACTTTATTTCATTTTTTACACAAAATTAAATACAAATTCTTTGCTCCATTTTTTTCACAAACGAAAATCGCTGAGCTCAAGAAAAACGTCTAACTTTAGCAACTGTCACTTAAAAGTAAGAAATGAATATTGCTGAAAATTTTATCGTACTTCAGGGGCATGCGTACCAACATAATAAAAAAATTTTTTATACAGGCGGACTCTCCAAACCCGCGAAATTTAAAAATTCTCATTACTTTTTGTTCACACCTCGTATATCGAGGCGCGTATAAATAAATACAAGAAAGCTTAAACAGAGAATGGCAATATTGACTTTTAGATTATAATTGTTGAATTAACTGATTACAATGACCAAGAATAGTGAGTTTTTACAACGTTTTCACTTTCAAAGAGATGGCACGACATTTGAGTGACGGATTTGCTCGGGATTCGGCGAAATAACTTTGATTATCTTCAAAAAAAAACCTTGTAAAATTGTAGACCCTAATGTTTCTTATTTGAAGGTATAGTACTTTATTAGTTCCTAATTACTATACTTTTTTGTAATTGCATAAGTGGTGAAGCCAAAAAATTTTTATTAATGAAATACTCCACTTTTAGCACTAGATTTGAACAAAAAATTTTTTAGTCATAAAGTTCTAATGAATTTATGTCTATAAATACGTAATTTCTTAATTAATATCGATTAAAGTTCAATTGGATTTATGTACTCTGGAGCAATCAATTATTATTTACTAATACCTGCAAAATCGGCTGAACTTCCATCGATAATGATTTAGAAATTTTTCTTTTGTTGAAGCAGGTTCAATAGAACTTCTTTGAATTATTATTATTTCTTTAAAACAACTGTCCAAACCACCAATTTTTCATACAAATTCCTCAAATTACTTAGTATATTCAATTGAATTAGATTTTAGTAAAAATGGTAAGTGCAACAGACCATATCTTGTGAATGAGAGAGCGTTAGGTCCTAAAACTTTATTATATGATAACTCGCTTATCGGTTACTTTTTATGAAATCATTTTATCGGCCTCTATCATTTTATATACCTTTAGGAATTATTTTTAAATTATCTGAGATCAATTGAAATCAAATTTCAAGTTACACTAATCTGTTCTTCTTATTTTCTAGGAATAATTTAAAATTCCATTATAACAAATAATAGCTAGTCTGAAACAATAGAAGATTGATGAAAAATTCGAAATACCACATATTTTGCAAAATTCTTAAAAGCGATACTTTATAGTGATTAAAAACCAAGTTGTAATGATGAATATATTAAAGAAATTTTCAATATGTTAACTCCTAAGCAAAGATCATAACAATCTTATGTATAGTTGCCTTAATGAACTATACGTTAGAGATTAGTAAAGATACAAATAACTTGATAGTAGGAAACCGTTATTTATAAATATAATATTATATTGAACTCTATTCTAATTAATATTCTCTATTTATATGTATTCACTAATTACTTTTTTATAATAATTTAGTTGAGTTAAATTGTATAATAGTAATAAAAATACATATACATATGATTTTAAATGATTTCAAACTTATTTGAAATCATTTTAAGCCATTAAAAACGATTTGAAATAATTTCAAGTTCAAACCACACACTTCAAAAGATACATAGTTTATAAAAAACGAAAACCAAATCAATTTTAGACTTAATTAAAAATTTTATTAAAAAAACGTGTTTCCGCCCGGGATCGAACCGGGGACCTTCCGCGTGTTAGGCGGATGTGATAACCACTACACCACGGAAACATCCATGATGGTGAATCCGATATTTATCTACATATGGGAAAAATCTAATATATTTATTAGGTAAGATTAATTGAACATTTTAGAATCATAAAAAATAAATGCATATTAATTTTGTCACAATACTTAGGACATCATTATAAAACATTCATATTGTTTTGAGGTGTTTTATATATAATGACTCCTGCCATCTATCCGAATTAAAAGTAATCTCACATACAGTTCTCTACATCGTATCGGTAATACAGATTTAGAAATTCACTCCATATATATATATCAAAATCCGCGGTAGCGCACTGAAAGCAAATATGCCCCACAGTATACAGTATATACTATACAAGACATGCGTGATAAAACTATAAATTTATTCTTTTCTCAAATAAACGTTAAACAATTTTAATTATAATAATATAATTTTACGAATAAGTACATAATATATTTACGAATATATATACGAATATTATAAGAATATCTCTACTAGTCAATAATTTAGAAAATTCTAAATAAACTATATATATCTCGGTATATATCTACTCTACCGATTAGATAATATAATCTAGACTCACATATTGTTTTGTTTTTTTAATAATTGTAAAGAAAATAAGATAATATACTTTTAGTGTACTTACAAAAACTTAAAAACCTGTAAAATATCTGAAATCGATTTTCAATATCAAACAACATTAAAATTTTCATATGTGAAATATTTTGATCTTTTAACTTTGATATTTAAATTATTATATTACATCTAGCAATGAACTAATTATAAATATTCAACCCGCATATATACTAATACATTTTCAAAATTATTTATCCAATATTATATGTTAATTATTTTAATTTATTATATTAATTTGACGATTAAATGTGGAGTAAGGTTAATGAAGATTTATATATAGAATAATGAGTTTACGTATCCCCGTTATATTTATTTAATTTTAATACAGATTCTATTAAATTTAATACACGTTTATTTATTTTTGCATGTATAATTTATTACTTAATAAAGTGAATAAAACTGTTAATAATACTAATAATAGCTTTATTTATTAGATATATATATATATATATATATATATATATATATATATATATATTTCCTAGCTGTTAAGAGTTAAGCTGTTAATTTAAGAGCACACAACACCTTTAAATTATAGAAAATAAAAAAAAAATAAGTATGTTATAAATATTATACTAATAATTTTAATATATCCTTTCCACAATAAGTAGACTTTATTAGCTATAATTTTAAGGGTTTAATTTTTTTATTTAAATCCACATGATTTGAAGCTATAATATAGGAAGCATATAATACAAAATCAAAATTCACTCTCCATACTACCATAGAATTTCAATGAAATTAATGGATCAAAGGCTCAAATTTGAGGATGTTATTGTTAAATACATTGGTATGTTATGAACAGAGGAATTTTAATTTGAACATTTTGAAAGAGTTTTATAATTATATTACTGATCTTTTAGTTAATTATTGATTAATTTTCAAACATATATTTTTAATTAAAATGAAAATTGTACTTATGTCGACTGTTCTGAGTTAAATTAATAAATATTTTTATCATTCTTACAGTCGTTATAATATAATATATTAACTAAAATGTAATACTGTATGATAAAATGTAATACTGTAATTCATAATATAAACAATTATGATACATTTATGAAAGTTCCTTGACTTTGCCATAACTCTACATTAAAATTAAAACCATTTTTATCAATTAATTTGCTCTGTCAACTTATTCCAAGGGTTGAGAAATGTGAGTATTCAGAATATTTATATAATATATATATATATATATATATATATATATATATATATATAAATATTATTACATAATATTTATATAATATAATATATATATAATTAACTATAGTTAGATGAATTATTTTAATAAATTCATTTTTTCAATATATAACATTTATTCTAAAGTGCGAACAATTTCGTAAATTTAACATTATTTCGTATTTTTATACTATAAATTATTCATTTCTTAGGTGCGCAACTTTGCTTCCGTCAATTTTTTCCAAAATTTTTAGACTTTATTCGTAAAAAGTGATTAACTTTTTATGATTCAAAATACTGCTCATCTCTAGCCACTACTTTATACCATCTTTTTAGTAATTGTTGGATACCATCTCGAAAAAACGATGCGTCTTTTGAGGTGAACCACGAATCGATCCATTCTTTGATTTCTTCATAAGAGTGGACAGGCTAGTCAGCTAGACCGTGTGCCATCGATTGGAAAAAATGGTAGTTGGAAGGAGCAATGTCTGGAGAGTACGGTGGGTAGGGTAAGACTTCACATTTTACGGTTTGCAAATATGCCTTGACAGGTTTTGCAACATGTGGCCGAGCATTATCATGTTACAGGATAACTTTATCATGTCTCTTGATACTGTTGTCGTTTCTCCTTCAATGCCCTGCTCAAACGTATTAATTGCGTTCGATATCTATCACATATGATGGTTTCACTCGGTTTTAACAATTCATAATACACCATACCCAGTTGGTTGCACCAAATGGAGATCATCACCTTGACATCGTGAATATTCGGTCTGGGTATGGATGTAGAGGCATATCCAGACATTCCCAATTATTTTCTGCTTTTGGGATTATCGTAGTCAATTCATTTTTGGTTACTGGTTACAATGCGATGTGAAAATCCCTTCTGATTCTGTATTTGAAGCAGTTTTTCACAAGAAAAAAACGCCGTTCAACATCTCCCGGCTTTAATTTATATGAAATCTAACTTCCTTGCTTCTGGATCATTCCCATGGTTTGTAGGCATTTCTAAATTACTTGTCATGTGACTCATAATGATTCTCATAATTCTTCTTACGTTTGGCACGAGTCTCCAGCAAGTAATATCTCCAGTTCGGAATCTTCGAAAAAAATTTCTTTTGGAATAGATGAATCTTGAAAGGCGTTTATTAAATATACAATATTTTACTTTATTTTATTATGCTTGAAACCTTCACGCTTCCACACCGGTTCTCTAACTGACTATTTACAAAAATGAATGTACATAGTTTCACAAATATCTCCCAATCTGGAACTACAGCTTATTAGGATATTTATGATTTAAGACAAAAGGACAGCTGTCGATTTCCCTTTCTTAAGCGACACTATATAGGTGGGAAAACCCAGGTCTATTTAGCAGCCGATCATAAATACCCTAATTATAAGGGTTGAGCTGTTTTATCGATCTATTGTTTTCTTCAAAATTGAGATATACACATGTGTAGTTCTTATATTCATGATATTCAGGATACATTAAATAATAAATATAAGAAATATAAAATTAAGAGTTGTTATAGCGTTACATTTTTCCCTTCTGCCATCATGCCGATCCTGACATCAAAATCATCACTCTTCAAACGTTCTATCTGAGCGCCCGCTTTAAAAAGGTACTATCTCATCAGCATCCAGCTCAAGAAGGTGAATATCGTGCCAAAGGAGATCGAAAAAGTCACGCCAAAGCCAAATCGAAGAAAGAACTGATGGCCATCCTGGAATACAAGTTGAAAAAATGTTTGGAAAATTGGAAAAAGCGTTGGCATCGTTGCATTGCATCCGGGAAGGGATTATTTTGAGGGAAATGAATTAGATTTAGAAGAATAAATAAAAATTTCAAAAATTATAAATAAATTCTTACTCATATTTGTACACAGCAATATATATATATATATATATATATATATATATATATATATATATATATCATGTATCTATACAGAAATAATTTATATTCGTATTTTAAATTAAATACCACGAATATGTGTTGGTGTTAACTGAAATTGAAGCAAAAAAATGGTCTGAGAGATAACGCCTTCTTGAACTGGACGCTGAGATCGCACCTTTCTATACGGAAACGATGAATTAATGTCGATACAATATTTACAAAATTATATCTTGAACTTGAGTTTATATCTGATAGATCTTTGAGATATTTTTACATAACATATGCAGCAAATAATAACATGAAAAAACAGACTATATAGACAACATTATAGTTATACCGTTCGATAATAATGTTTTGAAAAAAGTGTTCGAAAGAATTAAAGCAATTTAGTATTAAAATCATTCCGATTATTAATAAAAAACGAGATAATATTAAACTAGATAACAACAAAACGACGAATGATATGGTACATATCATTATTATTAGCAATAAACTTATTTGCTACTTTACACAAAGATACATACGAGGTCAAACAATTAAGTAATGCGACCGATTTTATCTCTCGGTCTGTGGTAACACTGCGAACGTGTAACTCCGCCACCGTTATAGTAGATCCTTACTCTCTGAATTGAGACATTGACGACCCTTGTACGAGAATATTTTTGCCAGCTGTTTAGTGTTTTGTAACAACGCGCGAGTAGTTCATGTCATGAAAATGGAACAGAGAAATTTAGACCAACGATGCGCGATAAAATTTTGTGCGAAATTTGGCGAAACCGCGACAGAAACTTATGAAAAAGTGCTTAAAGTGTATGGTAGTGATGCCCTGAGTCGTAGTCAGGTGTTTCGATGGCATGCCGATTTTAAAAAAAAAGCCGTGAGAGCGTCAAAGACAAGGCGCGAAGCGGAAAGCCAATTCAAGTGCGAACCGACGCGAATGCGCAGCGCGTCTGCGCCCTTGTTCGTCAAGACCGGTGACTAACTATTCAAATGTTGGCTCACAAGTTGAATATTAACTGAGAAACAATTAGAAAGATTTTAACCGAAGATTTCACCATGAAGAAGCTGTGAGCGAAGATGGTACCGAAGAACCTTTCAAATGAGCAAAAAGCCCACCGAATGAACATCGCTCAAGATTGACTCGTGTAGGTTGAAAGTGATCCTACTCTTGTCGATCGAGTTATTACTGGTGATGAAAGTTGGTCATTTCAATATGACCCCGAAACTAAACAACAAAGCCAACAGTGACTGTCCCCTAGAGCGCTAAGGCCAAAGAAGGCGAGATTGAGCAAGTCCAAAGTGAAAACCATGTTCATTTGCTTTTTCGGCAGCAAAGGGATGGCTCGCAAAGAGTTTGTACAACTTGGACAAACCGTAAATCAAGTATTCTACCGCAATGTGCTCGAAAAATTACGAAAAAGGTGCTCAGAGTGCGTCTAGAAATCGCGAAGACTTGGGTTCTGCATCACGAAAATACTCCCTGCCACAGTGTATTAAGTGTCTCTCAGTTTTTGGCGTCTAAAGCACCGAAACGTTACCACAACCGCTGTATTTACCGGACAAGTCACCCTGCGACTTTTTCCTATTCCCCATTTTGAATACATCCAAAAATCTATGACGAGGGTACTCGGAGAGGTCTCATAAAATGTGTACCAGGATTGTTACGAAAGCTGGAAAACTTGCTGGAATAAGTGTAATAGATGCTGGAGAGGACTACTTTAAAGGAGATTGCAGCGATGTACCTTAATTTTTAAATATACTCGATTTTTTCATTTTGTCGCATTACTTAATTGTCTGACCTCGTATATTAATATCGTTTTTACTATTTAAATATTTGAGAAGTCTACAAATGTGTTATGCAAATAAATAAGAGCTGTTAAAACATTTATAGTGACTCTACAATTAAGTTAATTTAGCATATACAAGCGTAAATACATATGTCCTTTATTTCTTCACAATATATTACAAATCATATAGTTGAATACAAAATTTAAATGTATACAATGCTTTATTTATCCAGAAAAATGTTATGTAAGATTAAAATTTTTATATAGCTGAAACTAATTTTTGTTCTTTATAATTAAAATTATTTATTAAAATTTGAATAAGTTTTTTATATACTTTACGCAAAAAATATATGATTATTATTTGAGCAATAATAACATAGTTTTTAATAAAGTCAATTTAAAAAATTGGAGAAGTAGTGGTTAACTAACTCAGTTTAAAATATGGTTTTTATATTAGGGACATATACATTTATAATTAAGATATGTTGAGGATGCATTTAAGCTATGAGATTATATTCATATCAAAATATTATATTCATAAATATATACTTGTATACACGTATTTGAATGTTATGCATATGTAGTAATAATCATATCATATCATATCATACTAATTTATAAAGACCAATCGTGTTTTTGTTTGTACATGATAAACAAAAAAACTATTGAATCGATTGCTCAGAAATTCGAAATTATATTCCATATTATCTTCGGAAGGAAATAGGCTAGTTTTTTTGATGAAAATCAACTTATAATCATCAATAAATTATAGGTGTAAACGTTATTATAAGTGGTGTATTATTGTGTGGTGGTGATGATAAATCGAATTCGGAGTCGACTCCGCATATCGTGCGCGTGCACAGTTAACGCTCTTAGTACTCAGTTCCACCAACGGCCAGTAAGTGACGACTTCAATAAGGTTGAATATCAACACAAAGTAATCAGCTTAAACTATTAATAGCAGGTTCATCTAATACTTTCATCAACTGAGATATCATTTTATTTTTGCTTATATAGGAAAATTTCTCTCTCTCTCTCTCTCTCTCTCTCTCTCTCTCTCTCTCTCTCTCTCTCTCTCTCTCTCTCTCTCTAAAGAAAAAATTGTGTTTATGTTTATGTACGTTAAACAAAATTTAATTAAAATACGAAATTATACGAAATGTATATATCAATAAATATTTTTATCGATATTAAAGTGTTTATACAATAAGATATTATACTAATATAATGACAATAATACTGTCCTTGTTTATAGTCACCCCCGAAGAATCTGAAATAGAACTTATGACTACAATAATTTATATTAAAAATTAAAAATTAAAAATAAAAATAATATTAAAATAAAATAAAAATAATAAAAACAATATTCTATGTTATTAAAGGACAACCTGACTGCCCCACCTTTACATTTAAACACCCAACTTACATTTAAATTCACCTTTGTGTCCGATATTTCGAACCACTACGGGTCATCCTTAGGAACTAAACTGTTGTTGTCAGGTTGTCCTCAGGTTGTCGTTTACTAATATAGAATATTGTTTTAATTACTTTTATTTTATTTATTATTTTTATTTTAATTTTTAATTTTTAATATAATTAATTGTATTAATAAGCTCTACTTTATATTCTTCTGGGGTGACTATAAACAAGGATAGTCTGATTGTGATTATTTTAGTTAATATATTTTATTATAAAGACTGTAAGACCGATAAAAATATTAATTGATTTAATGCAGAACAGTCGACATAAGTACAATTTTTAATTTTAATTGAAAAAAAAAATGTGTGTATGCGTGTCAGATGTCCAGCAGTCTCGAGACCACTTCCACGGGAAGTATCGTATTTTGAGAGTAAAATACGATGCCCAGGTATGTCAAATCAAATTCTATACGAAGTTTTGTATTCAGACAATAAAATATGATGTCCAGGTATGTCCGGATGATTTCTATAGAGAATTTCATGCTCGGACAGTACAAGTGCCTCGGAACAATTGGTATGGGGATTTTCATGTTCAGACTGTAGAATACGATGTACATTTGTATCGGGACGACTTCTACGGGAACTTTCGTATTTTATCGTTCGAACACCAAACTCCCGTATAAGTCGTCCAGAGACACCTCACCATTGTATTCGAACTTCCAAACCAGAAACTTTCTACAGAAGTCATCCCAAGACGTATTCTATCGTGCGAACAGGAGACTCCCCGTGGTAGTTGTCCCGACACAGATTAATATCGTATCCTATCGTCCGAATACAAAAGTACAATATTTCTCCGTTGAAACTGTATGTAAGCTATATATAAGATAGAATTTTATTTGCGCAGGATATGTTCTATTATAGAATATTTTTATAATAATAGTTTTACTGAATTGCACTCATCTAAATATAGATCTGTTTCAAAGACTGCGGGTAGTAAATTCTTATTATTGATGCAATCGATTAAATCGTTTAAGTATTATCATATATATATATATATATATATATATATATATATATATATATATATATATATATATATATATATATGGCAATAGAAAACAATTATTTCTATAATAATATTTTAAATTGGTTGCTGATGTTACGTATTGATCTTATATAATAAAGAAAAAAAATATTATTATTATATATATAATATTATTGTTTAGTGTTATTTTTTATAATTTTCTCATATAGCAAAGGAACCATATAGGCCATAAGATTTCATAATATAATAATAAGTATTATATTATAAATAGTAAATAAATAGTAAAGCAGTATTAAAAAAGAATAAATAGCAAAACACGTCTTTTATGGTTTTTATGATAAAGACTAATAAAGTTTAAGCACTAGTGTAGAACATCTATATAAAAATTCTGCTAATTAGTATATTTCAAATATTATAGTGTTATAAAAAATATTTTCTGTGAAATTATTCAATAGATCAGAAAATAATTCTTATAAGAAAAAAATATATTTTAAAATTATAACAAAATAAATAAAGTATCTCAAAATATGTGTATATATAGCTCATAATATGCTATAAAATGCCGTTTCTATTATGGTTTTTTAACTGTTTGAGGCATTATGTATTATGTATATATTTTTACGTTTTTAAATTTAGCCAAAATAACATCTGCTCTTCTTTGAATAATTTCGAATAGTTTTATACTATTTTCAGGTAGAAATAAAAGGATTTTTATCTTTGCTGAAAAATGTATCATGTATATCTTTATATAATTGGCGAATCTATCAAGTATGGACATAAATTATGTTTTTATCTATTTTTTCAAATATATAAATAATATAACCTGATCTAGTGATTGCTAAGTTTAATTAATCGCCATGTGGTTTGAACGGAAAAATAAAATATGCATCGACTTTACTCAGGCAGGCAACGCTATGCTTATTGCTTACTGGGCTGTATAGATAGGTATTATTAGGCATAAAACATAACCATAAGGCATAAGTTGGCATTAGTTGGCATCATTTATTGACATAAACATAAGTATATGATAAATCAACGACTTTTTACGCCACTCACTAAATATTGTCACTAGACCTTCATATTTTATCAGATGTTCTAATGACTGCTAGTATACGTGCTATTTGCATTGGGCTTTGTATAGGCATACAAGCATCATGCGCAGTTGACTCGAGCGCCGCCTATAGGGAAAAATCTGTAAGTTTTCATTTATAATAACATTACAAGTATATCTATATCTATATATATATATATATATATATATATATATATATATATATATATATATATATATGATATGACGTAATTTATACTTGGTTCAATGAAAACGAAAACTTGTATATTATGACACTTTAAGCGCTAGTGTCGCTACGTACGGTGCCTATATAGCCTATAGCACTAACTTGGTTTACTGGCTGTATCGCTGTCTGTCTGTAGAGTGTAGCTGTGTAGCTGGTACTGGTAGAACCAGAAGAGCGCTTGTCGAGTGTACAAGCTGGTACAAGTGTAAACGTAAAGTCATAATTAGCTCAAGTACTTAGCTGGCATTTAGCAAAACGACGCACAAAAGAAAGAACATCAGCATTCGCGTAGGCGCGGAACGCGACTATTATCAGTAGTGCGTAAATGTGTATAAGTTTCTTGGTATTTGACAATTCTTGCTATTTTTATGTATAGTATATTTCGAAACGACCAGAAAAAAAAATCTTAAGCATTTATTGGAAAGTAAAACGAGCATTTATAGAGAGGTGAGCGAAAGTTCGCTCTGGAGCCTGGACAGGATGAAGGGGATCGTCATCGCGCTCTGCGCGATCTTAGCTGGTGAGTTTCAATGATTTTACAATTACATACACCATCGAGAAATAATGCAATTACAGGGTTAGAAGATCGTAAGACTTTGCACTTATTTACACTGTATGAATTTATTTGAATAACACTAAAATTACGAGGAAATATAAGCAGAAGCAGATAAGCATGAGTCGAGAATTTAAATTCGGCGTCTTTGTATTTTGTGGTTGTTGACCTATTGTTGACAGTTTCATCGTTCAGTACTTTTCGATCGAGTTTTTGGCCAAAGTCCCAAATAACTCTAATTAACTCTGACTTTTACATTATACATTAAATCAACGAGTCACGATCCTTGAAGTAGTTTATATATAATTTTTCTTTTTACCTAGACGGTGGATTCTCTTTGTTTAAATAAGAATTATGTTTTAATTATAATACTTATTTTGAAAGCTGGGAACAAGAAAATGTACCACTAAGAAACTTGAGAATTTTGTTAACCATATGTAAAAGTTTTAATTATTTGTAAGTGCAAAAATTTATACATCAACTTTCAAGGTCACAAAGTTATTTACATTATTTATTATCAATATCGTTCTGTAGTAGATATTTTTTTACCAATATTTATGTTCAATTATTAAGAATATGTTATTTCTGGAATTTTAAACAATTTAAATGTTAATTTGATAATAAATATCAAAATGTCAAAAAAATCATGTTTAATTATCACTAAGTATACAATATAACTCACACATAAAGATTATTGGATATATAGAAACTTGCATACATATACAAAAATTAAATAAAGAAAAAGGAATTCCAAACGATGAGAGTTATGCTATTCATGCAGAGTAATCACTGATACTGTTCTTTTTTATATACATAATTAGTCACATAAAGTATATAGGGGTCAACTTGTAGAATGTATGTAATATTAATGTATTAATGAATCAAGATTCAAGCTCACTTTCAATAACAGAATTATATACTTCCTGTTACCTAAAATGATAATAAGGCCTGCTTTATTATATGATAGAAAACTGATCCTGTACAGGATCTTATTGCATTGTTTCAATTGAAATATTTAATATTTCAACAATGATTTTATAATCAATGTAATTGCTTTTTTTCAACTAAGTTTAAAACTTGAGGTTAAATTTAAACTTAAATTTAAATGAATAGAGGCTGACTATTGTTAAAATTATCATATCTATTCAATATTGTGATTTAAAATTAAGTAAATTTAAAGCTAAAACTTATATTATTAAAACCATTTAAATTTGTTTAATAAAATGCAATAAATTTTGATTTTACATATTTGTTATATTTCAAATATATAAAAATTATAATTTTATATCAAGATTGATTCAATAATTAAATTAATGAAATCAACTCGTTGAAATAATTCTTAATTTTATTCTTATTTTTTAATAATAAGATGTAATTTTTTTGTCATTCAATAATTGTTATAATTTGCTTCTTTTATCAGTATCAACAGCCAAAGTAGTGATTAATGTCGAAGGCCAGGATACGCCACATTTGTTAGGAGCAAAGGCCTGTACATGGGGACCTTCTTATTGGTGTCAAAATATTACGTAAGAAAATTGAATACTGTAAAATATTAACTTTTTTAGATTTAAAACCAAGATTTATAGAATATGCATAAAATTTAATAAATCTACTTGAAAATGAATGAATAATACTATTAAATATTAGACTTTAATGCAGATAAAATATATATTTTATGAATACTAAACTAAATTTCTGTGCATGAATTATTTTTAATCTTTATATAATTTATGGAGATTTCAAAGTATGTTTCAAATACTGAGGTAAAATTACAATATACTTTGTTACAAAATATGAAGATTTTATAAAAAAATATATATAGTAATTATAACATTAAATGATATTGATTTTTGATACATAGATGTACATATAAAAGTTTTTTGTTACATCTAGGACTGCAGCAGGATGTCAGGGAACAAAATATTGTATTTCTAAAAAATGGCAAAAAATGCAAGTTCCAGAAGATCATGATAGCGTCTGTCAAGTTTGTAAAGATATGGTTACACAAGCACGTGATCAATTGGAAAGTAATCAGACGCAAGAAGATTTGAAAGCTGTTTTTGAAGGAAGCTGTGCTTTAATGTACATAAAACCAATTGTTAAAGAATGTGATCAATTAGTAGATCAATTTATTCCTGAATTAGTAGAAACACTTGCTTCACAAATGAATCCTTCAGTAGTATGCTCTGTAGCTGGACTTTGTAATTCTGCACATATTGATGAACTTATAAAAAAATATGAAAATGAAACAGGAATCAAGGTAAAATATTTAAAATTCTATTAATATAAATTTTAAACTATTTACTAATGTATAAATGTAATCATTAATTTTTATTAATTGAGATTTTTTATGATATAAGTTAAGTATTATTAAATATATAAAATATCTTTATAAAATAAAATAAATTTTTCTAACATTTTAAATTTTAACAATTTAGTAATTATATATTATTTATTTTAATCTGCAATTTTTATTTGCAGTTTTCATAAAAAAATTTTTTATAATCTTATTCTTTTATAAATATAGATTATAACTGCCTTAAATTGATATTTTGTACTTTTAATATTCTTTTTTTTTTATATAGAAACTGGAAACTCCTCTGTCTTTGGCCAATGATGAATATAATCCTAGTGAATGTTCAAAATGTTATACAATTGCACACCATATGGAACATAAATTTGGACAAGCATCACGGGATTCTGTTCTTGATCGATTCCTTTATATATGTGGAGAATTCAGTTCTTTTTCTGATGCTTGCTCTTCTATTGTTTTAACAAATTTTGATGTTATTTATTCGCATCTTAAAAATAATTTTAATGCTAAAAATGTTTGTCATCTATCTGGTCAATGCAGTAATAGGTTTCATGTTCACGAAATGGAAAATGATAAGGTAAGATAAATTTAAGTAGATTTCAATTAGCATATCTATTAGAAAATTATTTAGGAAATTTAAAGTATCATTTCAGATTATTGTTAATAGTTTTTAAATAAATTTTCATTAGTTTAATTAGTTTAATAGTTTTTAAATAAATTTTCATTATCGATTTAATGTTGTTAAGTTTTGATTATTGCTTGCATATAAATTAAATATATTCATGTAGTTTCATCAAATTTTTTCTCTTTATATTATAATATATACAATAGTTAGATAAAGTTATGTATGATAAGCGAAATTAAATTAATATTGTGCACATTTCTTAAAATAAAAGTAATCTTTTTTAAATAAATAATAAGTTTAAAGTATTGACATTATTTTATTAATATTACACACATTGTTTTGAGAAAATGATTGAGATATAATAAATAATAATTATATTATTTTTAATTTGAATGATATTATAAGTTTTTTTTCAATTTTGGTTACCAGACTCCAGAGGTTGAAATTCGTCCTTTATCTAGTGTAGGTATGGTTGAAATTGGTGATGATTTACCATGTAAACTTTGTGAACAACTTATTGTACATTTAAAAGATTTATTAGTTGCTAACACAACTGAGGCAGAGTTTGAACAAGTCCTTGAAGGATTATGCAAGCAAACAAAAAGCTTTGCTAATGAATGTAAAGCCATTGTGGATCAATATTATCCAGAAATATATTCTTATCTCACAAAAGGATTAGATGGCAATGTTATATGTCAAATGGGAGGTATATGCCCAGCTCCTGGACAAAAGGTAGAAAAAAAAATACACGCAGACATATATATATATATGTATATATATATATATATATATATATATATATATATATATATATATATATATATAAACTTTAGTAATACTGATATAAAATCTCAAATATACATTTATGCTATATAGTCTGAACCAGTTTGGTTGTTGATTCCTAAAACTGATGCACAGACAGCTGAACAAATCTTCAAAGAAAAAAGTTCTGAAACGAAGATTAACGAAGCTAAGGAAATGCAATTACCGCGGGACCAATTAATTATGCCGTTTGGTGGTCTATTGGTAGATGATACTCATTGTCCCATTTGTGAATTTGTATTGACTTATATCAAACAAAATGTTAGAGATCTGAACAATAGGGTAAAGTCTAATATAATCTTTTATTAAATATTTAATATTATTTAATTTACGATTTTAACTAATTGCAGAAAGAAGTAGAACTTGTGCTAAGTGAAATGAAAACTACTTTGCCTAGTATTCAGGGTCAATCAGATGAAGAAAACTTTTTAGATAAATATGAAATAGCATTAGCTGAACTCATTTTACAAGGAAAAGATTTTTCAGAGGTAAATATTCAACATTGTATAGAACATGTACTTTTAGTGTAATTAAATTTTTTTAATAAATTTAATTTGATTCTTTTAAATAATTATTTTGTACTAATTTTCATATTTTTTTAATTATAAAATTTAGATTTGCTCATTAGTTGCTGTATGTCCAACAAAGCATCAAATTGATGTCTGGAAACAGATTCCTTCAAAAAATTCAGAACCATCAATTCAAGACAAACCTAGTTGCCCTCTTTGTATGTTTGCTGTATCAAAATTGTATAGTCTTATTGAAAATGATAGAACAGAGGTATTTGATATATGTTCTTTTATTTTTGTTGAATTTATGAAATCAATCTTTGTACAGAAATAATTAATTTTATAGGCTAGCATAGAACATGCTTTAGATAAAGTATGTGATGAACTACCTAAAACTCTTACTCATCAGTGTACTAATTTTGTAAAAATTTATAGTAAAGAACTTATTCAAATTTTGATTAATGATATGACACCATCAGATGTTTGTACTTCCATAAAGCTTTGTGATCCTGCAGAAATTAAGTCTAACTTATTTGTTGGACAAAAAATAATTGCAGTCCCAAAAAATGATGTTGAAGGCAAAGAAGCTTGTGCCTTATGTGAATATATATTGCATTACATTCAAATATCTATAACTAATCCAGAAGCAGAGGTAATTTAATTTTTTTATATTTAAACTATAAATAATATTTATTTTGTAACAAATACAGTGAAGAAACGTAATAATTTGCTTTTAATAAAATCATTCTGAAAATTATTTATTGTAGGATGAAGTTAAACAAGTTATCGACAAAGTTTGCAGCAAATTACCAAAATCCATTAAAAATAATTGTGATCAATTTATAGATACTTATGGAGACGCAATGGTAGCAATTATTGCACAGCAAATTGATCCTGCATCAGTAAGAAAACTATTCAGTATCAATTTTATTATTTTTAAACTGATTTAAATAAATATGTATTGTCTATAATAAATGTAGATATGTCCAATGATTCACATATGTCCATCTCTTGAATTACTTGAAGCTTGGAAAGAAATACCTAAAGAACATGTTATTGTTTCTGAAGTTCAAGATAAACCTAATTGTCCACTCTGTCTGTTTGGAATTACACAAATTTACAATGCTATTAAAGACAATAAAACTGAGGTAAAAATATTTCACTTTATATAAATTATATTAAATATATATTATGTAATAAAAATACTATGTATTAAACTGAAATAGGAGTCTATTGAAGCAGCACTAGATAAATTATGTATCCATCTTCCAAAAAGTTTAACAAATCAGTGTGAATCTTTAGTGACTGGATATAGTAAGCAAATCATCCGTATGCTTTTAGAAGATTTTACGCCGCAGGATGTTTGTGCTTATCTCAAATTATGTGATTCAAGTTTAAATGTAGAGCCTTCAATTAGTTTCCTTCCTCTAGACAAAAATGGTGAAATAAGTAAGTGATAGATAAAGTCAAGATTATTCATTAAATAAAGATTATTCGTTAAATAAATAAAAATGGTTAAAAAATATTTGGCTCACACCAATTATTACATTAATTATTACATTCACATTCGTTTATTATATTTTTTGTAATAAAGTTGTTACTTTAATTTTATTTATTTTTATATAATAATAATCTGTGGATATTTATCATTGTAGTGACAAACGACATTCCACAAGGTCCTGCGTACACGGTAAATACAGAAGGAGAAACGAAAGAAGATGCAGAATGCGTTTTTTGCGAATTCATTATGAAATATGTTGAAAAAGTTATGAGTTCACCTATTTCAGAAAAACGCATTGAAGATTTAATTCATGGGATTTGTAACCATCTTCCAATGCACATGTCAGAAAAATGTAACAAATTTGTTAACGAATATGCTGAAATAATTATTGAACTCCTAGCTCAGGAAGTTAGTCCAAAACAAATTTGTGTAATGGTCGATATTTGCCAAGCTGAAGCTACAAACATAAGAGGTATTTCTGAACCTGATGACTCTGAGTTAAAACTAATGACTCGCATGAAATCCCCATCTGTAATAATGATATAAATTCCACTGAAATGTGATATTTTACTAAAATTTTAATATTATTTTAAGGTTTTATTTAATAAAATATTTTTCCATAATAGAGTTGTTTTATGATTTTATCCTTCTTTTGCATCTTTAGGTATTTTGGATTGGACTAAAATAGTTTAAAACTGCTCTGTAGATTCTGCATGGTAGAAAAAATAAATAAAATATAAGTTATATATTTAATTAATCTGTTTTTTTAGAATCTGTTACAGAATGTGCTTTATGTCAAGCTATTATAACTAATACTGAGAAGCTACTAGATGATAGAAATGTTGACAAAAATATTGAGGAAGTAGTAGCTAAAGTTTGCAAATATTTACCAATAAGCAAACAAGGCAAAGTTAGTATATAAAGCTTATTATTTATTTATTTCAAAATAGAAATTATTTTATTAACTATAATTATTTTTAATATTTTCAGTGCACAATGATGATGGAAATTTATGAACAAAAAATAATAAGTCTTATTAAGGCTCACAGTGACATGAGCAAAATTTGTAGTAAACTTTTATTATGTTCTTCAAATGACTTCATTGTAATGTTAATTAAAGATGCAAGCATGCGGCAACGAACAGGAAATAAAAATGTTGGAATAAAACCTTGTACTTGGGGAATTTCTTACTGGTGTGTAAATGAAAAAACTGCTGAAGAATGCAAGGTACAAATATTAAAAATAAAAAAATTGTATAAGAATATTTTTCATAATTCTATAAAAATCTATTTATTTATTTTTTTCAGGCTACAGAATTCTGTAAAAAGAAAGCTCGTTTTGTAACTTCTGCATCAATAATAGCCTAAGACGATTGTCTGTGAATTTACGATTCAGATTAAACAAACAAAATGAAAAGGTGTATTTGCATAATCCTAAGAAGTATGATTTTGCAGTACATGCCAGCATCTGTATGCCATGCAATTGTTAATAATACTTTATACAATTTGAAACAAACTTATAATTTTTAATGATTCTATGTATTATGATTTTATATTATGCATAACTCTTGTTATAATTTATAACATATTAAGAAAGAAGAAAGTTTGATGCATCAGAATATGCTTATAATAGAAAAATATCAAGGTCTATTTTTATTATTTAATATTCGCTTACTTAATAGTTACTTAAAATTTATTTTTTTAATTATTCAAAATCAAATTAGATTATATCCTCATGAATCAATGTCATTATTATAATGCAGGAAAATACTTCATAGTTCCATACCAATCTTTTGTTTTAACAAATTTTTCCTCTAACCAATTAGTTTTTGAATCCTATATATTATTACATTATACATTGATCTATATCTAAATTTTTTTAAACTAATTTTAAATCAGTAAAATTTTTTGAACTCCCATAAATTATATGTTAAACTCAAATTTGCAACCAATTCCTAACATTTTTAAATTTTATGCAATTTACTTATGTATTACCTGAAAGTAGTTTGATTAATTTTTTCAGAAAAATTTCTTGTGATACGCCCATCATTCTATTGTTCTAATGAACATATGATTGCATATACTTATTAAAAACCATCAAACCGTGATATTGATTCAAAGGGATCTTTGATTTTAAACCCAATTTATATTATATTCAAATTTTTATTCCTAGGCAATTTGATAATATATTTCAATATAAATTATTGAAAAATAATCTTTATCTATTTGAAATTTCTATATAATACTGAATTAGACAGTATTGTAAAATAATTATTTTTTAAATGTACAGTAAAACAAATTGCATTATAAATATCTATTTCAAATTAAAAAATTTTAAAGTATACAATTAGATGAAGTAAAAATCCAAGTAATAGTGTAAGGAAAAATATTTTATAAAATTAATAGCAAAACTCTATAAAAGTCTGATTACGTGAACAAAAAGTTATAAATTTATTAAAATTTTGATTTTACTTATATTTTCATTTGTTTATCTATAAGGGTATTAATGGGTAAGTAGAAAGATAGAAGTGCAGAAAAAAATGTTATTAAAGTTTTACCTAGAGTTTTACTAATATAATTATTTTTATGGGATAATATTGTTTACAATTTACAATTGATTATAAGTTGATCATAAATAATTTAGTTGTAAGTTAACTGTGATAAATATAATGATTGAATAAAAAATATTGATATAATTTTCGTCTTTTTTAATGTATTTTGCACTGCACTTATTACTTTTCGATTGGACCCAATGCTTTTAAGCGTAAGGAAATGGCTTGTTGCGTGATGCCCAATGATGTAGCAAGTTTTTTTTTTAATCTGATCCTCATCCAGCAAAGTGTCTAAAACCTCGTCTTTAAAACGTTTCGGACTTCCGGGGCGATCTGTGTCTTCAACTTCTAAATCATCACTTGAACCGTTTGAACCACTCGCACTTTCCTATACTCCACAGGTAAATGTCATAAACCGTTATGAAACTGCCAGTTTTTCGCCGTTGACGTAATCAGTGGAAATCAACGGCCAAGTACGGCATTTTGACTTACTGGGATATCGTTCCATTGAGTTTGCTTCAGTAATGTCGAGTTATGGTCCGAATAAGTGTTGTACGCGCACGCTAGTTCCCCGCTGACTCCGTGTTTGCGGGAAAATCGTGTCCGAACATACACACGACTGTTAAAATCACTGAATCTACGGTAAGGATAGATCAGTTTAATCTGTGCGTATGTGTGTGTGTGTACAGAATAGCGTGGCTGCTCTTAGCGGCGGCTATTACTAGATTGACTGAGATGGTGGACGCTCCCGTGATCTCTCGCTTAACTTACCCCTACTACGTAGTTGACAAGCATTAGGGCTAGTCCCCATATCACTCCCTCCTTTTTGAGATTTTTCTTTCCTGTTACAATCTAGGGGAAAAATCGGGATTAGGAGGGTGTTTTTTTATTTGCAGAAACTACTTAATTTTACATATTTCTGTAAATAAGAATGCACTTGCTTGGAACATGCTCCAAGATCGATGTGCCCATACGCTCTAGGCGGTTCCGATTGTACTCGTTTAGATTCACGATACAATTGGTGAATTTTGTGTGGAACGTGTGAGAATTCCTACACAGGTTCGTGAAGACGCGCTGGTCGATCACTCTGGTGCGTTTTCTGCCCAGGGTGTTCTCCACAGTGAGGTCCGTAAGGCATCGTAAGCTCAGTTCTAGTAGCAGTGTTCCCGGCGAGCGTAAGCGAGGCGGAACCGTATGCGTACTTCGGCAGATAGGCCTTTCGACGCATAAATTAAAAAAAAAAGAAACAATGCGAGATCCTGTGAGTGCAGCGCATATCGAGCGCTGTAGCCGCATTATTTTTGAGGGCACATCTTAGATGTTGCTGCCGCATAATGGCCTTTTCCTCTCCCAAACATAGGGAGTTGGACGCGGGGCGAAGGGGAGGTCGTGAATTCCCTTCGCGGACGCTTTGATCGTAAAAGGTGCTGTCCCGATAGCTGGCTATAAGAAAAGATAGAGCAAACGTGGCGGGCCCCCGCCTCCTCATCAACGCCTAGGAAAATTAAAGTAGGATCGGGGAATTTGGTTGACGACGATTTATGGCGTATGTAAAATTAAGATGTGAAATGACTGTTCTTGGTGTAGGTTTTTACCTCATTGGATTTTCCCTGCATCGCGGGTGAGAACCCGAGCAAATGCAAGAACAGAATACGTTACTATATAAGAACAACAGAAACTTAATGTGCAGACTGCTAGCGGCTGCAAAGTCCGTGCGACTAAGCACGAGGGGCCCTGGTCCGCACGGTTTATGGTCCTGCGACCTTTTAAGGGTGGGCGCATTAAATTCTCGCCCGGGCGACACATGTTCCGGCTCGAAAAGCAGCTGAGGCGCTTGGGAAATTAGCACGGAATTTTCAATATACCGTGGGAAATTGCGGGTCAAGAATGGGGGGAATTTTAGGCGGCGAGACGGCGATCAGCGTCGTCGTACGAACTTTGGCAGGCAGTCTTTTTCGAGTCGCGGAGTCGCATACTTCGAGCTTTGTAAAAAGAAAAACTTTCGAAAATATATATATATGTTATACTATATCTGTTTTTTGTATTGTTCAAATACTTTCTGCCTTTTACCTTAACTCTCCTTTCGGCGGAGTTCGCATAATTTCAATTTATTAGATTCGACGTAGTGCAGATGCAGAGGATATCGCTGTCGCGCGGAATTAATTAAATCCGAGCAAAGCACCCGGACGCGTTCCCGCTCAAAGAGAGCGGCTATAAGCAGGTTATCTATATTCCTGTAGTAGCTGAGTTGTAAAACTCTCAGACCGATGTTGCCGTCGTATTCAAGGTCCTGGTCGAGGTTAATACCGTGAATATCTAACGTGAGGATTCGCGGCGAGTTTGCAATGATGCTCTGTAGGATAGATATCGCGTATATATTATTCGTGAGGATAAGATCTTCTAATTTGGCTGCATCTCTCGAATTTGGATGTGGGTACTGATCCTCCCCATATTCCGGATCTTCCGCGAAATTGAATCCACCTTTTCAAGGACGTTGTTGCCGGAGAAAATGGCTTCAAGAACGTACAAAAGATGAATATCGCGGTCGATAAATAAGCAATTCCTAATGACAAGATCACGAAGCTTCTTATTGTAATTAAGAAATCGATATAAACTAAAAGCTTTGAGCTTTTTGCACTCCACAAGCTTTAATGTGTGTGCTCCTCAAATATATGCCTAAAAGGCAGAATTCTGTAGACTGTAGACGTCGTAGTTCTTCTTGTAGGCCGGAATACGGGCGGTGAAGAGGTGTTTTCTTTGTTCCACGTTATAGAAAGACGTGAGAACAAACGCAAAGGTCTATGTAAATGAAGCCTTTTGTCGCGGTGTTGTGTACGGATACTGATCTAACGCGGTTCATATACTCCTTGAGTTTGGTGAGGAATAGGCTATCGTTCGGCTCGTATCCGTGGTCGGTGTAACAAGTGCCAGGGATGCGGAGTGTTGTACAGTACAGGTGTTCCGCCGGACTGGCACCTACGCTCATACGTATGCGAGAGCGTAGGCCCAGTAGTACGATCGGCAATAATCGAGGCCACTCGGAGTCGTCACCATGACACCTGAAGGCTGCCTTCAGGTCCCGGTGCCACCGCTCGACCATGCCGTTTGCGGCGGGGTGACGAGAGGAAGTCCTAATCCTTTCACATCCGGTGAAGTCTAGGAGTTTCTTGAATAATTGCGCCTTGAATGGAGTTCCTGGGTCGGTCGTGATTCGAACTGGCGCGCCAAAGCGCGCGATCCATGTTTTGTAAAATGCGAACGCGACGGTCCTGGCTGTAATGTCTTGGAGAGATACTGCTCCGGGCCATCTCTTGTACCTATCAACTATTATCAGCAAGTACCGATACCCCTCGTATTCGGGAAGTCGTCCTACTAGATCTAAGTGAACATGTTCGAACCTACTGTCTGGCGCGACGAAGTGTGATGGAAGGGGTTGTTGTGTCGCGTAATCTTCGACGCCTGGCACGCGATACACTTCTTACAAAAGCTCTGTCACTCGGGTATTGTAGCAATCGTAAATTGAATATTTCATTTGCACATTATTAAACTTTCTACTGAAGAAATCGATTGGTTTCCAGGTGTCGGTCACTTTCTGTTCTAATACCGCTCCTATTGCCAAGTCCGAAGCATCCGTATCTAAGCGAATTTCCGCTTTCTCGGAGGGAAATGCTATCTTGGTGAGGCTCTTTTCGAATGCCGTTATTCCGGCTCTATCTCATTTGATTGGACGTACGTCCTTTTTAGTTGCGCCCTAGAGGTAATGGAGTAACGACTTTTGCTCTTTCTCTGCGTATGATATAGAAGCGCGATAAAAGTTAACCATGCCCTAGAAACAGCGTAGTTCCGACGCGTTCTTGGGTCTCGGAAATTCCGTGATGTTTTTTATCTTTTCGGCGGTGGGTTTAAAACCTTCGGCGTTTATAGTGTGACCAAGGAATTCTAATTCCAACTCGCCTAACTGGTATTTCTCGAGGATTAAACGTAAGCTATGTTTGTCTAACCGAGACATTACCGTTTCCAGATCTCTCCTATGCAACTCATCATTTAATGGTGCAATGAAAATGTCGTTGACGAAGATCTACTAATGCAACGGAGGTCTACTAATGCGTGGTCTATATATCTTTGGAATGTTTGCGCGGCGTTCTTAAAGCCGAGTGACATAACAGTGAATTCAAAAAGACCGAATGGTGTTATAACTGCTATCTTCTCCTTATCCCCCTCTGCTACGGGGATTTGATCAAAGGCATTATGTAGGTCCAATTTAGAGAAGACAGTTTTTCCGTTCTATAGATTCGGAAAATCTTGAAGGTGTGGGAGGGGGTACTTGTCAGGAATCGTGACGTTATTGAATCTCCTGTAGTCTCCGCAGATACGCTAATCCCCGTCCTTCTTCTGGGCCATGTGGATTGGAGTAGCCTACGGACTTTTAGACGGCCTAACAATGCCTTTTACTAGCATGTCGTTGAATTACGACTTGGCGGCCATTAATTTTTCCGGGCTCAGCCGTTGGGCACGTTGGCTGAGGGAAGGTTCCTCCATCTTTATATGGTGGTAAACACCTCGATCTATGACTTTCATCTCTTGTTCGGTGCCCAGCACGCCGGGGTATTTGTTTAGAACCGGTGCGTAGGGACCAGAAGGATTGATCGCATAGACGGAGGTTGATTGCACTAACCTCGCAGTACATTTCAGTTTCTTTTGTGTCTTTGCGATACAATCTTTTTAGCCGAAAATCGGGAAAAAAACCAAGGATTAAAATAAAAGTCTTTAAACTAATTTAAAGACGAAAGTCAAAGAAAGTTTTTCCCTGAAACCGAGGTCGGTAAGTATCGTTTTGATTCCGTACGTATCAATGAGTGAACCGTTTGCTGCGAGCAATTTTGGCGTAGTAGCGCCGGCTTCGTTATAAGTTGGAGAAGGAAATATGGAGGTAACTTTTGTCTCCATGAATCTTGAGACACTCATCACAGGGTAGGCTGCCAGAGAGGATTGGACCTCGAGTGATCATAGAATGATTACGTTCCACTTTAATGGAGCAGGCACACCTGCAAGTACAGGTGTTGCAAATCAAGGACAGAAGCTAAAGCGATACTCCACACAGAAGGCGAATTGGGATATCTTCTACGCTGTACTCGAGGATGAATGGGACCAGATCCCTAAAGAAATGCTCGCCTCCAAAATGGAGACTATCGAGAGAGTTCTCTCATTAATAGTCACTTTGAGGAAAGCGTGCAATACTGCCATACCGAAAAGTAGGATAGCTGCTAGGTGGGTTTCCTGGTGGAACCCTGAATTCGATAGGATGAAGAGGCTACAAATCGAGCCCGTCAAGTATTCCAGAAAGAGCGTGATCCCGTTATACGAGAGCACCTCAAAGAACAATACAACGCGGCCAGGAAGGAGTATGTCCGCAGACTCAGGCATATTAAAGAGACCAAATGGCAAGACTGTCACAGTGAAGAGTAATCAGAATTTTTGAGGCATAGCTTACTGAATTCTAGTAGTTAAGCTAACCATCAAAGAAGTTGCATGAAGCGTCTGCCTAGATCAGAACATCTATACGATGGACTGGGTAAGTACTGCAACTGCAGTGCTGAATACCCTATCTACTTTAAACTCTTTGCAGCATGAAACGCAAGAGCAGAAAGATATGAGGTACATGACCATCACCCTTCCGCCCAGGGCAGCCGAGGTTGAATTCAATCTCGCTGAGTTGGATTAGGTCTTGGCCAAGATGAAGCTGGGTAAGGCCTCTGGTCCAGACAGCTTCGACTTGGCCCTCATTCGAACAGCACTACCGACCATCAGGTAGGACCTGATCAACATATATAACTCATGCTTGAGATTTTCGGTCTTCCCCAACGAGTGGAAGGTTGGCCAAGTTGTCACAATCCGAAAGGGGGAAGCCAAAGAGCCTGAGGACTCTACATCCTACAGGCCCATTTGTTGATTGCCAATACTAGGCTTGAAGCTCTAATACTGAACAGACTGAACAGGATCATTGAAACACAACTATCTCCAAGACAATTCGGCTTTAGGAGACGGCGATCGACTGAAGACGCCATAGTTGAGTTGCGTAAGTCTGTGAGTGAATTGTGCAGAAAATATGTTCTAACAATTTTCCTGGACATAATGGGCCCCTTCGACCACGTATGGTGGCCTGCTATACTTAGAGCATTGAAAAGCAAAGCGTGCCCCAGGGGTCTCTAAAAGTTAATAAGAGATTACCTGAAGGGCCGTAAAGTCCTCATTCGAGATGGCTTTAAGGAAGTACAACTTGGGATCAGTAAGGGATGTTCGCAGGAATCTGTACTGGGCCCAACTCTGTAGAACCTTGTCTTTGATCGTGTTCTTTGTCAGTTCTCAAGACTACGGTATGAGGTCGTCACTTATGCCGATGACATAGCGCTCCTTGTAGAGGAAGGCTTGTGTAGAGAGATCGAAAAGATAGGCCAGAATTACAATGAAGAAGTGGAATCCTGGCGTCGCCTCAATTAAAAGAGGCTGGCCTCTCAAAAATGTGGAAGGTTGATCTTGAGAGGCCACCTTCACCCGAAATTCTTCCCTTTCATCAAGATCGACTTGGAGTCCACTTCAGTGAACATTTTAAAATTGGTTGCCATTTGAAAGCGGGACAATCCAAATGTGAGGATTTGTTTTACAGGATTAGACGCCTGGCAAAATGGGAATGGGGCCTTAAATTTAAGGCGCTTATTACTATCTATACCGGGCTGCTGTTCATACCTATCGCTGTATACGGAGCGGCAAGTTGGCACGATTTGATGTGTGTTGAACAGCAACGCAAGTTTTCAAGTAATCAAAGACATACACTCATTAGAGTCACCTGTGCGTAAAGAATCATCTCGACAAACACGAGCAAACTCCCCATCGTTTTAGAATGCAGACGTAGAGCAGAACTGTAGGCAAACCGTAAAAATGCAGCGTCACTTGACGACCAACGTCGTGCCGCGGAAGAGATATCGGAAAGATATCTCGATGACTGGTTGGAAATCTGGGATAACTCGACAAAAGGTAGACTGACACATTCTTATCTACCTAGCGTCAGAGATAGGATCGGGGCAGTTTGGGTTGGTCCATCACGATGGCTAATATAAATGCTCACTGGACATAGAGCCTTTGGGTCATATCTCTCTCGCTTCCATCTGAGAGAGAAGGATACATGTTCATGTGGCGAGGATGATACTCCAGAGCATGTCCTGGTAGTCTGTCCCAAATAAGAGGAAGTTAGGATCAGGTTTCAATGGGAAAATAATCCCTCTATTGAAGTACGAGCTCAATTGAGCCAAGCGACATATAAAACCCTTGAAAAACTTGCTAAAAAACTCCTTCAAACTAAGGAGTCTATTGAAGCGATCGAAAATCTGCTCGATGCAGAAATCACAGAGGAACCTGAATAGGTAGATAAGGAACTGACAATTTGGAATTGACGGTAAATCATTTTATTCTAATTCTATACTGGCAATTTTCTAATATATATATATATATATATATATATATATATATATATATATATATACATATACAAAGAATATTTTCCTATACAAGTAGACCAGCACTATACACCGGTCTACAAATCTGTAAATATAAAACCGCAATAAGAAAGTACCAGCCTATACACTGGTCAACAACTCTGAAATACGAAAGTGCAATAAACAGTAGTTTGGAACCCACTATAAATTGGAGGTCCACAAAAGTCGCAATGATGTACAGATTTGTAACTAAAAGAAAAGTTCAGCAACAAATGAAAGTTTTGGAGGACAACCGACTAATAAAGCGAGAGCTAGTTGCGGCCGGGAATGTTTATATGTTTCAAAGCATAAGTAAGCGACCTTTGTTTTTTTTTTGTGTTTGTTCTTGCTCATAGGGGTAATAACTCGCGAGATTGTATTTGACCATACGCGCTCGGTTTCAAATTTCCGACCGTCGCGAATTATAATGAAAACCGTGCCGGCGTAGTGTCGGGAAGGAGGTTTACGCCATGTCGATGCACTACTATGATTACTGCCTAATTTGATCGATTATCGGTGCATTCTGCCGACCAATGAAAATAGCAATCTACGCTCGAACTGGCGACTGCTTCTATAGTTGCCGACACCAGTCCGACCTTATAGGTGTATTTTTACAATCTTAAACACACGTATAGGGGCTCTCGTGGTGTAAAAAGGTGGTTGAATCGGTTTAACGGCGAACTCTATGTTTTCAAATCGCGTTAAACTGAAAACAAATATCGAAGTTTTTAAATGAAGTTAATAATTATAACTCATCGAACAAAAACCTTTTCAGTCTATATTTGCGCCGCAAAAGTAGCTTGAAGTTTGTATTCAGCTTTGAACGCTGTGGAACTCCGTGTACAGATGCTTTGCAAAATTTTTCATAAAAAGTTTCTTTCATAAAAAAAATATACAATTACGTAACGCGGAATTATTAAAAGGTCAATAATATTGTTAGTTTTCTATTTAACTAAAAAAATATTATTAAGAAACCACCAGGTCTAATTAAAAAACTAATTATTATTGTTAATCATTATATAACTAATTAGTATTAATAATAATTACTAACAGGTTTTGT
The DNA here is from genome assembly GCA_018907035.1 of Sycobia sp. Sy_11. Lineage (NCBI taxonomy): Eukaryota > Metazoa > Arthropoda > Insecta > Hymenoptera > Epichrysomallidae > Sycobia > Sycobia sp. Sy_11. Next base: position 37,165 of record JACCIC010000099.1, on the reverse strand, counting down.
TTAATATGCGGTAATGTAATACGCGGGCTATCTAAAAAGGATCATAAAAAATCTAGGTATTTAAAAAATCTGCCCGCCTCCAGGCGGTGTAGATGGTCACTGAAGAGTGTAAATAGCACGTGGCCGGCCAGGCCGTGTACGGGGCTGACGCGACTCAGTGGACGGGCTCCCTGTTCAACGCAGTGTATAAGGCCGCACCGTTCGCTATGTGATCCTCCGGGGTACACACGTCTCAGCACGCAACTCCTGTTGTGGAGCTGCAATGATGTTTCCTGCGGTGCTCTTCTTTGTAAGAGCGCTGGGAGTAGTGCTAATCTTCATAAACAGCATGGGCGGTCAGACAATTTAATGTAAAGGTACCAATAATGTCATTCAAACTACTGCCCATCACTTTCTACTACTTTTGACCATTTTTTGACAATTTCGATGTTATCTTATCGGTGGTGCCATCTTTTCAAAACGGGGAAAACTTATTTGTACACCTAATATATTAACCGGAGGGCTATTTGGTTGCTCACGGGTTAACTAAGTACCAAGCTGTCCTATGGTGGTAGACTTGGCATATCGAATACCCCTACAGTACCTTTAGTGAAAAAGCGTTAAACTCAATTTCAAGCAACAGCATCACGGTGTCCTTTCGAGATTTTAAAGGATGTGGTTTCCTTCAGAGAAGGTTCGTTGATGGTAAGAAAATGTATCATCGAAATCTTTAACTGATTGGCAGATAAACCAGAAGTGCCAAAAACACATCCAGCAGCAGTCAGCCGCAGCAATCAACAGCAGAGCAGAAAAACTTGAGGAAGCAGCAACATAGCAGAGAAGCAATATAAGTGTCTCGAGCGAGAAAAAAAATATATTAAAACTGTATATATAAGAAAAAAAATAATAATAATATAAAAAAGGCAGTTTTTTATATTAAAATACCAATAACACTAAAACAAGGGTCTGTTTAATACATAAAAATACCAATTAAAATTTTATTATATATCTATAAACTGAAACTATTTATAATAAATTATTCGTAAATTAATTTTCATTCCGATTCTAGTGATAAATTATTCTAAATGTTAGTCACAGTATTTATTTCATATTTTTGCAAAAATAATAATGTTTATTTAAAGAACATTATACTTAACATTACATTAATTTAAAAATAATAGAAAAGAGTTTAGCATAATCTTTAATATAACTTTAGTACACTGATTATCTTACTTAGTTTTAATACTTCAATTTATTATTACTCTATTTTTATTAATCTATTTTAATTAGTAATAGTAGGAAGACATATAATATAATTTTATGAGTTATTTAGTAGTGATTTATAATTCCATATATACATAATATTTCATAACATATATTATTTCAATTTTATTAATTATTTTATAGAATTTTATACTTAATACTAATTATATTAGCATAACATATATATATATATATATATATATATATATATATATATATTGGACTTATCCTGTATTGTTTATGTTCAATTTAATTATATTACACTGCGCGAGTTTAACATAGGGAAATATGCCCTATATATATATATATATATATATATATATATATATATATATATATACAACTCCACTAAGATGGAAAATTCGGACGATAGTCGAAATATTCGTGGTGACAGAATCATCTAGATGTGGGTTCAAGAACAGAAAATTGAAGGATACATTCGGTTTCGGGAAATTGGACAGTTCAAAATTCTGAGTCAGGAATGTTCGTGGAAAATCCTTTTTCTGCGATAATCGCGCGAGGTATCAACCATGTGCAGAGCCAAAATTTTGACGATTCTCGTGATGGATCGGCTATTATCATTTCTCCACATTCGTTAGAGATTAACTCCGTTGTTATTGGATCCTATAAAAAAATTATCGGATGTAACCAAAATCATTCCCGAATTCGACAGACAAAACGTGATCGTAAATCAGTTTATTTGCGAGTGTAGAAACGTAGAAACTTTTATCAGCCCAGCTGACACAATATTTTGCATCCGTGTGATAAAATCCAAGGCAGTCGGAAGTGCACGAATTTATTTGCAATTTAAGGATCTTAAATCGCTCGAGTAATTGTTTGAAAAATTAAAATTAAAATCAAAATATAAGTACGCGAATTATTGGAAAGCTTCCAAGGACTTTAGAAAAAGCCATTATTTTTGCAAGTGAGTCCGAGAATTACGAAAATTAACGAAAAAATTTTGAAATTTTGAAAAAAGTTCGTTGTCGTACTATAAATTTGAAACCCGAACAAGATGTTCGGAATTTAAGGTGCTTTTACTGTGGCAAACCATTTTTCAAGGGACTACCGAAATAAACGCAATAAACGCGAATTTTAAGCAGAGATTTTGCGACTTGCAAAAGAAAAGCGCACACCATCGACTTTTGCAAAGCCCGTAAAAATAATAAATATTATCAGGACAAAACTTTTCTAATGTTGCATAATAATTCTTATTTAAACTCAGCACCGTCTACTCCTCTCCATCGACAAGCTAGGCAAAACACGATCTCCCACAGTAATTTTGCAGAGTTCTGTTTTGAATCCACCAAGTCCCAGGTTTTTAGTTGATACCGGTTCTGAGTTAAATTTAATAAAACTAAGTGTACCTAAGAACAATAGTCATGAAATTGTTAAAACACTAGGCACTATTTTTATAAATTTTAAGTTAGAAAATGCCGAATGAATTTAGTACCTGATGATTTTCCAATTGAATGGAATGGAATATTAGGAGTAAAAGTTTTACGAGATCAGAAAGCGACTCTTTCCTTTACAGATGAATTATTAATGATGGGATACAATACATATACCTGCTTGAACTAAATAATTAGTGAATATTAAATTGGAGAATTCTCATCGTAGTCAGGGTTATGTAGGAAAATTAGATTCTGGCCCAGAAATATATATCGGAAATTGGCTCGTTTGCAATATTAAACATGGATGCTTTTGTTCTACATAATGAAAAAATAATGATTAATAATAATAATATGATTAAAATAATGATTAATAATAATAATATGATTAAAATAATGATTGATAATAATAATATGATTAAAATAATGATTAATAATAAAAAGTAATAAGATTATCTGACAGAGAATTTCATTATAAAAACGACGGCGATTTATTGCCGTTGACCCCGCTGTTTTGCCCACTGATTTTTCGGCCACGATTTCGCGTCGAAACCGGAGATAAGCGGGGCAGATCGCGAAATATTAATCGCGGCGCGGCGCGATCTGTACGCCGTTCCGTAAGGCCATTTCCGAAGTGGCTCTATCCTGAACATTGGAAGGAAGGAACCGGGATCTGGTCACCACACATACGCGGTATCACACTGAACTGCGCCGCCGAGCTGGTCGCCGGGCGATGAATACTCACTACCTCGACTGCTGGGGGAGATGCCGATGACGGGCCCAGGATGGTAGTAGGCGCGTCCGTCGAGCGGCCGCCGTCCTTGTACTGGCCGGTGGTTTTTCGGGCGAGTTCAAGCCGCTCTTCACCGTTGCCGATGTCTCCCTCGCTTCGCGGCTCTCGATGGCTCGTCTTTCCCTTTCTTCTTCCTTGACTACTCTCCCTTTTACTATTTTCTCTTACTTCTTCTTGCTGTCTTTCCCTTTTCAAGCTCACTTCCTTCTCTCATTGTTTCTTTCGCTCTCAGCTCACGTCTTTCTCGGTTGGTTTCTTTCTCTCTGCTAAAGCTCTTCTCACTCTCGTCTCTCGGGCTGCCAACAACGGAGTGTTTTCGCTTTTCTTTGTACACCTCTTCTCGGTGGGTTTTTCTCTCTATTCAAGCTCTACTACTCTCGTCTATCGGGCTGCCAACAAGGGAGGCAGTTCCAATCCCTTCTGTTTGGACTGCTCACAGCGGAGTGTCCCGCGCATCTCGCCGGGGAAGAAGGACGGGATAAAGGGGGGAAGAGAGGTACGGCAGCGATCGACGGCGGCTGATCGCGATCGAGACGTACCGAACACGGCCCCTTGCACGCAACAATATAATAGTATTGGTTTTATTTGTTCATTAATAAGAATGTACTAGTATGTATATCTAAAAATTAAATATCTTAGAAGACTAAAATGTTATAGAAATATAGTTTCGATTTGATTTATTCTTAAAGAATCATTTTAATAATGTAGCAAAATTAATAATTGACTAGGAATGATTTTCCATGTTTTTATGATTAATGAAAACGTATTCTTAGGATATTGAATATCACGAAACTAAAATTTTTTTCATGCCAAATTCAGATTCAGTTAGATTAAATAGGTTTACAATATAAAGTAAGATTTGAGTAAACTTCAATAATGGTACAAGCGTGAATTCGATAGGAATTACAGCGATGGCTCATCACAAAGAAATCATATCTGTAAATACCATGGTTTATTGTTTACAATTTTTGTACAGTATTTGTTGCAGATAATATAATTGTGAAAAAGAAAAAAATTATTTTACTAATTGCTTGTGGTAGCCATCTGCATTAGTGTATAAGGGTAACGTGTTCGTCGCTCTTTATGCAATCTTGTAGGAAGTTTCCTTTATGTTTGCATCAATTATTTGTCAAGATTAATGCAAAGCCTGTCTGTTTATTTATAACTCTTTTTTTTATGATTACAATAACTTTACCATCTATTACGAAAACCATTGGCATTTTTACTATTATTCAGTCAATAAGCTTACTGTTCATGAATTTAACGTCACTGCTTAATTTTGGCATTAAAATGCCTACTCTAGTCAACAATTTGAATACTGGTTTAAACCAACTAAAAGTGGAAAATATGTTTTAGATTGTAGAACGGTTGAATGTATAAATTAATAATGATGATTGACTTATGGACTTATAATATTGAATGGAATTGGCTTAAAAATATAATAATAATAGTTTATAACTTGAGAAATTAGCAAATATGGAAAGTAACTTAGAAACATCTTTCTTCTGTATAATATACGGTGCTTGTACCGTGTAGCCCTCCTTCAAATTTTTTTTGTCTGGCTATTTGCATCATACAATATTCAGTAGATTTATCGGTATACAAAATTAAGAATATCTGATTTCATAATAATTTCGTTTACAATTTCGTGATTGCCCGATGTAAGTTATTTTCTTACAATTATAAGTCGTAAATATATAAATAAACTACAATAAACTTCCGCACACTATAAACGCATAGAATTAATAACTATCTGATATAATTATTCCTAAGTATTATCATTATTATAAGTATATACTAGTCGGGGTTATTGTTGATTTTGTGCAATTTATCCACTTCTACACTTCCATAGATTTTACAAATTTCCCCCTTTTTTCGATTGTTGAAGCTACATTAAACAAGAAATTATTTAGGAACAAATTTTAAAGATTTTTATCCAAGTTATAATTGCGTTATTCAAACAGATTAGTAGAATAAAAAAATTTAATTATTATTTTTTTTTTTTTTTTAAATAAATGTAAATTAAGTCATAATTTTGTGGGGATCGTACACGGTACGAGCGCACTATGACACGCGCATGCGCATAAACGCGTATACGACGCATGTATTATGGCGAGCAGCGGCGCCTCCGACTATGTGGAGGGGGCCGCGACGCCGCGTTCCTGTTCGGGTAATCGGTAGAGCCAGGTTCACATTGACCTGCTCTCACCTCTTGTACTGTATCTTGTATTATCAATAAACTTGTTAATTATATTTATCTCGGTGTTTTATTGTGTTGATCTCGCCAACGACCGACGCGTAGGCAGTTGAGTCATCATATAAATTACTACGAATCCTACATTGTGACCCCAACTTTGAACACGCTCCCAGTCGCAGACGTTCTGGGAGAGGATTTCATCCGACGACATCCACGCGGATGAGGACGGAAGAGCACCGGGATCAACAAAAAGCAACAGCGCCAGATATTTGTCATTTTTTGAAATTGGTGTTCCAGCAACGCGTTCAGGAACGCACGGCAGTCAGCACGTGGTCAAAGGAAAAAAGGCCACGCATCTAGCATAGGCGCGCGACACCAAGGACGCGCGTCGTGTAACGGTCCGTGCAGCCTCCCAGGCGCAACCCCAGCAGCAGCGGCGGCAGGAGCGCTGCACACACGGTTGCAGCCTCCCAGGCGCAACCTCAGCAGCAGCGGCAGCAGGAGCCGCACACGTGGTTGCAGCGCTCCAGGCTCAACCGCAGCAGCAGCTCCGTGCAGTGCAAGCCGGGTAGCAACCTTCGTCAGCAGCAGCAGCATCGTCATGGCAGAAATACACGTATGTTAAGATTAAAATAGTGTGCACGTAGCTTTCCCCTTCCCCTTAGCTTGTTCGGGAAACGCGGGAAGCGCGCGTGTAGTGTCGTAGCAACACGCATTCACTCATCTTACGCGGTATTATAATTATTCTTATAATATATTCTTGCATTATTGTTTAAAAGATTTTTGTCTTGTCTACTTTTCAACTTTTTGTGAATAAATTGCTCGAGCTGTTTGTGTTGCAAATCTACCTCGTGCAACACCGCACAATTGTGTTATAGGATTCTTTGTCATCCTGAAACACGCGTTAAACCGTGAACGTCGCATTGCGCGGCCACGCGCGCGTACACAGCGCCGGATATCCTCGTCCCCGCTTCTGTATGCGCACAGGAGGGCAAAGGGCGCGTCCCAGTTCTGTCAGCCACACAGCGACTGCGAGAAGTGGAAGGGAGAAAAATCCCACGCATATCGTAAGTTAATAACAAAAACGCTAATTTCAGTACAAGCAGCACGCGCAACAGTAACTGTTAAGTTATAAATAGTAGAGTAAGTGCTCAATAAGCAAAACGTCGTGCTTTACAAAGAGAATACGCGCCTTTTGGCGAAAGCCCTAGTACATGGGAAGGCGGATGGAACCACGTTATTGCAACTGGTTGGCATCGTTTGGAGCTTGAACCAAGCGTCGGTCAGACCGACTCATGCATCAGCACCCTCCGCAGTCGCACCGGTCGCACCGACGAGGCTCGCGAAAGCGAGAGCTGTAACCATCCGCACTGCTCATGAGCAGACGGCACGGCAAAGGCTTAGAGCACTTAGACAAAGAAAAACCGAACGCTTTTTCCGAACAGCAGAACGAAGCGAATCGTTGCTTCTTAGTTACCCCCCCCCCTTTTTTTACATACTGCACACACACGGCAGGTAGGGACGCGGCTCTACCCCGACATCGCCATAGGCGGGTATCTGCATATACCCTGCGGAATGTAAGTCGGGCTCTATGAGCAACCCCGAGACTGTTATAGTCTGCCCCCCCCAGCCGAGAAAGGCGGGTTACAAATAAAGTGTATAAGGTCGGGTGTGAGGAAAACGCGAAGCGGTACTTCGTACGCTATAGTCTTCGCAGACGATAAAATGGCGTTGTCCCACTCGCCGCCTAAGAATAACGCGAGCAGCAACCGCGATACGGCAGAGCTGTTGGAGCTTTGTCGTAGGATGTACCAACGGTTCGACGCGCTGGCTGCCGAGAACGCAGCACTTCGCGACCGGTAGAGGAAATTAGTGCTCATATTGAAGAGCTAAATACACACGACGGCAACCGCGCAGATAGGCCCGCGGACCGCGCGCGATCACCCACACGCGTGATCGCGAATGCGGCAAGAAACGCGGATAACAACCCGGCAGCGGTCGGTAACATAGTCCAGCCGAACACTAGGCCGAGAGATTTTCGTTTTCCGCGATTCCACACACACGACTGCGACGGTTGGTTTCAGTCATTTGAGCGGATGCTGCAGATTTTTAGAATTACCGACGACGCAGAAAAGCTCGATTCGTTAATCACTCATATCGGTCGCGAAATTACCGACACACTTTTCGAGTGTCTTCAAAACCTTCCGCAGGAAGGACAATATAACGCGCTTAAACGCGAAGTATGCGCGCGCTACTCGTTATCGATCGAGGAGCGCATGGAGAGCGTGTTTCGCGAGACAACGATTCACGATCGTAGACCAAGCGAAATACTCGCGGAAATGTCGAAACTCGCAGGCGACCAGATCCACATGAACACGGTAATGCGATTCTGGCGCTCACACCTCCCCGCACAAATACAAATCCAAATCGTAAACGTCGATGACGATCGCGTGCCCGAACATGGGGATAAGATATACGAAATAGCGCGTAGATGTGACGACTCGAATCTAACGTCGCATGACGAGACAAGATCGAGTCGCGACGCGAGTAGCGAACTAAAACGCGCTTATGATAAAATCGAAAGGTTATCGCGAGAGCTTCGCGCACGCGAATCAGAGGCACGTAGCTGGCGCAGCGATCGCTCAGCAAGTCCTCAAGGCCCACGGCGCACGCCCCCCGCAAGGAGCAGTAGCTCCAGCAGTAGGAAGGTGTCCAATGCCAGGCGCTCGCGTGATAACGCAGCCTCGCCTACGGCAGATGCAGAGGTTATAGTTAGCCCTAGCAACGCCCGCCGCAAAGAAAAAAAATCCAGCCTACGATTGCGCGACGGTATATGCGACGCGCATTATACATATGGTGCTAAAGCGCGCACCTGTGATAAGCAATGCAAGCGTTACAGCGAATACTCAGCGAAAAGTAACGGGTCGGGAAACGAGCTGTAAGCGCCCAGGTCGAGACGCACTTGGAGCTTACTTTCTCCTCGCGTCTCCATATTAAAGACGAGAACAGCAAAATTACGTTCTTAATCGACTCCGGAGCCGAAATTTCCGTTCTACCGCGACGACACGCACAAGACGCTCAGATGGAAGAACTCAAGCTGTACGCCGCGAACAGGACGCACATCAGTACGTACGGGGCAGAGAGGTTGAACCTCGACTTCGGATTTAACACCGAGATGTCGTGGAACCTCGTGATAGCCGACGTGGAGAATGACATTATCGGCAGCGATCTCCTACGCGGCTTTCACCTAGTTCCCGACCTCAAGGTAGGCACCCTGACGCACCAGCCTCCCCGGGCCTGCGTCAGGTGCATATCTAAAGTGGTTGCTAATTTTACCGTGCAGACCGTGCAACCGGGTAGCGCGTACGCGGACATTACCGCGAAACTTCCCAAGGTAATGGGGCTAGAGCAAAGCACGCCCAGGAAGGACCGCGGAGTCTTCCATTATATTCAAACGACCGGCTCTCCCGTAAGCCAACGCGCGCGCAGGCTACCGCCGGAAAAACTACGCGCGGCCAAGGAGCAGTTTGAGGAAATGCTCAAAGAGGGCATAGTGCGACCGTCAAAGAGCCCGTGGGCAAGCCCCATTCACTTTGTACCAAAGAAGGACGGGGAATGGCGGATATGCGGAGACTATCGGCGTCTCAATAGCGTTACCATCGCTGACAAGTACCCGATACAACATATCCAAGATTTCCCGAACTTCATGGCCGGGAAAAACGTCTTCTCCAAACTCGACCTCCACACCGCGTATCACCAAATACCGCTCGCTGAAGAAGATCGGGAGAAGACGGTCGTAATTACCCCCTTCGGGCTGTTCGAGTATAATGGAATGACGTTCGGATTGCGCAACGCCGGGCAAACGTTCCAACGCTACATTAACAGCGCGTTAGGCGGACTCCGGTGCGCGTTTGTGTTCCTCGACGACATCCTCATCGCGTCGAGCAACGAGGAAGAACACAAGCGCGACCTGGAGAAGGTCCTCAATAAGTTAAGAAAAATACTCGCTGCGGCTTAACGTCAAGAAATGCAAGTTCGGGCAGGCTAAGATAGAATTTTTAGGTAATACGATCAACACTACCGGGTTTAAGCCGACCGCGGAGAAGCTCGACGCCGTTAGGAGCTTCCCGAAACCCGCAACGATACAGGATATGCGACAATTCCTAGGCCTGATCAATTTCTATAACGCGTGCATTCCCCACGCGGCCGAGATTCAGAAACCGCTCACAAAATACTCACAGAGCGTGAAGAAAAAGGATATCCGCGCTATCCGATGGTGCCCCGCGGCCGAACAAGCATTCGAAAAATGTAAACAGTCGGTGCTCGACATCGCCGAAATGGGCTTCCCGGACGAGGACGCGGAGATACGACTCGTAACCGACGCATCAAATACCGCGATGGGAGTCGCGCTCGAGCAAAAGGACGGAGATCAATGGCGACCGATCGCTTTTTTCCCCAGGAAATTCAATAACGCACAGGCTATATACGCGACGATCGACCGTGAGCTGACTGCAATATATTACCCGGTGCGTAAATTTTTTTACTATTTGGAGGGACGCGAGTTCGAAATCGTCATCAACCACATACCGCTTATGTACGTGATGTCGCAGAATCAAGACAAGGCGCCCGCGCTACGCTGCCGGCAGCTCAACTATATCGCACAATTTAACGCGAAGATCGTGTACCGCTCAGGGGACGAGAATGTAGTTGCCGACGCGCTGTCGCGTACTGAGTCATTCCGCATACCCAGTATGTTTAACTGGAGCGACTCGTGGAACAGATACGAGGAGGACGTCGACGCGGTCAGAAAAGACGTGAACGCCTTCCGCCTCCCGACACTGTTCGACGCGAAAGAGCTTACGAAAGAGCAAGACTCAGATCCGGATCTTTACCGAGTCTTACGCGATCCGCAGCATCCGTTAAAGCTGAGGCAGCTCACCTTTAACGACGACGCGACCTTACCGTTCTACAGCGATATACCATTCGGCCGTATATCCCCGAATCGCTGCACGACGAGGTTTTTAACCTATTTCACGGGACGTCGCACCCGAACGGAAAGGTCACCGATCGGCTGATACGCCGGCAATACGTGTGGCCGGACATGAGCCGCGAGATAACTAGGAAATGTAAGGAATGCGTGGAGTGTCAGCTCTCCAAAGTAGCGCGGCACAACAAACCGCTGCCAGATCATTTCGCAGCGCGCTTCAAACATATACATATCGATATAGTCGGACCGCTCACCGCGAGGAATGACTACCACTACATCCTCACCATGATCGACCGATACTCGCGATGGCCCGAAGCCGTACCAATCGCGGACACCACCGCGTACGCAGTCGCGTAAGCCGTCATGCACCATTGAATAGCGCGATACGGGGCACCCGAAATTATCACGATCGATCAGGGGCGGCAATTCGAGTTCAGACTCTTCGAAGAACTCTTAAAGTTCTCAGGGTGCAAAAGAATACGCACCACCTCTTATCACCCGGCCGCGAACGGCATCGTAGAAAGGTGGCATCGCGACCTCAAAGCCGCGCTTACGTGCAAGGGTGATAACTCAGATTGGCCCAGAGCACTGCCGATGGTGCTACTGGACTTGCGCACACGCGTCCGCACCGATGTAGGCGTCAGTCCCGCAGAGTATTTGTACGGAACGACCCTAAAAATCCCCGGAGCGTTTTGCGTAGACGAAGGAGTCGAACCCGACGACAGTGCGTTCCTCCGCGATCTCAAGGAATACATGCATAATGTGCGACCGGCTCGAGTCGAGCACAAGAACACGCATAAACCTTTTATATACAAAGAAATGGGGCAATGCACGCACGTGTTCCTCCAGACTAACTCCAATAGGCCGACGCTATGTAGACCATACTCCGGACCGCATCGGGTGTTAAAACGAAGCATGGACGGGAAGACATTGCGCATCGACGTCAATGGTTACGAAAAAACCGTATCCATCGAGCGCGTTAAACCCGCTCACTATCACAACGAAGAAATAGAAAACGAAGTCGATACCGAGGACGATTTCTCCGACAACGCGGATCAGCCTGATCTATCGCCCGCGAACGAACGTCTGATCATAAATATCGACACGGGCGAGCTAACCGACGACGATAGCGATCGCAAGCCAGTGCGTCGACTGAAGGGTATCCTTAAGACGTCGAAGCATCAGCCTGACTCAGGCAGCCCTGCTAGAGTTATCCGTGGAGAAAGCTCCAACAGCGCCGATAAATACATCATACTGCAACTACGCGATGGTAGCCGACGCGTGAAACACCAGCCCAATATCCTGCGCAAAAGTACTCGCAGCGACACGTGCACACCGTCCAACTCGGCGAGCTGGTGACAAAATTCTCCAGTGACTAACCAAAAGAAACATGTTCGTTTTCCAGGTGAAGGAGCCAAACAGTCTGCCGCTCGGGCAGGTATTTAATCAGCTAGGCGAGATAGAAAGGCTCACCGCGAGCCTACTGCGAGGCCAGTTTCGGCTCAGCTGTGAGCTGGCCGTGCTGGAGCTCGAAAAATACCGGACCGAATTCATCGCTAAATACGAGGACGAAGCACGCCATATGAGCAAGGGCATGCTTCGTACTGTATCTTAAGAGCGTTTCGATCGAGACTACGTCCATCCGCGGCTAGTCGTCAACGGCCAGCCGGTACTGCGCCTATTTTTGTATAATATCCACGTACCCACGACTAAGACCAAAATTGCGAATTATCTCCAGAACGAGGGGTTCAGCGACGTAATGGTGGATAAGGCTTTCACCAACGGCCGCACGACCACGGCCACGCTCAGTACGAAGAGCTTAGAGACGTCGTGCCGCCTGCAAGCCAGGTCCTGCCTCAGCACATTGAAATGGCACTACCCTCGTGGTACCCCCAGTTCTGTGACAATCAAGCCCGCGATATTTGCCGCGGAGGCAGAAAAAAGAGCGCATCTCCCGCGAGCACCACCACTGCCCATGTGAGTGTAGAGATTGTTGGGGTGCACAGTGGTGCTAGAGCGATCACCGCGCCGTTCTCGTCCAGCGAATTTATAGCTCTGTACAGTGCGCTGAATCAAGCCAGACAGTTCAATGGGTTGCGCATACACTTCTATGCAGCCAACGAGCGGTACACAGCTCTAAGGTTGATCCTTACGTAAAAGGTATAAATCTGAAAAGACATAATTCTATAACTTTGCAGCGAAATAATAAAAATTATGTACTGAGTAGCGGGTAAGCTTACCGAATCCTCGCATCAGTTCTCTAGACTCGAACAACTCGTCTACTTCAAACATTGATGACACAGAATAGCACAAAATAAAGATTTTAAAAATTAAAGTATATAAGAACTTGCCGTTACGCACGAATTATTGTATTCCTTCCATATCAGAGATAAATACATTGCCAATAAACTCGTTAACTTATTCAAGAGATCACATGGTATCTAAAAAAATAACTTAGTATATTTTTTATCATTAGACTGTAAACACTTCACTGTGTCGACAATTTGTAGATCTTGGTCTAATTAATATGGAACGATTAAAACTTTAAAATATTGGTATCGGTGCCATTATAAGGAAAAGTTTAGAAGATAAAAGAGCAATTTCTTCAGTTTTTGACAAAGAAAGAGTAATTGATACCCCTAACGCAATTATTATATGTAACACTTCAATTTCTCTTAGAGATGCCTTAATAAATGGTGATATACAGCTGTGTACAAATATGAGTAAGACTTTATTTATAACTTTTGAAATCTTTATTTATTCTTCATAATCTAATTCATCCCCCTCAAAATAATCATCCCCCCTCCGGATGCAATGTAACTATGCCAACGCTTTTTCCAATGTTCAAAACAATCTAATCAAAAACGTGTTCCCGAAGTGGTCTTTTAAGTTTGCTGAACAACCAAAAGTACACGATGCTAAATTAGGCGAGTAGGGTAGTTGCGGAACGATAGTGTTGAGCTGATGCCGTGAAGCAGTGTGAGCTGTTGTATTATCGTGATGCAAGAACCAAGAGTTATCTTTCCATAAATTTGGCGCCATAAAGGACGCATAATCCTCAAATAATATTCTTTCTTATCTGTTTGGCCAGCTAGAAGGAATTCATAAGGCACCAGACCACGATAGTCGAAAAAAACAGTGAGCATAACCTTGATTTTTGAGCGACTTTAGCGTGACTTTTTCGATCTCCGCTCTCCTTTGGCACGATATTCGTCCGATTGATAGGTTGTTTCTGGATCGTAAGCGTAGTCCCAAGTCTCATCTCCAGTTATTATACGTTTCATCTTGTCTTGATAGTCCGAAAGCATCGTTTCACAGACCTCCATGCGACGCAATTTTCAAAAAATTGAGTGTTTTTGGTACCAATCGAGATTTTACTCTTTTCAGCACAAAACACTTCTTTGATTTTGTAGACGTGTAGACCATTAGTAGATGTTCTCAGTCGTCTTTGATGTGATTGGTCTCCAATGTGTTCTCAACCTTCTTTGTGCCAAATTGTTCAAAACCCAATTATCGAAACACTTGCTCTTGACATTGACTTTTCACCAAAGGCCTTTTGCAATATTCTGAACGATTCGGCGACCGATATTTCATTTCGCGCACATAATTTAATGCTACTTCTTTGTTGAATAATTTCAGATATTAGAGAAATCGAAGAGACAACTATTCTTTGTTCACGAAAGCCAAGCGTAACTAAATGACAATTGTGTGAAATTTGGCACAGATAACTCTGACAGTACTACCAATTTAAAAATAAAAACATTTGTTAGAATTGATAAACACCGGAAGGTTTAATCGAAAAGTCTTACTCATATTTGTACACAGTAGTAAATTCGTATAGCATATTTCAAATAGATGACGATCTTAAATTACATTGGCTTTCAATATATATTCTATTAAAATGATAATAAAATACTTATCTGATATCACCCTATAATCTTGTAGATTTTTATTTATAAATTTAAATTATATTTAGCAGATGCATAATAGTTAATCAATAAAATTTCTTCTGGACAAATTAGGATATATAAACAAAGAGTGCAGCAAACACAAAACGAAATGATAAAATGGCGTCGCGTCGGTTCAGTTCATCGCATTGCATTCTATCCGTTTCTGTTAGTTCCTACTTCCTACTATAAAACTAAATGAAACAGCCTCTCATGGTTGCCTTCGGTTTTTAAATACTTTCAAAATTTAGAAATAACCGGTGGGAAACTTAAAATTTTATTTTAAAAGCGCGAACCAAAAGACGGATTGTGTTTTAAAGGAAGGGAGGGAACAGTTATATCCTCCAATATAACATCAGTTAAAATCAAGTAAAATACGTGATTTACGTAAATTAATTAAATTTTATAAGCAAAATTTTAAAAAAACTCGTTTTATTTCATATTACGCAATATTAAACAATACGAATAGGAATATTCATTGTCGATCGAGAATATTCATACACTGAAAAATAAAATACGAAAGTCCAAGAATAAGATGCGAAAATGTAATTCGGAAACGGTTACAGGTTAATATCATGTTACAAAATTATGAAATAAATGGTCGATGAATATTATATTTAATAAGAAATATTTAAGAATTAAAATTAATAATAACTATAAAATTATTAAACAAAATAAGATTATAATATCTCGCTCAAGTTACAAAATTAGTTTGAACTAATTTAATAGTTACATTAAATTTAATTTAATATTGTGGGCCTGCAACCTTCATCGCAACGAATCATCGCTACGAAGAGCTTTAACGAGCACCTCCAATGGCTCGAGCACATCCTGCGAATAATTTCTGATACTGGCCTGACTATTAATAGGCAAAAAAGTAAATGCAAACTCGCAAAAGTACGGTTCCTCGACATCCTCCTGGATCGCGGTGGTTTTCAACTTGATTCGGATAAGATTGCAGCAATCTTAATTTACACCGCAGCTAAGAACCTGAGACAGCTCTGTAGGTTTCTAGGCATTGCATCCTGGTACCGCAAGATCCTCGAAAACTTCGCGTCGTTTGCTGAGCCTCTCACCCAACTGACAAAGAAGAACATTAAGTATCGAAGAAGAGCAGCAGCAAGCTTTTGAACATATCCGGCCACTCGTCGTATCTGTAGCAGTCCTCTCTCGACAAATATTTTACCTTTAAAATGCTATTGTAAATATTGTGTAGATAAAAAATTATGCGAAAAGTTTGAGAATATTTTATAGACTTATATTATTCTGGCAATTCTATATTCTATATTTTAATAGTTGGTGTCATGGTTTTTTCTGTTATAGAAAATCTTTTGCATTTCTTATATATTATTTTATTTAGAACTGATTAGTTGACTTTAAATATAATTTTTTTATTATTTTTTTAAAAAAATTATACAGTAATAATTGAATTAAGAAGCTTTTTTGGTTTTCGTTTATTTTAAAACAAATACGGCTATGAAATTAAATTAATAAGGATGAAATATTATTCCAAAAATTGCACAAAAAAGACGTATTGTAAATGATTATTTACGTAATACATCTGAAAATATAAAAAAATTTTTCATGAGCGGTTAAATTTGAACTTTTTAGATAATCGCACTATATCATGTCTATTTTTTTAAATTTCGACTCATGATTTGGTAACTAATTTCAAATCATGCATTCTCAAAAGTGCGCCCGCTTCATTGACTGCCCGTGGCGTGGTGTCCTTTCATGGCAGCTGATGGCAGATAAAAATTCGTCCTATTTTGTTATGTGGACTTTGGCAGTGTCTCGTTATTTCTGATAGTAGCATTATTTCTGATAGTAGCATGTCAACATGTGAGTTGTAAGTCGTGATTCATGACGTAATTTATCCTTTATGCCTAGTTATGTGTGATTTATGATTTAGATTTCGTTTTAAATACTCTTAGTTATTTAGTGTTACAATAGGTCTGTTCCGAAAGGTCTCTGGTAAATTGCTGATAAGTAGATATGGCAATGCTGGAATGTATTTTCCTATACTCCCCATGTAAATGTCATAACCGGTTATGAAACTGCCAGTTTTCCGCCGTTGACGTAATCAGAGGAAATAAACGATCAGATACGGTATTTTGACTTACTGCTAACTTACTGGAATATCGTTCCATTGAGTTTGCTTCAGTAAGCAGCTGATCGCGTCTATTTTCATAAAACCCCGTCGAACATCTGGTCGTTGCTAGTCACGTCCATATACATATATGTTTATAAGCAAGATTAGTGTAGCCTGTGTATTACCAGAGATGGTATTACACATTTGAATTTCAATAAAAGACTTTTTAAAGGTTTCAAATCAAATTTTCATAGTTTTTATAGTGGACAATCGAGTATAATTACTTATAAAGGACGAGGTGAAGCCCAAAATGTATATTTTCTAGTCAGTTTTATTTATTAATTATAAATTAGAATAATTTATATTTGAGAATTTTATAAATTAATATATAATTATTTAGTACGTATTATATATAATTATATATATTCATAATAAATAAATATAATTCATTCATAAATATATATAATTCATTCATAAATATAAATAATTCTGTTAAATGTAAAAAGCTAATATTTGAACCAAGTATACGTATAACACAAATAAGTTATTATATTTTTATATTCATTTAATTTTATGAAATTAGATAATCTAATTAATAAATAAAACTGTTTATTAAGTATACATTTTGGGCTCCACCTAGTCCTTTATAAGTAATTGTACTCGATTGTCCATCATTAAAACTATTAAAATTCGATTTGAAACCTTTAAAAAGTCTTTTCTTAAATTCAAATGTGTAATACACATGCAAACTTTTACACTAAACTTGCTTATACCAGCTTATACCATACCTGACCGTACATGTATATGGGCAGATATATGCGCGACCAGCAGTCACCATCTGTTCGACGGGATTTCGCGAAAATGGGCACGATCAGCTGCTTACTGAAACAAACTCCACGGACCGATATCCCAGTAAGTCACCAGTAAGTCAAAATACCGTACCTGATCGTTTATTTCCACTTATTACGTCAACGGCGGAAAACATAACCGCTTATGACAATTGGGAGCTGGGGAGCAGAACTAGGGAGTATAGGAAAATGCATTCCAGCATTGCCATATCTACTTATCGGCAACTTACCGGAGGTCTTTCGGAATAGACCCCGTATCCACTATCGTATCGTAAGCGCATTATATTAGATCGATTATACGTAAGAATTGTATATGTGTTACGCCAAGAAGTATTTAGTTCTTTACTGCGAAGCTAAATATACAGTGTTTTGTTGATACACACTTTTAACTTTGATTAGCTTTAATCAGCTGTACATATACGTTGCAATGGATTAAACCTATACTCTAAAATAAGTAATCACTAATGTAATTAAATATCTGCTAATTCCTCATCTAACGATATACCTGAATATATTACTCAATATAAGTAATAGTTCAGAAAGGAATTACGACTTTTAGAGAGGGACTGGGGAAGCAAATAAGTCAGCAATCAATATCTGGCAATATACAAAAAATCATCAGTTTCTAAGTGTCTTTTGAAACATACTATTATCTGAAGTTTACAAGAACAATGTATAATTGTTACAACTGTGTTGAAAAAAAGGAAAAAGTTTATCAATAACAAAACATTGTCATGTGGAAGTGCCACAAATGTGGGAAGCCCGTTTATTTTGGTTAGTAATTTATTCTAATATTTTAACTCGATTCATGTGACCTTTAATATTTATAGTTTTCTTCTTTCACACAAATAATTTATATGAGAAAGATAAAATATTATTTTATGTCAATTGTTTTAATTGAGTATTTAGCTTTTGTCAAAAAATCGTATATTCTTTTACATTATTAGTAACTGTAATTTGTAATAAAATTGATAATAAGATAAGAATTATCTTAATAGCGGAGCGAAAACAATCATTGGGGTATGATTGGCATCCAGAATGTCTGCGTTGTGAAGAGTGTGGAAAACGGTTGAATCCTGGTCAACATGCTGAGGTTATATTTATAAATCTTCTGAATATTCCAACAGTAAAATAAATTTACAAATTTTAGTTTATATCTAACATATAATTAAAATTGTAGCATAAAGGAGTACCATATTGCCATGTGCCTTGTTATGGTGCCCTTTTTGGACCTCAGCTTTTTGGACATGGCACAAGAGTTGAATCTCATACAAGTTTTGGTAAAAAGGAATCTCGTTCTTCTTTGCCAAGGTTAAATACATTGTTTTAAATTTTTTATTGAAATGAAAGTATTAATAAGAATTATTTTTATTTAATAGTTTAATTACTTTTGTATGTCAAAATTATAAATGAGTTTCAATTAATTTAATGAAGTGAAGTATTCTTTTTAGATCACATTTAGAATCAAAATTAAAGGTTTTTAACCAGTATTACGAAGGAAAAAGTGGTGGCATTAGAAGTCGAGAGGTATATTTAGAAAGTAAATGTTAATTTAATTATAAGATTGTCATTTAAAAATAATTTAATTATTTAGGTGAATGGTCGTTTAATATTAGAAGGTGCTTTAAGAATTTATTGGGGTGTACGTGGTGTTATACACTTGAAAGAAGATGATGACCAACGTACTGTTGTAACAGCACGGCATCGAAATTCTTGCAGAAGAAGTTATGCTGGAAGGATAGAGAATGAAGAAAGTAAAATTGAAGACTCCAAAAATTCATCATTATCAGATACTCAATTAGAAATTGAATCAAACGCATCAGTTCCAGCCTCACCAGATCATATAAAAAGCCTTACACTTCCAATGAAACTGGATGTGGAAAAAATAGATTGGGATGAATTAGATGAATTGCTAAAGGTTGAAAAAAAAGTTGAAGATGGAGACAAACTTTATCAAACTATGCCGAAAAGTCTTCCATCTTTAAGCTCACATTCCAATGTTGTCACTTCACCTACATCAGTAGTAAACCCAATTATAAATATTTCAGAACCAAATAATCCTAGCACAGAAATACATAACAGCAAAATCAAAGACAATAGTGTTAATAGTACACCAACTCATAGTATAAGCAGCTCGTCTAATACAGATACTCCAAATTATCAAGGAACTCCAAACAAAACTAGTGCTTTACGTAGAGTTGAATATTTTGATAGCTTAGACAAAAATACAATTAGTAATCAATCTATAAGTGATGAAGATAGTTGGATAGAAAAAGGCTTGAATCGTTCCATGTCAGGACCTGATTGCTTACAAAGGCACAGAACTGATAGTGATACAGATTCTGTTAATTCTTTACATTTTCGAGATGATGATAATATGACAATGTCAACTGATAGTGGATTGGAGGTAATTTACAATAAGATGATAATAGGTTAAGAAAACAACAAATTTATATGAATATATTATGATTTTCATAATTAAATTTTCTTTGATATTTAAATATTTAATAATTTTTAAATGCAATATTTTTTATAAATATTGTCATTTATTTTGTTGTGTAAAACAATTACTGATGTAAAAAATAAAATTGTTGATTAAAAATTTTTTTGATCTATAGTTAGATGGCGTTATTTTACGACGTAAGCAAGGTTCAACAGCAATTAGACGGAGACCTGGAGCAAGGCGACAATCTCGTAATCGTCTCAGAAGACGCTGCTCTATTAATGGACATTTTTATAATCGTGAAACAAGTTTCTTTACTCCTCCACATGGATCACAAATGTCCGTTTGGGTGACAAGTCTCGTGAGTACTCAAGAGGTGATTAATCTTATGCTTGACAAATACAAAGTAGATGCCAAATCGGAAAATTTTGCACTATTTGTAGTTCGAGACAATGGAGGTAAAATGTTTTTAAACGTTCATTTTTATATTGATAAATATTTGTGCAGCGTTATAAATAAGAGTAAAAAAACACTAATACATATATTTCTATTATAATCTATTTTCTTATGAACAGAGCAACGACGATTAAGAGAAGACGAGTATCCCTTAGAAGTTCGAGTAGTTTTAGGACCTCATGAGAACATAGCTCGACTATTTCTGGTTGATAAACTTTCAACTCCAGAAATTAGTTCTGATGTTGCTCAATTTCTTAATTTATCTTTAGCGGAATGCCAGAATATTTTGCAACGTTATCATTTTGAAGAAGAACGACAAATACTTGTTTTAAAAGAAAAGTAAGCATTATAAATTATGAATTCAATCAGTTCTTATTATTAAAACTAATGGTTACTTTTTAGATATAAAGAAATGCGTCGTAGAATAAAGCAACGTATGGAAGATTTAAAAGTTCGTTTGTGAAACAAAAAGCAGCTAGTTATGTTTATTAAGTGTCAATTTTTTTTATAAGAATTTATATAAAATGATCGTTACATAATTATTAACACCGATTTTTTGATTAATTCGTAAACGAATTACATGTCACAAATCATATTTGTAGTTAATGTGTAAGTGTTTAATTAACTCCGTTAGATTTGAAATTGACTCAAATTTTCAAGGAGTTGAAAAATAACATTTTTACAGAAATTTTCATATTATTCTGTATTGTAATAGAATTTTGTAGCAAGTTAATGCTTCTAGTGGTAGCGGGCTACTGCCACCTTTTGCGTTAAGACTTTATTATTGTGCAAAGACTGATTTTAAAATACTTTATATTCATTTTTTATCTGTTTATAGTTGACAAAAATAAGAATTGCTTATTCTAATTAATATGTCAATCTGAGCTTTTTCAAACAATTTGTTACTATGTTTGATACTAACTTTTTATATCTATAAATAAAAATAAAGCAGAACTCTTATTGGTGCTATAATAATTTAAATTACAGTTTCTTTATGATTCTATTCATTTATATCAGAAAATTAAAAACAATCACATTGTTATTTTATTATTATATTCAGATCTCTTAATGTTATAACGATTATACTTGTGGCATACATCAAAAGTTTTAATATTTATCTTAACTTATGTAACAGAATATAATTTATTAAAGCAATGAAGTAACAATTACAAATGGGACAATTTCAGTCCAATATAATGTATTTAATATGTGTAATTATTTATTTCACATATTTTCAATACAAATATTTGTCAGACTAATTAGAATGGAAATACAAATATTTCAGAAATTCTTAGTAATAACATCTAAATAACATGATCCATGACAAATAACAGAAGGACAAATGTACAACAAAATAATGTTTCAATTAATTAAAATCTAAATCCGGTTTATATGACTATAGAGATATATTAAATCAATTTATAATTGAGAGAATAATAAAATGATACCGTTCTTTAACTTCAAATTTCATTTCACACCTTTTCCATAACATGCATATAAAATTCTAAATAACAGGGATGAATAATGTTTATTATTGTCTATCATGATATTTTCTCTTATTTAATTCGATTGAATTATTATCGGTTTCTAGTTAGACATCTTTAACAGCTTCATAATATAAATACACGCATTTCTTCAATTATGTACTATAATTGCCACTTTACCGATGAATAATATTAGTAGAGCAGTGATAATAGGAAGAGATCGCAGATGCAGCTTGTGTGCAGAGTTCGGTCGCTGTGTGTGTATTAGTTTATCTGTAGGAATATTTATAGTGAAACACCTTTTTCCATATTGGTGAAAACGTAATGGCCGATTATCGAAACCAACGCGCGGCTGTAAAATTTGTTTGTATAACGTGTATATGTAAAACATGTTTTGCACATAGAAAGAATTGTACCAAATTTATCTCCCGTCATTTCACAACCGAGCGCACACCGCTCTTAGGTTTTGACCAAAAATGGCATGACACGAATCATTCACTCCTTCCCCGCCCCTACTCATCGAATCTGGCCCCCTGTGATTGCTTGTTGTTTCCCAGATTTAGAAAGGAAATAAGAGGAAAGCGTTCTATCATTACAGAGAAGGTAAAACAGAAATCACAGAAAGGACTGAAAAACATCCCGGTAAATGAATTTAAAAAAATGTTTGGAACAATGGAAGTATCGTTTGCAGAAGTGCATTATGGCCAAGAAAGAATACTTTGAAAGTGATAAAAATTTGGTGTACAAATATTAATAAATAGAGAATTTATGACGAATTTCTTGATTTTTTGGGCCCCCCACGTATACTTTATATGTACATATTAGAATATTTTGACACATACTAATGGATAATTTATACATAGAATATTTCACACGTACTAATGGATCAATATATACTTTAAAAATTGAGCAGCTGTCACAGATTCATGAAAAGGAAATGAAAAAGTCAAACAAAGAAATAAAAAATTAAGGCAAAGGCATTAATACTAATATCTTGGATACTATTCTCAAAGTTGGGTATGACCGTTCAAATGACTAACCTGGTATCGATAGTTTAAACTGATTATCTTTAGTTCGATATAATTCAAGTTGCCACCTGCTTTCCGCTAGTGGAACTACTACGCGCACGATATACAGAGTGGACGCTGAACACGATTTATTATCCCCACCAAATTATAATACACTACCTATAATATATGCGTGCAAAATTTATTGATGAAAGTAAGACGATTTTTAACAAAAAACATAGCCTATGTCCTTCAGAAGATAATATAGTATGTATATATATATATATATATATATATATATATATATATATATATATATATATAAGTTCAGAGCAATCGGTTCAATAGTTATTTTGTTTATCGTGCACAAGCAAAAACACGCTTTGTCTTTATAAATTAGTTTGAGTATGATATGGTGATATGGTGATATGTTTAGAGCATATCGATTGCTTATGTTTTAGACAAAAAGCCCGATACTGAGCGTACTTATTTTAAATATGAGGGGTGTACATAAAAAATTTTCCAATTTTTTCAATCATGAAAACACTTAATTCTGAAAAAAATCTCATAATATTTTATTCCCAGTATTGACCATTAAATTCTACATTTCTCATCCATCTTTCAGACAAATTATGAATACCATCCTAAAAAAATATTTTTGTTTCGAGATAAATTATTCGACGAGCTAGTTTTCTAGTGCTTCAAATTGACAAAATACAGCTCTATAAGTAAGTGACCTATCCGTACGAAGAGGTGATAGTTAAATGCAGCGAGGTCTGAAGAATACAGCGGGCGCAATAACAGCCCAATTAAGTGCTTTCATTGTGTCCTTCACTGATTCAACGATATGAGACGTCACGTTGTCATATTATAAGATAACTTTGCCATGTATTAGGGGCCATTCTGGTTGTTTTTCGATCAGCGTATGATTCAAGTAGATGATTTGTTGTCGGTAACAATCGTTATTCACCGTTTTACTAGATTTTAATGACTCGTAGTACTGTCTTATGGCCAAAGCCGTTTGGCTTTGCAGCCAAAGAGCTGGCTTTACAAGGCAAAGCCACGATTTCTTTAACTTCGAATTTTTAAAAAATAAATTTTTTCGTCAGTAGGTAGGTTATAGGCATACTGGCACATAGGCATTTTGGCACCAGCAAAACTGTGCCAGAACGTATACATTCATTCTGGCACACTCCCACTCCTCAAAATTGTACCAGTATCCCGTCCGACGTCACACCGACGAATTACTCAAGGTGCCTTTCGAATCGAGCAGTGCCTGGAGGAGCGGGCAGTGCGCCTTGAAATGTGCCATTATGCCTACAGCTATTAATTCTACTTTTTAGTTGCTTTTTTTCTGTTGGTTGCTAATGGAGGACTAATAGAATAATTTCAAGAGTTTCGGATTGTAATATTATCCATTGGCTATTTAAATAATCTTTCTCCCATCTCCACTTATTGGATTTCCCGTCCAACGTCACACCGACGAATTACTCAAGGTGCCTTTCGAATGCCTGGAGGAGCGGGCAGTGCGCCTTGAAATGTGCCATTATGCCATAGCTTTTAGTTTTACTGTTTTATTTGTTTTCTTCTATTTTCTTCTATTGTGTTCTACCAATAACAAAATTATGACCATGCCATTGGCATTGAGAACATAAGTTGCAAAAACGTTCCACATACGCTTTTAATATGGTGTAAGATTCTATGCATATTGGTGACGCTTACTTTCGAAAAATTTATTTTGTATATTTTCAGTCTACGAGACTCTTAGGAAACTTTTATAGTTTTTTTTTTTATTACACTTGAAGTACTATTTTCGGCTATTTAAATATGATTTCCGTGATCTCTACGAATGCATCCCTAATGAATGATATGCGGTCAATTAATAACGAAATTATAGCCATGCCATTGAAATTGAAGTTGTTTTCATGCTGAGAACATAAGATGTGAAAACGTTCCACATACTCTCTCAATATGGTGTAAGATTCTTTGCATATTCGTGACGCTTGTGTTCGAAAAATTTGATTTTATATCTTTTCAGTCTACGAGACTCTTAGTAAACTTTTATAGTTTTTTTATTAAACTTAAATGACTGGTTTCGACTATTTAAATATGATTTCCACGAACTCCACGAATGCTACTCTAATGAACGATATAACAAAATGATTACCATGCAATTAACATGTAGGTTTTTTCGTGATGAGAACGTTCTACATACTCTCTTACAAGTTTATTTTGTATATTTTCACTCGACGAGGCTTTTTTTCTTGTAGCTATATAGCATTGGAAAACTCATCATTCCCAGACCCATTTCCACTCGAAAGAAAAGTGAGAGTGACCCCCCCCCCTCTATGGATACAAGACCGCATGCGTGCGCTAGGGGGGAAGGAGGGTAGTGAGCGTGCCCGCTACACAGGTATACGGATTTATGACTTTGATAATCAGTTTACTGCTACCGGTTATAGGTGTTTAGATGTTTATTATTATAGGGAGGAAGAGGTTTATGAGGAAACCGAAAGCGAGAAATCCTTTTCCACATCTCTCATTTGCTTTTATAGTGTCTCCGAAATGACCTTATTGTTGACCATGATTTTTTATCGTGTGGAGATGAAATAGAGTCTATGTAAATCGAGATAGATGAGTGGGAATGGGAAATGAATTTTTTGCGATGTTAGTTTCGTATTATTTGTAATTTTAAGAAGGGATTGGGAAGGGAAAGGCTAAAATTGGAAACTTAGTCAACCAATGAGAAAACATTTTTTTGAGCTATGGAAAATGAAGGAGGAGATTTTTTGAACCAATGAGAGAAGGCTTTTCCTTCCTCTGCTACTTTGAAATTGCTTTAAATACCGCGGAGGAAAGCTGCTTTTGGTCATCTTCCTACAGTTTCCTTCATCATCAAAATGAGAGTAGAAGCAGGAAAAATTGTCGGCAAGACGATGGGTAAACAAACGCCACCATTCTCGCAGAAGGTGCCGCGAAAGTCGGTGACGAAAATTCATCGTCTATTCGGCTCCTCGGAGAAGACGCATCGGCATCAAAAAAGTTCTTTGGAATTGTCCCTCGAAAAATTGGAGGCAATGGTGGCGTGCTTAAAGTACGCCGTGAAGATCGAGAAGTCTCTGGACTCATTTAAGTGTAAGTTAAAATTTTCTTTATTTATTTCATTCATTGTTTCTTTTAATTTATTTATTTCATTTTATTCATTATTTATTTCATTATTATTTATATTTATTATTTAATTCATTTCTTTTATTATTTATTTTAATTTATTATTATTTATGATTATTTATTTTGTTATTTATTTTATTATTTATTTTTATTTAATTTCATTCTATATTTCATTCTATATTTCATTTTGTAAATTATTTCAATTTATTTATTTTGGATCTTTTTTTCTATTTATTTGTTAAATTCTATCTAGATTTTTTTTATATTTATTTGTTGATTTATATTTTAATTTATTTCATTATTATTTTAATTTATTGATTTTAATTATTGTTTATTTGAATTTATTTATTATTTATTGTAATTTATAATTTATTTAATTTCGTAATTTATATTCAGTTCCAGATGTCACAGAGTTGGCTAAATATTTTCCAATAAAAAATGAGCAGAAGGCGACCACATCTATATCGCAAAGATTTAGCCGCAGTAGGAGTCGTAGCTGCAGCAGTAGTAGCAGTTGCAGCAGTCGCAGTAGCCGTAGCAACAGTATATCAACAATTACAGACGAAAGTGAAAAGGAGAAAACAAAAATCATTTCTGAGGAAATCATACTCTCATAGAGAAAATAAAAAAAAATTTATATAATAAAAATAATAAATAAAAATAAATATTTTTTTTAATATTCATTCACCTTCCTTAATCACATAGTATTTATAATATAATTATATATATTAAATAAGTGAAAAATATAAAATTAAAATTTTAGAATGTAATTATTAATATACTTTTACAGTATTGTAATAAATAAAACAATATTTAAAGGAAACTGTTTTTTTTCATATCGAAAAACCTATCCCTATTCTCATAATTTATAATAATGTATATGATTAACAAATATATTTAAATTTTTTTATGGTTTTATTATAAATTTTATTTATTAATATTTTTTTATGTTAATATACAATTTATTATGTAGATAACTTTTTTATGAATATATTGTTGGTAATATAAATTCATATTATTGAAAATTAATAAAATTTTAATCAAATATATATTTATTGTCATGAAAGGAAAATTATTTAAAGTCATGATTTGATTTATAAATTCATTTTATTAATAATATTTTTTATAGTAATATACATTTCATTATATTCTTATCCAATTTCGTCTCATCCATTCTTTCCACTCAAATAATTTTGTAACCATGTGCGTATTATCAAGACGTTACAGATGGCACACATTGGTAAATGTCTCATACACAATTGATGGTTTTCACACAGCACATATGAACCTTCACTCTGCATTGATTGTAATGAAGGACAATGCAATTCCTCCACATCCGATATAATTCTGGAATTAAATTTTTTTTTTTAGAAAAAGTATGAAAAAGTATGAAAAAGTATGAAAAAGTATCATAAAAGATGAAAAAGTATGAACAAAAAAAAAAATAATATATGAATATATATATATATATATATATATATATATATATATATATATACATCAAGATGATTGTAAAAGTATAAAAATTACTTACATATTTGGTAGAAAGTTTGATAACCATTCCTTCTTGTCTCGCCCCTTCACATACAATTTTTGCACTCCAGTGCAACAAATGTCTAATGTCCTTTTGAGTCGGTGATAAGGAATATCTCCAGAATCCCATTCAATTCCATGATATTCACGTTGCAGCCAGTTTACTGTTTTTTTTTCACTCCAAGTCAATTCGCTCCATGGAAATTGTGACTTAAAGAGGTACACGGAGGGCAGTGCACCTTTTTCTAAACTTTCAGCAAACTATATTTTTTAAAAATAAAGCTTTGCGGGCCACTTGTTTGGAATCCCTGTATGTAACAGAGAAATACTTTATCTTCCGGACATTTCAAGATTATTTTTCTAAAAACTACCTTATATTGTCGTACTCTTGACATTATGCACTTCTATACACTTATTTTAGAAGCTGGAGTGATGACAAGAAATGTAAAGTTTCGTGCTCACATTCTCATTTTATATCAAGATTCTCCGCCTCCCGAAATTAGCTCCTCTTTTACGATTGTTTGAGTAAAAAAACATCAATATAGGTGCGTCTGGGTGAAGGAAGGTCTGTTTATTTAGTTTGAACTTTGATTAGAGGGAACGCTTATGCTTGTATGTAGGAGAGGGAACGCAATGATCTGATTGGACGAACGTAATCGAAGACATTCATGTTGTCCTACCTCTCACACAGAAATCACTTTCCCAATTGGTTGCTAAAAAAGACAGGTGATGGTCTGTGATGATGAACTGAAAGGTTGATGTTCGATTGGCGGCAAGACGATATATCCCTCTTCCCAATTTTAAAGCACAGTTTAGTGTTTTCATCACATTCAATATTTTCCGTTCACCTCTGATTTCCCCTTCCTCTTCTTTACTTTCTTTTAAAAGAGGCCAATTTTCTTGAAAGAACACACTCGCTACAACGCAGTCACATAAGTCCAGTTTAAGTTTTTCTCTTTTGTGATTCTCTTAATTTTTTTTGTCTAAATTTATATCGCAGTAAAGAAGTTTGTTGGTGACTTTATTCTTTTTTTACTAGTTTAACAGTAAACATAAAAGTGAAAATGGCTTCAATTGCATCTATCGAACGTCTTGTGCGAGTTTACCGTGGAATTTTAGAAACTGTGCACATGTGCAGTAAAGATTATATTCGTTATTGGCTAGCTACGGCTGATTTATCCATAAAGGAAGTAAGGGAAAAAATGGAAGACTTTAATCTTTCTCGAGGAGAAAAGCAAAAGTGATCCACTTGCTTTGTTAACATTTCGTGTATACAAGCAGGACTTGAATGGCACCTTCATCATGGAGGAAGTCTTAACTCTGACGAGACAGAAGCTGAGGTGAATGGCGAGATGTCCAATTTGCGTTTAAAAATCGAATTAGGTCTGGTGTAGTTGTAAATTTGAATCATGTAGACATTCTCAGGTTCTTAACTGACGCAGAAAAGATCTTTCAAAATAAGGTGAAAGCATGCTTAGAAGAATTTAGTGCAATCAAAGTAAATTCTGATTTCATGTCACAGTTCGCCGTACAGAAAAATGGTGAGGAATTGACGGATATGAAATATTTTACGACACAGAGTGCTACAGTTTACCTGTCCACCGATTTACTGAAATGGTTTGAGGAATATATTAGGAATCCTCTTCTTGCACATTTGGAAGAGTTTCAGGAAAAGGATTCAGGATGGACCTTGAAAAGTATTATAAGTTTATGCATCAACATGAAAAAATTTTCTCCACACAAGGGCAGATCACATATACCTCTTCCGAAGTTCATAATATCCAAAAAGGCATGTGTTAATGTTCGTAATAGTGATAATCATTGCTTTAAATATGCTATACTTTCAGCTTTATATCCTAATGTAATTAATCCTCAAAGGGTCCAGAATTATTATCAGTATACGAGTGAATTGAACTTTGGTGATATTGACTTTCCAGTTAAACTGAAAGATGTTGCAAAATTCAAAAAATTAAATATTATTTCTGTAAATGTGTATATGCTTAGAAAGATTGGACAGAAATATGAGGTAGCACCTTGCCACATTACATCCAATAAGAAGGAGAAACATGTAAACCTTCGCCTCATTCAAGATTACTACATCGATGAATTCGAAGAAAATAATATTCATGATAATAATGCTAGCTCGCCGAAATACCATTATGTTTGGATTAAAAGTTTGTCCAGACTTTTAAGCTCACAACTGAATAAAGCCCATGCAAAATCATTTCATTGCGAAAGATGTTTACAAATTTTTTATAATGAAGAGAAGCTGAAAAATCACGAATACTATTCTAAGAATGTGAGCGAATGCAGAATCAATTTGCCAAATAATTCCAATAACATTCTTAAATTTGAAGAACATAAAAAGAGTGAGAAAGTGCCATTTGTCATTTATGCAGATTTCGAATGTCTGTTGCAGCCTTCTCAAAATGAGAACGCTTTTCAGCGTCACGAAGCATATAGCATTGGATATTATTTAAAATGTAGTTATGATGACAAATTGTCGGCTTACACATCGTATAGACAGAAGAGTACAGATGACGAGACACCTGCACAGTGGTTTGTTCGTAAACTCATATCCATTGGAGAGCATATCGATCGACTCTATAAAAACCAATGAAACTGACTGATTGTGAAGAATTACAGTTTCGATGGTCGTCTGTTTGTCATATATGTGGCAATAAATTTGAAAAGGATCAACTTCCTGTACGAGATCATTGCCATCTTACAGGACGGTATGTTTATTAGATTATTTTATAATTTATTCAATATTTTAGATAAAAAGAAAAAAAAACAATAATTTTTTTCTCTTCAGTTTCAGAGGAGCAGCTCATAATTCATGTAACTTGAATTATAAAGACTCGAGGTTTATTCCTGTTATTTTTCATAATCTTTATTATGACACATACTTTACTTTAAAAGAAATTGGTACGTTTTCGTTGATGAAAGGTCGAGTTTTTATAATACCCCACAACAAAGAAAAGTATATTTCATTTACAAAGTTCATAGATGGTTGTGATGTGAGTTTTAAATTTATTGATTCTTGGCGATTTTTACCATCATCTTTAGAAAAATTAGCATCATATCTACAAAATGTACCATTAGCTGTAAAGAAATTTGAATTAGATGGATTTTCAAATGAAAATATTTATTTTCTTAGGCGGAAAGGTATATTTCCATACGATTTTGTAGATGGATTAGATAAATTAAACTGTACAAAACTGCCAGACAACAATGAATTTTATAACCAAGTAACCGATTGACATATTACCGATGAAAACTACATGCATGCTGTTCAAGTATGGGATAGATTCAATATCACAACTTTAGGAGAATATTCCGACTTATATTTAAAAACAGATGTTTTCCTGTTAGCTGATGTTTTTGAAAGTTTTCCAGAAACATCTATTGAAGCCTACGGCTTATGCCCTGCTCATTTTTATACAACTCCCGGCTTGACATTTGCAGCAGCTCTTAAAATGACAAAAGTTGAATTGGAACTTCTAACAGATATCGATATGTTATTATTCATCGAATCAGGCATTCGAGGAGGAATAAGCCAGTGCTGTAATCGATATGTGAAGGCAAATAATCCGTACATGGGTTCGTCATACGATAAAAATAAGAAAAAAACCCACTTTTATATTATGATATTAATAATTTATATGGATGGTCGATGGCACAACATCTGCCAACGGGAAAATTTAAATGGATTGACTATGAATCCAATCCAGATTTTTTCAATGCTCCAGCAGATTCAGATATAGGCTATATTGCTGAGGTATATTTAGAGTATCCTGAAGAAATTCACGATGAACATCGTGATTTACCTTTCTGCGCGGAGCATCGTACACCTCCAGGCTCATCGCAGAAGAAACTTCTCACTACTTTGGACGATAAGAAAAGATATGTTATTCACTACCGAACACTCAAACAGGCACTGGATAATGGTCTTCGGCTAAAAAAGGTATATAGAATTTTGAGTTTTGAGCAAAAACCATGGCTTAAACCATACATAGAATTTAATACAGAAAAGAGGAAACGAGCAAAGAATGAATTTGAAAAACTCTTTTACAAAGTTTTAATTAATGCAGTTTATGGAACATGCATCGAGAGAGAAAGATCTCGTGTGGATGTACGATTAGTGAATAAATTTACAGATCGATATGGAGCAGAAGCACGTATAGCTTTACCCAATTTTCATAGCTGTGCAATTTTCAATGAAAATTTGGTTGCTATATAGCTCAAAAAGACAAGTGTTACAATTAAAAAACCTATATACGTTGGTCTTTGCATTCTTGACTTATCGAAGATACTAGTTTATGATTTTCACTACTCTTATATGAAAAAGCGAGTGGGAGAAAAATGTAAACTGCTATATACTGACACCGACAGTTTAATATACCAAGTGGAAGACATTGATATGTATAAAATTATGAAAGAAGATATTCACAAATTTGATACTTCGGACTATGATGAAAATAATCCGTATGGAATACCTCGATCAAATAAAAAAATACCAGGATTAATGAACGACGAATGTAATGGAAAAATTATGATGGAATTTATTGGTTTACGGAGCAAAATGTATAGTATTTTAGTGGATGGAGGAGAAATAGTACAAAAAGCTAAAGGTATAAAATCGAATGTTGTAAAGAAGACAATTACATTTGAAGATTATCGAAAATGTCTTGATGACCTCGTCATTATACATAGCGAGCAGTGTAACATCCGTTCTAAATTACATATAGTATATATTGAAAAATAGAAAAAAAATTGCTCTAAGTCTATATGATGATAAAAGATTCTTACTAACAAATAGTACAGATACTTTACCGTGGGGGCACAATAGAATTATGGAAGAACAGATGGCACAAGCTGCATGTGAAATAGAGAGGGAAAAATTAAACGAAGCAAATCATCCAAAAGAGGGAGACATCGAGATAAAGAACGCTTACAAAGAGACTAATGAAAGAACAGTTGGAGTGGGGATAGATAGTGATGTAGGAGAACTAAGACATGAAGTCAGTAATGAATCTAGAGTGACCTGTGTAAAGGTGCATGCAGAAGAGAGGGGGATTATCGAAACCAATGAAAATAGAGTGACACGAGAGGAGGTAACGCTTTATGGCAATGAAGGCGAATCAATCACCATTGAATATGATGTATCACTTGAAGTAATGAACAAATGGAATCCTGAAGAAATTTTGACAATTCTGGAGGGGATAAGCTCAATAGAAAGGGAAAAAGTTGAACTGGGGAATAAGCTATATGAAGAGACCGATGTTGATGAAGAGTTCATTCGAGCAGTTGAAGAAGTCGAACGAAACTACTCACCTCCTCAAAAGAAAACAAGACTCTACTAATTCTCAAGGTAAAATTTAAGTTTATATTCTCTAAAAAAGAATAAACAAAAAATTATATTCATAATTTTAATTTATTCATTTCTTTTTGTTATATAGAATGGATCTAGCTACTCTAAATAAAATTGCCGAGAGCGAGTTCCTGCCGACGAAGAAATGTACAGAATTGGAGAAAAATAAGCAGTATATGGCAACTGCTCTCAAGCTAGTTAACACTCGATATGGTGCGAAAATTGTAGCAGATCTTGACGATAGGTTTCAAATATTTTTACCACAAAAGATATCGTCAGCAATATTAAAGGACCAAGAATTTTTCGAAAATCTAGCAGATACTGCAAATAAATGATGTTTATTTTTACTTTATCAACGCGGAAGTTGCTTTAAATTTGATAAATGTACTTCTTAAGAAAGAATGCAATAAATATATTTCATGTTAAAAAAAAATCATTTATTTTTCAAATAATGATATACATGTATGCATAATAATTACATAAATAAATCAGATTATAAAAATATTGCAATGTTGTTTTCTTATTTACTGAAAAACTAATGTCCGTAAACCTATTCTTACATAAATTAGTATTATTTATTAATTTGATTTATAACATAATTAAATTAAAAAACTTCATTTTTATCTATCCAACTATTATGTTCACTACTGAATCCTAGCCACTTTACGTATATGCGATTACCACTTTTCTTGTTATTGTAAAAATTTCAGATGACCAGTTTGGTGTATATCCTTTTTCAAAAATATTTTTTATTTTACTTATTCGTACATTATCTCCTACTTTGTATTTTGCTTTTTGCATATTCATATTTTCGATTGGAAAATGCTTCTTATCTCTTCTGCATTTCTTTTGGTTACATTTGAAGGCTCAATTCCCATTGTTCGATACTTTTTTAAATTATAAACTTCGAGTAAATCTGGTAGGATATCCATCCATTTATAGTTTCCCTGCTTACTGAATTGTATCCACATTGCATTTTTTAACGTTCTATTAATCGTTCACATATGCTTGCATGAAGATTACTGTGCGAAGAATATAGATTTATTTTATACTTTTTCATGAGATTTTGAAAGTGAGAATTGTAAATTCTTTTCCTTGATCAGTTTGTAGATTAGATGGTACTCTTCCTTGTTTCAATATCTCATTCATAGCCTTAGTAACATCATTGCCACTTTTTGACCTTACTGGAATGGCCCATGCAAATTTTGAAAATAAATCAATGACAGTGAGTAAATAACGAAAACCTTTATTGTCCTTCCAGAAGGAATCATTTCTACAAGATCAGCCTGCCATGTCTCATCTATTGCACGTATATCATATTTTCTCTTCGCTCGTATCTACGACGTGCTGGTTTATTATGCAACTCTTCAACCACTTTTTCTCGGTACATATGTTTTTTCAATCTCTTTATAATATTATTTGTGTTTTTAACAAGTTCCATTACGTTCTCTTTCAAATTATCATATTTTTTAATAAGATCCCCCAGTTTTGCTTCTATGGACAAGCGAATACCTTCATGCCTTTGTTCACAATCTTGAACGTATTTAAGCGATTCAGAAATTTCAAATGATAACACATCTACTTGGGTCTTTAGTGCTATATTCAAATTTTCACGCTAATTGCGTCATTTTCTTCTTTAGCTTCCCCAATATTACAAAGTCGTTTACTTTCGATATTATAATTTCCATCCAATGTAGTACTGAAGCCAATACCTGGAGGGCCTCGACTCCCTTTCGAGACCTCTAACGTTCTTCGAAACACGTCAAGACTCATGTTGCTACTGATGAAATCGTCTATGAACGTATCAATATATGTATCTTATTTCGCGTAATTCTTCAATAATGGATTGAATTTCATTGACGTGATTGTTATTTCCAGCGGATTATTCGGCAGTTAGTAATTTTAGTCTCTCAACAAGCTCATTCGGATCATCCCAGTATACTAGCTCTATTGAAGAATTTTTCTTTGCTATTTATATTTAGATAAGATTGCTCCTCCTCCCTTTTTGTAGCGAGTAGCACTGTTGCGAAACATCGGTGCAATGATGTTGAGATATTTTTGACTCTTCGATGAGCGTATAGATCCATCTTTGCTATGTTTTTTTCCGGCGAGCACTTGTTGCTTTCCAGAATACTGCGATAATTCTCACGATCTGCTGAACTTATCAGTGTGTCATCTGGTTCTTTTTTATGAGTAGCTCTATTAGTCCATTACTTTTAGGATAAGTTAAATCTTTCACTTTATTTATTATCATCAAATTTAATTTCAGAATCACCAAGGCATGTATGCTCCTGCAATATTTCTTACTCCATATATGTTATCAATTTACTGCGGCTTGATCTAAAATATTGGTTTTATCACTGTCTTCGTACATCGGGTTTAAATGTTGAATTCATCATTGAGTTGTCCAATGAGGCAAAATCATGATCGGAATCAAAATCTTTTATGGAAGCTGAGCGAATATTATTATCTAACATAAAACTTAATTTTTTTCGAGATGTAGTTGGCTTTTTAATCCTGTAAATCATCCGAAATGTATCACCTACAACTTTTTCGAGATTCTCTCTCTCCTGTTTCATAGTGCCGACTTTTTTCTAATGGCTTTACGAGCTTGCAAGAGCTCGCTAAGGATATTTTTTTCTTTTTCAAATTCCGACATGATGTCGTGTTGCTCTGTAAAATTGAATTAAGTCATTAAGATTTTTTTAATTTCTTTTTATTGCAAAGCAGTCAAAACCTTTTCTGTATCTTCCATTATCCATCGCTCTATCTTTGTCAATAACAACAAATCCATATTTATCATTTTTCCAGTATTCAGAACAAAGATTTCGAAAGTCGTTAAAAGTCAGATCAGTATTGACATGATCATCATAAATATGTTTTAAAATCACATCATCTTGGCGATAAATTACTAACATATTAATATTATCTCTAATAAGATGTTTTGGAATATGAGCATATGATTGGCATAGGTAGAAGCAGTCTACACTTTTATGTCTCCCCATGCAGAAAAATGCTCTCACGTTATCCTGCCTCTCACAAGCTACATCATCAAAAATCATAATTAAATTGGGCAATACTTCATCTGGTGATATTACAGATTCATGTTTACTAAACGGCAGATATGTCACACCTTCAATAGGTTCTAAAATTTTTTGCAGAAATTGATACTTTGTCTGATTTAACCATTTTGAATAAACATACACATTCTCGAATCTAAGACCGTTGGGATGAGTGATTAAAGCTAATAAGCTATTTGTTTACCCGCAGTTTGATGGGCCGCAGAATACTGCTCGTATACTATCTGGTAGTAACTCTCCATGCTGCCTTTTCCTTTTTTTCTCGATTCGAAAATCAAAGTTGGTGATGGGGAGTTTGATTGTTTGTTCAGTGAAATCCATCTTCCCGTGACTGAGTCAAATATATCATTGAACGATGAAAATATATAAATGCATGTTTTATTGTTTTTTAAAAGCAGTTATAAAATAGTAGTCGAAGATGATTGTTCATAAATCTCGAAAACAGTCGAAACGTGTCGGAAGATTACTCGATAGAGTAATCAACAATTTACCGTTTGAAATGCATCTTCCTGGATATCAATACTGTGGTCCAGGAACTAAATTAATGAAGCGAATAAAAAGAGGTGATCTAGGAATTAATCCGCTTGATCAGGCATGTAAAGAACATGACATGCAGTATGCCAATAAAAACAGTAATCGTAATATTGCCGATATGAAGCTTGCTGATTAGGCTTGGCAGCGGGTTAAAGCAAATGATTCTACTCTTGCTGAGAAAGCCGCTGCTCTAGCTGTTGCAAGTGCTATGAAATTAAAGGCAAAAACTGGAATGGGACTAAAATTCAGCAAGTTGGTTACGGCAGCGAAAAAATCATTAAAAGCAAGCAAAAATTCGCACAAAGTCATTCAATCTGCATTAAAGGGTGCTCGTCAAGCTGTTAATAACAATGGTGGAAAAAAGAAAGTTATTGTTCCACGTGTTCTACCACTTCCATCTAAAATTGGTGGAGTTCTTCCATTTCTTTTACCACTATTTGCAGGACTCAGTGCAACTGGTGCTCTAGCAGGAGGTGCTGCTGGAATAGCAAAAGCAGTAAATAGTGCTAAAGCTGCACACAAAGATTATGAAGAAAGTA
The DNA here is from genome assembly GCA_018907035.1 of Sycobia sp. Sy_11. NCBI lineage: Eukaryota > Metazoa > Arthropoda > Insecta > Hymenoptera > Epichrysomallidae > Sycobia > Sycobia sp. Sy_11. The sequence goes on along the minus strand of JACCIC010000099.1, from coordinate 50 downwards.
AGCGACATAATAAGATGATGGAAGCTATTGCTTTAGGTAAAAGTCTCATC
>JACCIC010000098.1:2032500-2060135 GCA_018907035.1 Sycobia sp. Sy_11 | reverse complement strand
TTGTACCAAGAAAGAGCGACTCCTCCTTTCGGCTTTGCTCGTTATTCGATTCTCGTGTAATAATCAAAATTTGAGAGACAGTTATGGATGGAGAGAGAGAGAGAGAGATAGAGAAAGGGAGGAGACATCGAGGGTCATTATAACGATAATGTACAAGCTCAATTGGTACGCTAATTAATGAACTCTCGATGGGCAGCGCCGAGTACCCCCGCCGTCCCGTTGCCCCATTTCCAGCGTCTCGAACGACATGTCGAAATCGTCTCATATACGCGTATGATATTATATGTATATATATATATATATATATATATATATATATATATATATATATATATATATATATAAATCATACGATCTTCCACGATCTAAAGATACGCGACCCTCGGGTCGTACGTACGCGCGCCGCGTTACCATTGGCCGAGTAGGTGGCATTTCCGCGCCACTTCGTACCTGCGCGCGTACACTGTAGCACAGCGGCCGGCGTACCTTAGCGTACTCGACTCGGCGAATCTGCGCAAGACGCGCGCGTAGAGATAGCTCGGCTCTAGAACGTCGGAAGTGGGTCTGGGGACTCTGTGACTCCAGACTGGCCCGAGGGTGTGGCGAAACGCGCGCGTGTGTACATAACTGCATAATATACGAATTACCTTAATGCAGGTTTTTTCGCGTATTTGCATCGCACGTGCACGTGCAGACGCAGATACGCGCTGACTACGTATGGTTTTCGAAAAGCCCGAAAAAAATTCGGGCGATAAGCGCGATTTTTGTCACTTGACCCAAGGTGAAACTGAAACATATGCCCGGGCGTACCGAACCTGACGGGACGACACGATTCGTACCAACGTTTAAATGTGCGTCGGGATTAAAAAAAAAAAAAAAAAAAAAAACACTCTAATTGTGCAAGGGAACGTTTTTGATGCTGATTTTGATGCTGATTTCAATTCATATCCAACGACGCACATTATGCGTTTTCTTACCTGTGAATAAATGCACATATATAGGAAATTATAATATAGGTCGGAATGGATTGCTGAATAAGATGCAAACCTCGCCCTTTGGTTAAAGCGAGGATTATAGACTCATCACCTGCATTCGCCCATGTATACAATAATGTACGCTGTTTTTCGGCTCTTCCATACGTACATCTTAATTACCAGGAGTTCGTCCTACACAGTATCCAATTCCCGTATATGTGTATCTATGTATTTTATTATTTATCTATGTAGATCGATATTTATTAGTGGGGGCGTGGGCTATATTTTCAGTCGCATTTATTCGCGCCATTTCATGCGAACTTGCAGATAGATCCCGATTTCTATATCGGTATAAATAATTCGTTACTCACGTCCTGTAAAGATATATACGCAATTATTATAATATGATGTACCTAGATTGGATTGCTTTCACGTGCACGTATAAATATATATATATATATATATATATATATATATATATATATATATATATATAACCAATCCTGATAATATCTTTCCACCATCGGCGACATTCATTATGATAGTTTCGACTTATATATCCTGTTCCATGCGGCTCATAATATCTTGGAGAAGTTTGGTGAAAGAGGTGTACATACGAAATGTGAAAAAGAAAACCACAATCTAGTATATAATAAGTGTATATATAGTATAGATCTTATCGTGAAATACTGTGCGATTTACCGCACGTGCACGCTCTGAGTGCGTGAGAGAGAAAGAGAGAAAAAGGTGACGGATTGGTAGGAAATTGTTTGGGCAGAAACTTATAATACAGATAGATTTTTGCAAATTTGGTAGATTGCTTTGTGAATGTAATAAAAACGCAAAAATTTGAGAAAAATTAAAGAGAGTGAGTGAGTGAGAGAGCGGGAGTGAGAGAGAGAGATAGAGAGAGAGAGAGAGACAAAGATCAGAGAACCCGTTCCAGCAAGGAGAACACGACAAACGAACGTGAGCCCTCGCGCACAGAGAGGGAAGGGGTACGCATCTATCTCTCTCTCTCTCTCTCTCTCTCTCTCTCTCTCTCTCTCTCTCTCTCTCTCTCTCTCTCTCTCTCATTCCATACCTCCCAGTCAGGCCTTCGCATTTTATTAGAAGTGAAAGTCGCGCGGCGCTCGCGCAGCAACCGTCATTTTAGGCGGCTACCTGGTGTGTAGTATATACATAGACTATATATATATATATATTAGGCGATTGCAGAAATCGCACGTTATCGCGCGCGCGGGCGCTTGTCCCACTCCTCCCCGTTCGCCGTATACATATATATCTGCGTCTGTGTGTCTGTGTATATCTCCCGCGAATTTCGCAATTATATTACATCTCCCCCGCGCCTCATCGTCGTCGCTCTGTCTCCTTATACAGATAGATAAATAACTATATATATATATATATATATATATATATATATATATATATATATACACGCACTAGCCCGCGCGCGCGCACACACACACGAGCAGAACCTATCTTTTTCTGTGTGTTTATGCGGATGGTGGACGTGGGTGGGGGACCTTTTGGAACGGAGCGTCGGCTCTCGCGAGGTTGCAATGGATATCGCCGATTCCCCGTCTCGGCTCCATTGTGCGGTGGTTGCGCGCCAGCTCCTCTCATTATTTTCGCCTGAAAATTTCATTCGGCACTGCGCACGGAGGATTCTCCGTAGTTTTTGACCAGCAGCGGATAGCGGGGAGGGAGGACACAGTAGAAGGAGAACTTCTCCCTCTGTCTCTCTCTCTCTCTCTCTCTCTCTCTCTCTCTCTCTCTCTCTGTCTCTCGGCATACATTCAATATAATATTTACACACTTACACATCTATGCATTCCTCTTTCATAACGATGTATATATATATATATATATATATATATATATATATATATATAAGCGTTAATCCGACGTTTAAACACGGTCTTTCAGCTAATATTTACTCTATGCAGAGGTACTTGCCCGGCTTCTGCTCTTCACTTCTATATGCGCAGACCGCGCTTCTATATATATATATATATAAGGTGTATATGTAATGTGTACATATATACGTATACATGCAGAGGAAAAATTTGAAAAAATGTCCGTTCCCTCGCTCACATACGCACGCAGGGGCCGCCAATATCGTCCTACTAAAATGACTTCTAGAGCCCCGACATTCCAGATTTTCGTGAGAGACGAAAGGTTAAAAAATAATGTCCTAACGATCCATGTTTTCGCCGTGAATCGCGAACGATTGACAATATTTCCACGTGTTAATTGGTTCGCCCAAACTGGACGAAGAAAATAAACGTACGAATTGAAAAGCGCAACGAAACGGGTACGATAACGAGCAGTACATACTGTATGTAGAATCCTTATGGTACGTGGCAAATATGCGCGGGGGGGGGGAGGGGGAATATAATAATCCGCGCCTCGCAACGCATAATTACGCAAACGACTTTCCCCGCACTGTAAACACAAGGGGACAGAGAGACTCGGCCTCGTCGTTCCATCTCCTGGTCTCGTTACCATGCCTTATTGAACACTCGTAACAGTCTTTAGCTATGCATTCATATACAACGTCCGAGGATTACAACACAGTTATTGGGAATTATTACGTATTTTCGATAACGCACGCTTAATAATGTTCGTAAGTGCGTTGTTAATCAGTAGTAGTAGCGTATATATATATATACATCAAAAGTCAAAATCACAATTTTCGGAAGATTTGTTGAATGTTGTAAAATATCCTTCGACATTAGCGTGCGAATTAATTATTTTCCCCGTCAGACTCATCTTCCTCGCCTCAATCGCGCATAAAATATCTCAAGGCGGTAAATAATCATTTTCCACTCCAGTGTGACGAAATATATATATATAAATCAGTGTAATAATAAATTATTCACCGAAAACCATAATTTTTTTAATAATTAAGACACGATTACATTCTCTCGTGTCCGCGCTGTATCAAGCGAAAAATCTTTACGTATTTATTACGCAGGCCGCCGTCACCGTCGAAAATATTATACGCGTAACTCAAAAAAAAAAAAAAAAACGGAAAATCGTCGTCCTCTTTTATTTTTTCGCCCCAAGCAATTATATATCTCATAACGCGGTCCCCGTGCAAACGGGGCCGCCGTGGTCCTCGTTGCAAACGTCCCGTCGGCGCTGCTGCTGCGCGCCACCGCGTGGCCGCTGCATTTTTACACTACGCTGTATATCTATGCACATCACCGTATACACGTATGTACATATAGATATATATATATATACACACGCACGTAGACACGGGAAATATATAAGTACAAGGTATAATAATTACTCGATGAAGGAGGGGTAGGGGGGAGGTGGAGGCACGGAGAGTAAGGCCGCTTTAACGATCGGCAGGCGCGGCGCGGCGGCAGATCGCGGACGCATAGGTGGTAGCCGCCTTTTGAGCCGCAGCGGAGAGCTTGACGAGTCGGCTCGGAGGACTCCCGAGGGTGAGAAAGTTGGCGGACTTTTGCTCTCTCCCTCTCTCTCTCTCTCTCTCTCTCTCTCTCTCCCTCTCTCCCTCTCTCTTTCCCCCATATCTATACAAGGTTATTTAATATATACATAAAGTCTGCACAATAGTGTTTGTAGCATTTTTATGTAAGTCTATATATATATATATATTAAATGCCGGGATTTAATGCCGTGTGTTTATGCGTATATACACACCGAGTCTTATGTATTTTCCGCGTGCAATATTTTTCCCGTGTACGCACAGCTGATGGCTCCGTTGGGATTTTCTACGGTGCGCGAGGAGATAGGCACGTATATTGGATCGAAATATATTATATATATATATATATATATATATATATATATATATATATATATATCCGTATATATATAGCAGTAAACGTTAGTATAAAGCTTCGTGTATTGCGAGGGAAATAATCGAATTCCTCGTACATGTAAGGAAGGAGCACAGTGGCAAAAAATCGGCGAGAAGGTCGTGAAAATGACGCTTAAGAAGCGTCTCTCTCTCTCTCTCTCTCTCTCTCTCTCTCTCTCTCTCTTTGAAAAAAACGAGCAGTGTAAAGTAAATAACGTACGAGCTTGCGAATGGTTGGGGAGACCAGGTCCGCGTACAAAAGCATACAATCCTCAAATACTGAACAATGTTAATTTAACGCGAAATTTCGAATTGCGTGAATAAAATCAATTTGTCGTTCACACGAATACAAAAAAGTCCGATAACGATGTCAGCGAATGCACCTTTAAATCGGTCGATGCGATTAATATGTTCATTCAACAAGTAAACAATTGGCACAATTTAATCTAGTTTTGGAGCAGCGAGTATTATTTTTGGCGAACGATTGTTTTCCTCTTATCTTCGAAACACTGTGTCATCGTTAATGAGAAGTCAGTCGTTCTCTGTCGCCCCCTCTCCCGCAAAGTGTGCGCCTTGGAAATTTCGACTCGGCGATAAAACTGACCGGCACGCGTACCTCCTCGACGACTGTACGGGAAACCCTGGTGAGAGAAAATAATTTTTTTCTCTCTCTCTTATTTTAGGACATGGCTGAGTTTTCATCAATTTATCACGGGTGTTAATTTCATGCGGGATGCGTCGAAAACGAGGGGTAAAAAACGCGATTCCCTGCAAAATGCTCGATTTCGCGACTCTGCAAAAAATAAATCGATATTTATACGTCGCTCAAATATTAGAATTAGTACGCGCTTTAATATAATATGGACGTCAGGACTTCCGGGATTTTTGAAAAAGTTCGAGAAATATCTCGATAGTTTTATGTATGAAATGGTGGTTTTTGTGAGAGACGCCCTTTTTCGACAATACTTTAATTGAAAATTAAGGTCTCTTCTGAAGAAAAACAAAATGAAGAATCCCTCTTTCAACCAGCTTTATATGATTCCACGTATACCAAATCATGGGATCAAAAAATCCGTATTCCCAAAAACCGACGCAAATCTATCCTAAAATTTTTAGGAAATTTTTTTTTTCGTTCGACGGTGAACATGGAATCGTCCATATGAATATATATATATATATATATATATATATATATATATATATATAATATATATTTAGCTAGACTTTACGAGCTCTCCTTGTCTCCCTTCACTTTTTTCATTTATCCTTTTTTTTACCTTTATTCATTCATTCGTTTAGTTATTTTTTTTTTGTTTTTTTTTTTTTTTGTTTTTTTTTGCTAGCCGCCCCGTAGCAGGTCGGTGCGAGATTCATTATGGCCCGTCGCGACCATAACAAACGGTGAATTCAATGCGCGCGCTCGCTCAAACGCGCAAAGAAAGTCATATTTTCTGCGTAATTGTGACCGAGCGTCGTTTGGCCGTGCGGCAATAAATCAATGAGTCTTACGTGATTCCCCCCCCCCTTCCCTCTTTCTCCCCGGCGGACTCTTATGGATATCGTTGCGTATTAGCCTTCGCGTTTCTTCGTTTATCATTTTGTTTTTTTTTTGTTTTTTGTTTTTTTTTTTTTGTTTTTTTCGTTTTTCGTCCTCGTTATTGTTGTCGTTGTCGTCTCGTTGTTTTTTTTCAATCCTCTTAACGTCCAGTCCCGCATTATGCACGGGACAAATATTGACAAATCGCATTTTCTCTCGTCCTTTCCCCACCCCCCCGGCCTCACCGCTTCGTTCGGGGAAAAAAAAAAATCGCCGTATCTTGGCGCGAATGCGCATCGGCTTCGTCGGCCGTTCGAAGGCCTCCGCTTTCGCGCTTTCTTACGATCTCCCCTCCCCCCCACCCGCGACCCCGTAGGATTTCCCGTGGATCCGTCCTCCGCCGAAATGTCGCCGAGCCGTGCGCGATCATCGTTACTACTTGCCCGTGAGTCGCTTTTTACGGGAATAAATTTTTGCTTTCGACGAATTTTAAGGGGGATTTAAGGTAAAGAGGTTGTCTCTTCGCATGAAAAAAATACACGTCTTTATGATTGAAAAATAATCTCTATAGATTTTCTATGTCGTTTAAGTATTTATGTCATATATATATATATATATATGCTCATATATATATATATATATTAGTTTACATTATACATATATTATGATAATAGACCATTGTATGAACTTAAAAACGTATAATAATACTTCAATATGTATATATGTTTTATTTCACGATTTAACTGCCTGTTTAAGTTTCTTTTTTTTGAGAAGAGAGATTTTTTCTAAATCAGTAAAATTTTGAAACACTAATTACGATAGTTCGAATGAGAATTTCTCTATATAATATCAATATTAAGTAATACGGCATATTTAACAAAAATTTAACAATGCACAATGTCAACCCGATATGGTAAAACTAATTGAATATAAGGAAACATCATGTTTTGCTTCAATATTAAAGCGTAAGTTTTAAGATTGATAAATTTGGTACCAAAAATCACGAAATTGTAAAAACTACAAACACTTACATTTATTGTGAGACTTAATATCATTATCCATTCTTTTACTTACGTCAAAGAAGATCCATAATTATTAAAAAAAAAAAAAAACAAATTTCTACAATAAACGCAACTCCAGTAAATGATAAATAATGTTATGTAGATTATTATCTTTTGCAAAATAATAATTGGACGTTTTTTAATTCAATACGTCGAGTCACCTCCTAAAATCCCAAGGTGCATGCGGTAAATATTACTAACGATTTCCCATCCATTTAGGTCTATTGCATATATATCTGTATATATATATATATATCTAACAACCTCCATGGCGAAGCCATGCGGCTGGGACAAAATTTTTCACCGAGCGCGTGTGTACGCGACTATAATCTCCGTGATAAATCAGAAAAGTATTACACATACTGTGCATGGTATCTTGGCTTAGCTGCGCTTCCCCTCCCCCTCTGTCTATGACCTCAGGATACGCGCAGACGTAAAAGTAGATGTATGTACGTTTATATATATATATATATATATATATATATATATATATATATATATATATATACAGCGGATATCCGGGAAATAAATTTCCGAACTCACGCATCCGAGGGTGGAACACGCTAAATTTCTTCTTTGTTTTTTCCTCTCTTTTTTTTCTCGTTGAAATTCTTAACACATACATGTATAACGCGCAGCGAAGTTTTCCCGAGTCGCCTGGCCGAAGAGCAAAACAAGCGCGCGCGCGCCCGCGTACGCATCAGAAAAGTCGCCTTGAAACAACTCCTTTCTCGAAAACTTATGGCTTTGGGGGCATCGGCTATATATATATGTGTATATATGTATGTATATATATATATATATATATATATATATATATATATATATACACGCTTTGAACAAATTTAAGGCGGCTCGAGGAGGCGAAAAACTTCGCGTCCACTTCAAAAGAGTAAATCGCTGCGCGAGCCGCGTACCTCGTATGTATATATATATATATATATATATATATATATATATATATATATATATATATATATATATAGAAACGCGAGACCCGCGCACCCACATAGCGAGAAGAGCAACGTGGGGGAGGCGAGGACGGGGGACATTTAACGAGGCACTCTTCGAAAGTGATTGATAACTCGCGGGCCTTTCGGAGTTTATGAATCGTTAAGAGGGTGGGTGGTAAGTGGAGGAGGAGGAGGAGGGGGGAGGGTGGGATTGGTCGGCGAGGGATAAAAAAAACCCCCGGTGGAAGGCCTCTCGGTTTGTTTACGATGTGGTGGCCCGCGCGCAGATATTTATTGTCTATCCTATATATATATATATATGTGTGTGTGTGTGTGTGTGTGTGTGTGTGTGTGTGTGTGTGTGTGTGTGTGTGTGTGTGTGTGTGTGTGTCTGTATGTATGACCTTTAAACGGATTAAGGCAGCTCCCCGGCCGCCGACACGCGGTATGTATATATATATATATATATATATATATATATATATATATATATATATATATATATAGAAAGTTTAGTGCACACGGTTATTATCGGCTGGACGGTTATTTAAGGGACTGCATTATATGGAAGAGCACACGGTATATGGAGATGGTAAAGTAGTAATGTTTATTTATCGGCGAGCTGGTGTTATATATATATATATATATATATATATATATATATATATATATATATATATAAGCGGTGAGGTACAAATTAAGTAGGCAATCATGGTAAATTAAGTAGCCCATTATGTATGGAAATTTCGCCTGTCTAACATTGATTCAGTGAGTCGTTGAATAGAGAAAAGTATACATAAATATATATTTTTGTGTGCATATATATATAACACCAAGATAATAATGGATTCTAAAAAGAAAAATAGAAACTTAACGCGGACTTGATCGGAGATTTCAAAAAACCAATAAAGTAATTTAGCATTCTTTGTGCGAGCTCTGGGAAAATTTTCCGCTTTACTCACTTTTTAGAAATCCGCAGAATGCCCGTAATATAACAAACGTCAGGCGTCCCTAATCGAGTGAAAGGCGTTAAAAAAACATCCTAACCAAATTTTACACTGAGTAATTTGATGTGCCGTGATCGAACGTTTAATTAAATGGAAAAGAAGAAAGAAAGAAAGAAAGAAAGAAAAACAAACAAAAAGAAAGCATGTAAAGGAATACGAGGAAAAAAATCACACGTATTCATATCCCTGGTCGTCATTAAAAACGGGAATCCGGACAATGGCGCGCGGGAAAACTACGCGCGATACGGTCGCCGACACCGCGCACTCGGCTAACCCTCCGCCTATGATAAAACGGCGTATCGCGCGCTACGATCCTACGCACGTACATGTATATATATATATATATATATATATATATATATATATATATATATATATATAAAAGAGATGCCTAAAGACGAATGATTAATAGACCAACGAAAGGCCCTACTGGGAGGCTCCACGTACGTTTTCCTTTTCCTTTCTTTCTTGTTTTTTTTTTTTTTTTTCGTGCGAGCGATATTAAAATTAATCACGCGCAATCTTTACTTTCGTTTCGTAATCCGCGCCGCGCCGTCTCAGGAGGGACACAGTATTATATCCTCCGATGTACGGACATATACATACCTCGAGTCCTCCTACACTCTCAGCCTGGGACGACGCTTGTTATTAATTGTACCGCGCGCGCGCGCGCTTGTGTCCATCCGGACGGCATGGAAAAATGCGAAAATCCCTGGTCGCGATTTTCTTCTCCAGTCTCCCACCCTCTTCGCTCTCTCTCTCTCTCTCTCTCTCTCTCTCTCTCTACACACACACACGCATAGATAAAGCGCGACTGCCATAAGACTCATCCGCTTAAGTCCTTTGTTTATACAATCCGCGCCTTAGGCCAGGTCATGCAGCGGCCAGCGTCGCGGTGAAGAGGAGGGGCAGGGGGGTGTGGAGTAGAGCGAGCTAGACGCAAAAAACGCAGCGTCCTCCCATAGTCTTTCCCTTGACCACGTCGCGCATCGACCCGAGCGCGAAACCGAAGCGAGAGGGGGGATGGGGGCGCGCGCGCATTCGTGCGCAGCTGGATGCCCCCGCCCCCGCCCCACCCCGCGAAAATTGATGAACTTGTTTTCTAAGACGCGGGGCCGGCACCCGACTCTGTTAGACGTATCTGCATAGGCGGCGGCCGGGGGGAGGGCGGAGGGGGTCATATATTACGTACCAGAAGTGATTGACGAATGCAGTGTTTCGAGGGGCTGTCGTAGAGAAAATTGACGGCCCTAATGCGCGGATGATCTTTGGCTGGCTTTGAATGATATTGAAGCGTCGCGGATGGCAAAGTGACGTCGTACGAGCTGGCTGATACCGTGAGAGAGATAGAGAGATAGAGAGAGGGAAGACTGATACGGTTACGCTCGAAACGAAAATTCCCCGCGAGTATCGCAAGGGGCAAAGCGACGATATAAAAAACGTTCGCTTGGCGAATCGGAAAACATAGAAGGCAACGTGCACCTTATCTTCGCAAAGCAAAAGATCAGTTTCTCACCGATCAATCCAGTTTAATCAACGGGTTTTCGACATTCCCTTAATCACACGTATCTTCCAGACGAACAGTAATTTTTCCCAACGTCCGATTATTATTATTATTATTACTCGTTTTATTATTGTTATTATTTATTTTTTTGATTTGCCAACGTTATCTAGACAATTATGAGCTATGCCATTAGTGAGCGCTTTCTTTCTCTTGGTTTCGACCGAAGACCTGGATGAATCGTTGAAAGAAGCGTTGAAAAATAAAAATTATCAAATCCAATTCCATATTTCCCGTAAGAGATATTATAAAAAGTACAATCTAGAAGCTCGGTGAAAGATAACAAACTGCACAATCCAAAATGTCTACGAATGATTCGTTTAATTGTTATGTATTTATTTTACTTTAAATTAATAAATATTTCCATTGGTCTAACAGTCTAATTAAATGAATTAAAACTAATACATAATAATATCAATATATAATTAATTGAACATTACAATCTGAGTCAGACTGTCCTTGTTTAAAATCGGCCCCGTAGACTAATCTGTAATAAAAATAACTTAGGCTGAAAAAATTCTTTGTTAATAAAGTGCAATCTGACTGTCCCCACCACCTTTACCCAATTGAAGATTGACTGAGGCTGCCCAACGTTTCGAGCTCGCTACGGACTCCTCATCAGGGACTAAACTGAACCTTATATGAATATTATAATTTATCTAATATCTAATTTATCCCCTATCCCCGCTAAACAAAAAATTTAGTAATTTGAATATGCAATCCCCCCTCTACACAAAATGTTCAAAAACAATCAATTTAATAAAGAATTATAAATGTTGTCTAATTTACTTGACTCTGACATTAAATTCACGTTATTTCGATTTCTTGAAATGTGAATACTTTCAAGACTCTCCCTTTTTTACTTATTACTAATACCATGTTTCAAAATATCCACATTCGCAAAATCAAAAGAATGTAAAAACTTCAAACAATGTTCTTTTTAACCAGAAGTAATATGTGAAGTAATAATAATGTGAAGTAACAAGAAGTAATATTCATTACAATCCATACAATAGTATTTTATTTTATTTTATTTCACTTTATTAATTTTTTTCTTCTTTTGGATACCAGAATCAATGTTCGGCGTCGACAGGTCTACATATATAGGAAACACATATCCTCACGACCGCCCGTCGGAGACAATTTTATATTATCGAAAATAGAATATAAGAAATTTTTCTTACACCGCGCGACACAATTGGGATGGTAAATTGGTTCTATCCTACTCGTTGGTAAATATGCGTCGGACGGAGTTCCATCGGCCAGCCAAACTTTTACGTTTGAACAGTACGTACGATCGAATCGCGATAAAGACCGTTTAATAATACTAATAATACAGTTTAATAAACTTGGCAGTTAAATAGTATAATTGTTCGTTGTCAAAGCGTATTTACTGAATATTCTCGCAATTAGCGTTGAATTTTAAGAGACGCAATCCTTTCTTTTGTTTCAGGTGAGTTAAAGCGCAACGTTTGGCCGATCAAAGTGACAGTCATCCGAACGAAACAGAAAAACCAAAAACATAGACAATCAAACCTGAGGCGGTAAGGTCCCGGAATTTTTTCTATAACCAATTATTATATACACGTGTAGGTCTAATAGTATATTGATGAGCTGCACGATGGGGAGGGGGGAGGGGAGATGCAAGCCTTATCGTAATGGGGATACTTCGTTTTACATTATCATCCCGTAGCGAGCCAGCTCGGCAAATAATTCAATGACGGAATAAATATTTTTACGTAAGCGGGATCCATGATTTATGCTCTCAACGCCCGATGTCCCTCGATCAACAGTCCGAACGAGGAGCATACGAATGCGTGACGTTTCCTCTTCTTCCAATGAACTCGCAACTGTATTTTCTACGAATTCAAACGTCGATCTCTCGTTTTTTTTTTTTTTTTTTTTGTTTTTTTTTTCGTCTTTCAAACGAGCGTAATTCGCGAGGAATCACGACCGTTTTTTTGGGAGAATGGACAATGAAAAAATCGTATTGATTCGCTTAGCGGTTGATCGGCTGATCGGCTGATTGATTCAATTGGCTTCGAAGCATTATTATCGCTGTTTCGGGTATTAGCCTTATTAGCCTCGTTCACGAGCCCTATGCTAAATTATTCGCGCATGGATTTTTTTCTCTCTTTTTTGGCATATTAACAATGTAGATTTATATATATATATATATATATATATATATATATCTAATTCCTTATCATCTTTCTTTCTCTCTCTCTCTCTATCTCTCTTGCATTTTATGCAAGCATTACACAAATTCCAAGCGATTCGCGCATGTAGTCTCGTTACCGTCATTGTATCGTCAACATTGTAACACACACGCGCACGCGCACTAAGATGCACATATGAATATACACTGATCCGGAAAATACAATCTGTGGGCAGTTCTTGATCTGGAAAATTTAAGTTTCAAAATACAATGAAAATTGCCGAGCCAATTGCTAAAACTATTACCGATTTATATGCGTACTTTTGGCAAATATACGGACCTGTTTTGACATATCTTCTCGAGTCGACATCTAATGATATACGTATGTGTACACACACACACACACATATAAAGCGAGCAAATAGCACGTTTACATAATTAAATGAGGTCATGGTCTAATAGGAAATATCTATATATATAATGTATATAATTAAATAAGCAATCTGTATTAGCCAATGTATTCGCTGATACTTCTATGAATAAGATGAATCAACCGTATAATCTTGAGACAGTTTTATAAAATTAATCGAATAAATCATCATCAGACTTTATATATATATACATAGAATTTCGCAAGATCATTCTCATTTCACCCACGCCAATATAATAGCTTAACATTTCACAAATATGATTTCATTGCATTCTTTTTGCTCCATATTACCCGTATTTGCAGTCTTTATAATCGGAACGAGTAAAGCAGAGAGAAAATGAAAGAGAGAGAGAGAGAGAGAGAGAGAGTATAAAGGATCGAATGACTATTTTTACAAAAGTTTAGGCTGTAATGTCTACGACAGCTAGTCCACAAAAACTATATAAGTGTGTACAGTGGAAAGTTGAAAATGTTCTTCTCAGTATGAATTTCACAGGCAGGTTATAACAACCTAAGATGAAAAAATAAATAAAAATTAAAATTCCTGATAACCTCCAATTAAAGAAATATCATGGAAAATATGTACGAACGATTGTAAAAACATAAAAACATAAAAGTAAAACCCATAGTTGTTTGTTTAATTGAAACAGGAAAGACGAAAAGGTATGTGTAAAATCTGATAGGTAGAGAAGTGGAAGCGGGAGAAAGAGAGAGAGAGAGAGAGAGAGAGAGAGAGACAATTCCATTCCCGTTTGGAATTTAACATTTATTCTCGTAACTCGAGTGTTCCAGCGCTCTTGCAAGAGCTGTTCCATATTACATATAGAGTCGTTCTAAAAATCAGCACCTCCGCGCTCGCTGGTCTATCCTTCTCCGTCAATTTTACAGCGCTCGCGCCGCGGCTGGTCATATAACCTTTCCCCGTCCTCCCCCGCGATATATATATATATATATATATATATATATATATATATAATAATGTCGCGCGAGCGCTTGAAAGAGGGTACAGAGGAAGAGGGGAGGGGGGCACAGGATACAGCCGGAACGCCGCGAAACCATCTTTCTTACTCACTCTCTCTCTCTCTCTCTCTCTCTCTCTCTTTCTTCCTTCTTGCGGCTAGAAGAATCGAGTGCAGAGGAACGAGCGATGGGATAGAGCGGACATGGGGCGAGGGGGGTGAAAGAAGAGAGGAGAGCGAGAAAGAGAGACGAGAGCGACACGACGGGTCATGTCGTAGGAACGCGCACTGCTGCGTTTGTACTGTACGAATAAATCTTCCGTCGTTAAATGGATGAATTATATATATATATCTAGGAATGTCCGAGAGCTACACGGTATTTGACCTTTAGGAAACGCTCTCGAGAACTGGACTTCATGAATTGCGTGCGCGCACTATTTCCTTTCCTCCTCGGCTGGGGGGGGGGGAGGAGGATTGGGAATTTGAACGCGTATTCGATACACCTCCGTCGCTCAGATTTGGATAGTAGGGCAAATCGAGGCCTTTTTTTTCGCTATTAACACAAGGGGTTCGATAGTGCGCTATATTGATTTCAAAAAGCTCAGAACTAATTTCAATCCGGAAATCGGTATTCCAGAATCAAAGATACAGCACCGTAGGAAGAAAATGTCCGTTGTGTCTGTAAGGCTGTTCAAGCGAGGCATATACCTATCTAATCGATATTTTTTCGTAACTGAAAAAACATCGTAGAAAAAGATATAGATATCTGTATAGTACATATTAGCGTTAGCATCTGAATTCTTCATCTATAGATATTTTAATCAAAAGAGCCATTTGAAATTCTCGGCGGATTTTTCAAAATATGCAGATCATCGCAAGAGTATTTTATCCACAGGGTGCAAAGCTCGTACGTTTGGAGATAAAAAGAAAAAAATCAAAAAAAAAAAAAAGACAATCGATATCGAAAGTGAACATATGCGGTTGTCGCATATATGCATTCGTAAATAATTAAATTCGTTGGTCTTCCGCCGAGTTTCGACCGAACAATCTGCACGACGAAGTCGTTCGTTATTCGTTGCAAAAAAAAAAAAAAAAAAAAAAAAAAAATTAAACCAATTTTACTCCCATCCCGCAAATTGCGCGATTCGCCCCCTGAGCGGCCGCCATGGCGATTACAATAGATGCGGCGCGCGCACACGCGCTCGTATTATCAGACGTCGCCAGAGCTCTTCCTGGCATTCGGTCAGCCGTTGCCCCGGCAGCGGGAGGAGGAGCAGCGGCAGTGAGTAGCAACACCTCCTCCCGTGCCAGGCTCAGATCATGCATGAGCGAGGGGGAAGACACGCGCCGAGCAAGGGAGCGAGAGGGAGCGAGCATGTTTCCGTACGGGGTGGGGGGGGGTGGGGAAGGAGGGCTGGTTTCGAAGGGCGGACCCCACGAGCTCCTCGACTTGATGAGGGGAGCGCTATGGGTGGGAGCGAACCGAATAATATATATATATATATATATATATATATATATATATATATAATCAATTATACAATAGGGGGCAGCGCTGGCATCCTGGGCTGCGGGGGTGCTCGAGCTGCCGGCGCGGTCGTAATGTACGCGGCTAAAATACGAGATGGTTGATCGCGAGTGTATTTATACGGCGCAACGGCTGTAAATTGCCACGCGAACGCGAGGTGGCGCGCGGGGGGCGGGGGGATGCTCCCGCTGGCCGCCAGGCCGAGGAATCGCAATTATATCAAGTTGCCTCGATTGGCCAGCGGGCGAATTATTCGGGCCTTCGAATGGATCGCGAGTGACGCGCGTACACGCGTAGATCCGTTCGATTTCGAGAAAAAGCATATTCCGCGCCGTGCGGCGTGTCCCATTGACGGAACTTGCGCAAGTATCGATTCATTTAGGGCGGCGTTTTCCATCGAACCTTTGTCGGACGCTACAAGAATAACGAGTGTCGGGACGTGTTAAAAAAAAAAAAAAAAAAAAAAAAACACTCGCAGAGCACGAATTAAAAATCGGTCGAAACGCCGTCTCGTCGAAGCGTCAATGTTGGGTCGTCGGAAATTTGATGTCACGTTCGGCATCGACCGGTGGACCAAAGTACGACGGTCGTTTAATGTTAGAAAAAATATTTCACAAGTGTCTTACCCCATGTAATAGTACTTATTATTCTTTATTTGGAATTTTACAGCTTATTTTTATAGTGCATCGGACGGATTCATTGGATCTCTCGCAAAGTCGCATACATTAATAAAAAATTTTTAGACCATTATTCGTCCGATTCCGTATTCTTTTAGTAGTTTGAGAATGTTCGCTAATTATACGATCAAACGGGGTGTCGGAAGTGGAATTCGCAACGTCTATCTCTCTCGACGATCCACCGCCTGTACTCACAGCTCGCCGTGGTTAATTTCAATAATAATAATAATAATAATTCTCCACCTATCAGGTGAATTCTGCCCATGAAAGTGCCATCTTCTTACGCCGCATTATGCCGATCGGATAATTCGCCGAGTACTCGTATCGGATGTATGTCCGCGATCGTTGATCATCTCCCCGGAAGATGCGGCGATCGTTCATTCGCGCGGTTTTCGCTTCGGTTGTCCAAAAAAAAAAAAAAAAAAAAAAATGAAAATAAAATGCAGGGAATCGGGGAGCTCTTGATCGATTTACGTAAGGGTCCGTCCGAAATTCTCGCGCGCGTATCAATGAATTGCAAGTGTGCCAAAGTATAAATAACTTGCACGCGCACGGAACATAACAATGGACCGTCGGTTCGCATTAGTTTCGTGTATTGTCGAGTTCGGTGGTACTCGCAGAGGTCTCCCACTTTTGCACGCAGCCGACGGACCCTCCTCTCACGGTTAGATAATTAAATTACGCGCGTGCTTTTTCATTTTTTTTTTTTTTTTTTTTTTTTTTTTTTTTACCGCGACGAGAGCGCGCGATGGAGGAAAACATCGGATACGACTGGATACAAATCGTGCACGATGTAATTATACAGATATTCCCGTGGCCGCTGGATGATAAGCCGGATTGGCCTGCCCGTAAACAAAATTGACGTCCTTAAAAAATTTTACACCGGCGGCGTCCAAATTATTGCCAATGCTCGTTTCCGTGCTCGTTGAACAACTGTCTACGTAAATCTATCCATCTATCTATATATTATATATATTTATATATATATATATATATATATATATATATATATATATATATATATTTATATATGTATGTAATATATGTTAGTTAAATATAGACACGGTAGCAAATTATAACATATATAAATCGACAAAAGTCGCGGAAATTATGAAAAATTATTGTATATTATATATACTTACTAAAATTATATAATATTCATAGATATCAATTCTATGAGATTCTAGAAATGCGATAAGGACTGTACATAAGTACAGATCAGGATTGTAAATTATGGTTTAGATTTATATATGTATATATATGTCT
The DNA here is from genome assembly GCA_018907035.1 of Sycobia sp. Sy_11. Taxonomy (NCBI): domain Eukaryota; kingdom Metazoa; phylum Arthropoda; class Insecta; order Hymenoptera; family Epichrysomallidae; genus Sycobia; species Sycobia sp. Sy_11. The sequence goes on along the minus strand of JACCIC010000098.1, from coordinate 2,042,180 downwards.
ATATATATATAGACCGTCTATGGCTCAAATCCAACCGATGCAGGCGCTTGAATTACAAAGCTTGTAACTTTCATTATATAAACATATAATGCGAAATTATAGATTATCTTATTTATATTTCATTGACTACTGTTTATATCCACATAATATAGAAGTTATATATATACATGTGTGTGTCCGTGTCCGTGTCCGTGTCCGCGCGCGCGCGTGTGTGTGTGTGTGTGTGTGTCACGGAAACTGCTCAGCGTATAGGCACGCGAAAAATTAATTTCAAATGAATAGTAAACATTTTTTCAAGTGCACATGTGATTACCCTGCAGATTTCCTTTATCGATATGCTCTGTGTGCAAATATATGTCTGTCGTGGACTCTGTCTATCTGTCTCTCTCTCTCTCTCTCTCTCTCTCTCTCTCTCTGCCCATGTGTATGTGTAGAAACGCCATCCTGGAGTGATCAGACGTATCCCTATGCATAAGATTTTGCGCGTTTGAAATTCCTCAGCGACAAATCACTTATTATATTATACGTATTATTCTCTTCGGCTCGCATATAATTGAGACTTTCAATCACGTGGATCCGTAGTTCCCCCTCCCCCGCCCCTTCTGGCACCGCTCGGTCAGTTTCTAATATATAGGCGCTTATATACACGTACACGATATGCAACCGCATTGTTGTCCGACCTATATTTATAATGTGCATAATTGCTCTCTCCTATATATTCTGCACTGCCATGCAAATTCATAATTTCGACATCTGCGCATACACAGATATATATCTATATTTATATTACTCTAGCGGCTGGAACTGCAATTGCGCGGACGGGGGGGAGGGGGAGGGGGGAGAGTGACCTACGGAAAAACGGTAATCGGCGCATGCATACTTCGAGCATTGACTTATTCGAGAATACCATATAATGCCCGCGGATAATGTGTGTCGTTTGAATGGAAAAATGGGTATACTATATATATATATATATATATATATATATATATATGTATACACGCTAGATAGGTGGGTAGCGTGGATTTTTTTTTCACCCTCCCCCGCACCCTCCCCGTGGAATATCGCCGAAATCGTTGGGTCCGCCGGAGCCAATTTCTCCCCCCCCCCGCTTCCCGAATATTTCGCGAGAAATGTACGCCAGGCGAACGAGTTGGGGAGAGAGAGATAGAGCGAGTGAGAGGGATATTATTTGCGCATTGTGAAAACCTTCGGAATATTGTGCAAGAATGTGTGGAGGGGGGCGTGACAGGAGAGCCGTGATCGCGGATAATTTGGGACTTGCGTAGAATTAACAAATTATATATACCCGTATATGAAGTATACAGTGGTCACTCGGAGCGGAATTCATTTTCGCATATCCTATTATATATATATATATATATATATATATATATATATATATATATCCATCCAAACAAATCCAGGAATGCTGATTCGTTCGAATCGTTTATTGCCACGTGGAAAAACTATGTAACATATCGGATCATAATTCACTTTTTACTATATTACACATATCGTACCCTTTTACTTAGCCTCTATATATATATATATATATATATATATATATATATATATATATATATATGTTTTTTATGTAGTAAGTAATAATATAATAATAATAATAATAATAATAATAATAATAATATGATGATGATGATGATGATGCCGCGAACCTTAGAATTTTATAAGCAAGAATACTGAGAATCATCAGATCCTCTGCCCGTACAGTGCAGAATGCTCTTTTCTTAATTGAAAGGTCCGCGATTACGAACGTGTATGTATGTACACACATAAGTATATATACATATATATATATATATATATATATATATATATATATATATATACACTCGTACATACATAATTGAGATTTTATATAGAACCAGATTGTGCAAGGGTGAGTACTTCGCATGCGCTTCGAGCAGAGGGACAATTTAACGCTCGCAGATATAGCAAGCCGTTAACCTGGATCCGGCGCACACACACTCTCGAATCACATTTCTGCATTGTCCACGTATGCGTTAAGTCGCGCCTTTTACGTACTCGTAACCGAACCCCACCCCCAAGGCATATTTCCAGACCTACGTATACGTACACACATACATACATACATACACACATATATACATACGAGCCCACAATTTCATTGGCAAATCGGTCGTCCCGATCGCACGATGCGCCCCATTACAGTGATGAGTATAATGCCGAGGAGGGGCGTAACGATCGCGTGAAAATTGCGCGACACCGCGCCTCGCCCCGCGTTCTCGCGGGCCGCGCGAGTGACGACGACTGCTCTGTTTCCTATTCCCGCGTATTGTCCATATAGAAATGTGGATGACTATATATCTATACGCACATACATACATACATACATATATATATCAAGAGCTGTGCATAATTTCGGAAAATGGGGAAACAGGGTGATCGGTCGGTTATGGGTACACACACACACACACACTTAGAGAAGTCGTATATAAATTAAAAGTTTTATACACATATATAGAGTATAATACTCGTAATTTACTTAAGTTGATGTTTATGTTGCCTTATCTACGGGCGCGTACGTACAAGTGGCGATAATCTGATTAATACAGCATCCGCAAAAACCCGTTTGGCGATGTAATGTACCAACCGAGAGACAGTCCCGCATGTATAAACGAAAATTGAAATGTACCACGCAAACTCCCGTCCCGATTCGCTCGATTCTCCCGGTTAATGGCGATGATCATTATTATTCGATCCGATTGCGTTCCCTTTCTGGCCGACGATTAAACGACTCGCGCGTGTCTCAGCATGGAATCCCGCGCGTAATCCAGGGAGATTTCCCTGCTCCCTCGCGGTGATCCCGCGGGAAAACCTCGATGGGTGTGATAAAAAAATTAATAAAATCTATTCGAAACTTTCGTACTCCGGCTCGGATTTTTTTTTACCATTCCGATTCAAGGAGACCACCTTCTATGTAGAGCATAGGAATTGAATTACGCGCGCATTTCTTCCTTGCGTTTGATAAATGAATTTTTACATTACGTATATATTGCATTCGGAAGAAGAAAGAAAATTTTTCTTTTAAGACTTGAATTATTTTGCAATTTTTCAGACTTTTGATAGTTTCACTCGTTCTTATTTCTATACGGTTGAAAACTTTAAGTGCGTGCATAACATTATAGCGCTCCATTGTATTATTTCTTATGTCAATTATCCACGTATATTGTAAATATAGTAGAATTTCATTTCGCTCGATGGACGTCCGGACCCGCAGCGTGTTGAAAGCCGCTGAAAACGTCTGTTTCATCGTTCGCCTTTAATTACTGCACTATATTTACGATGAAGAAAAAAAAAATTACCGTCAAATTCTCCCTTTCGAGTCTCGCATAAACATTTGGTAATTGGATAAAATGAAAATGGCACGATGCAATTACGCCCTCCGTAACAATGCTTGTGTTTTCCGCTGTAAAGATACGCCTCGATATTAATAATCAATGTATTCCTCATTATCGACTGCATTATCATCGGTTAGCTTATTACATCGGGGTAGAAAAAGCTGCATTATCTATACGATCTGCAGCACAATATTGCATGATTTTATAATCCTCTGTAAGCATTTTAACTATTTTCTCTCGATCTATCTCTCTCTCTCTCTCTCTCTCTCTCTTTATCTATCTCTCTATGTCTGTCTCCTCTACATTCTTCGACGTCATCCTCATTGTACAAGAATCAATTGAGCCGTATACTTAACGGAAAATGAATCATAATTTCCTACTCTCTCTCTCTCTCTCTCTCTCTCTCTCTCTCTCTCTCTCTCTCTCTCTCTCTCTCTCTCTCTCTCTCCCCCTCTTTCACCCTTTCCTCGCTTGCTCTTGCCCCGTTGAAAAATAAAGTAGCACTTTCGTAAAAATTAACGTCCACACAGCCGATAGATATACCGACGCAATCTTTGGCTTCAGCTCGTGTCTCACGCGCTCGTAAACATATAAATATATAATATAGCTTTAATAAAATCTGCACCCTCGTCTTTCTCCAGACTTTATATTATATTATGCGCTCGGACACAGAGAGCGCGGGTGCGTCCGCGCGAGCTTTCCCACGCCCACAAAATTAGTATTATATATATGTAATCCGTGTAAATATACCTGGAAGTTTTCACCACTTATCGCGTAACACAGACACACACGCACACAAACACACACATATATATATATATATTTATATTATATATGTATATATATATTCAATATATGTATATATATTATATATATATATATATATATACACACATACATGTTATAATAATATATATATATATATATATGAGGAACAAGGAGTTGGGAGAAAAGCGTATTATTTTTTAAAACTGTGTGTGTGTGTGTGTGTGTGTGTGGGTATAGAACTACGATATCGTGAGATAATTGAAAATTAACGAGCGCTCGTTAATTTTAATGACAGACCTCTCCCCTAACCCCTCCCCCCTTTCACTCTCTTTCGCTGACGGTTGAGAAAAAACATAATGCGCATATTATGCACACCGCGCGTGCTCGCGGGAAAGTTTCGGTATTTTTTTATATACGTATACATATCTCTGCACCTATACATCGCGCGGTTTAGATTCTCTCTTTATATTCTGCCGCGCGGCAGAAAAATGCCCATGCATTATACGTACACGTACGCGTACAACAAGGATTACAATATCATTTCGTGCATAAATATCGTTATATCGCGATCGCGCGTTTAACTTCGGGCCTGGCGTTTATCTGCCGAGCCGCTGTATAATAGAAAGGCTTTCGTTACAGCAGAAAGGGAGCCACGAACCGTGCGGACGACGACGGTGAAAAAAATGAAAGAAGTAGGGGAAAACAGTGACCAGATCAGTGAAGTTTCGGAGTTTATCCTTGAAAAACAAAAAAAATTTCTTTCAAAACAGCTGAATTCCACCGAAATACGTGAAAGTGAGAAGGTTAAGAAGAGAATAAAGAAGAGGAAAATAAAAAAAAAAGCATCCTGGAGTTTTCTTTGTATAGTCCGTGCCTAAACCTACTGAGAGTTATTTTACGATATTCAAATGTCAAAGGAAATCTAAAGGAATGGACCAAGATAATAAAAATTAAATACGATAAGCAAGCAGGCGTTTAGCATTGATATGATAAAAAAAATTCATGTATAAGAATTACTCATTTCGTTTTTCCTTACATTATATTTGTTTTATTAAGATGTAAAGATAAGAATAAAAATTTTTAAATATTTTCCGGGTTTATAACGCATAGCATAATATTCCGATGTTTTAAGTGAAGACAGGCTACTTTTTTTACGTATACGCCCTTGCGTTCGCGTGGGTACAGCCCTGAAACTTACTACATATGCTCGTCGAATAGAAATTAATCCCATAATGGCCTTTGCTTCGTGCATTAAAGCGAAAATTTCCCTCCCGTTCGACCTATCGCAATTCCTTGTATTCTATATATATATATATATATATATATATATATATATATATATATATATATATATACGTGTATAGATAGATAGATAGATATATAGTTACACGAGCGGCACAAAGGTCTATGATGGCGCAAGGGGGCGGGGTGGAGTAACGAGATCATTAGACGAGATTTTGCCTTGCTCTAAAACTGCAAACAGTATTAGACAGCTCGAGATCTTAAATAATGATTTGATATATATATATATATATATATATATATATATATATATATATATATATATGAGCTTCAAGCTCCTCTATCACTGTTGACACATCTTTTTTACTTTTTTTATGGGAATGATGTAGTTATATATCTCTCTGTGTATTTGTATATAATTATTGTTCCACATTGGCACAATACACGTTTACGTAAGTGTGAACTCAATGATTGGATTTACATGAATTTGTACGAAATATCAGTTGTCACGCTAAAGAAAATCCCGATCTTTTTCTTCTTCTTCTTGGATCGCCTCGCTGACTATATCTATATATTATGAATTGGCAAATGTAAATATTATTATTTAGATTCGTTTCTGCTATGAAATGTATTTCCCAATATATACTATCCTAACGTATATCGTTGGAAATAATGAAACCACCTTTTATTTATTATTTTTACCTTTTATTTACGGATCCGTAAAGAAATTATCAATCATTTTAATCTTCGATGGATAACTTTTTTCATTATTATAGACGAGCGAACGGTAGAATTCGAAAAATCGGTTAATTCGTCATTTTTCAAAATCACCTACTCGCCCTGACATTCAATCCCGATTCTACATCGTAGCTTTGCAATTTTGTATTACGCGCTAAGGTTTTGCCCGTCCTTGTTCCTATCCGCCCCCCCCGTCGTTTTCGGCGCCCTTTGCATCATCATGATGAAAGAATAAAGAATCATCCCAGCGGCAGATTCGTGAAGTCGAGTAAATATTCATTTCGACGGGTCGCTCCTCGGTCCGTTCTCGTTCCGCCATCCGTATTAACGCTTACGCGCATTTGTACACGCATCCGCTTACGTGCAACGAGACGCGTACGCGCGTAGGTGTAACACACGTACGTATGCGTTACCGACTACGCTGCAGTCTCGCGGGAAAAATTTCACTTTTCGTCAAAAATACGTTTACAATAAACATATAGGTTGCACGCGCGCATTACGTAATGTATATATATAAATATATATATATATATATATATATATATATATATATATATGTATGCATGTATAATAAGACCGTCGCCCAATTCGAGCGAGAGCGGAGGCCAGGCCGTGGCTCTTGATTGTGCGGGGGCGGCCGTGGCGACCAGATATTCGGGCGTACGCTGCGTCCGAAGCAGTCGTGCGATTCGTACTTCGAGCTTATGGGAATGGCGAAAAAGAAATGAAGACAGGCGCGTAAATAATTTTCTCGGCCCTACGGCCTCGTCGACCTACCGATGTGACGCGAGCGTCTCGATTGTGAATTGTCCGATCTTGAATTGGATTTACCCCCGCAAAAATGAATTTTCAACACAAATACATATCGCGCGATCGAGCTACGACGAGTCCCGGCCGGTTGAATGAGAACAGTTTGAAAATGTTAGCGGGAATTTAGTTGACGGAGACGAGAGAATCCCTTTGCCGCATGGTGTGGCCGTCGTCCAAGAGAGCCCCATAATATCCTGAGAACGAGTCGGGTTTACCTCGGTCGATCCCCGCCTAATCGGCAAAAAAAATTCTGCCCCCCCCCTCCTGTCTTTTTTTATCGGGATCAGCAAAAGTTTCATTTACCGTTCAAATTTCAAGAATCGCAAGATCCAAAGTTGAAAGGACTCGCCTCGTCGTTAAGCGCGAGACAATTTTGGCATCGCCTGCTCGCTGCGCAATCTGTAAATGTTCAACGTCGCGATTATCGTAATTCGCGCGCAGAAGCTCGAATCCCATTGTCCGTCCTTCGATCGTCGATCGTCGCCGGCGCGTCCTTGGAAAATCTCGCGCTCGTGTATAATCGTGTGGCCACGATTATTAGCGCGTGTCGCCGGCGACATCGTGCCCGATAAGCCGTGCGTGTGCGAACGCCACCTCCACATCAACCCCCGCCTCTTTCTTCTCGCCTCCTGGTCTTGAGTGACGCCTCGTAAAAAGAGGCGCATAAATTTTCTGAGCATTATAAGTCGATATAAGCACACATAGTGTTCTCGACAGATGTTCGTATACATTGAAGAGCTGCCTGAATATATATATATATATATATATATATATATATATATACACACTCCCGTAATTGCCGACAAGATTGGTTTAAGGAGATTTTCGAGCTTCTCGGGTGCGTGTGCGTGCGCGCGTGCTTCTGGATCGAGAGTAAGGCGTCGCGCCTCGGGGAGATTTTAAGCTCCGCGGATTATACGAGGTGGTGTTGCGCGCTCTCGTTGTCCTCTTGATACGATCGTGGATTGAAACGCGTTGTCGATAATCGGATTATTATACACGTATCGATGATGGATGTGCGTTTACTTTTCAAGTATCTGCCACTATCTTCGGCGGGCGCGATTTTATGCGTAATAACCAGAAACTTCAGAAATAGCTAGTTGACATTGTATATTGATTTTTGAAAAACAATTTGGACGCTAATCGTGTCTTTCGATCTCTATATTACTTACGGATGAATGAAATTCTGTAGATTTATGTATAAATTTGAGGGATTGGCTTTGGTCGAATCCACGTTGAATTTCACGTGATATATTTTTTCAAATCATTCTTGAGTTCGATTGCGATCGTGAGTTCTTTGTAGATCTTCGCCACGAATCTACATCGAGTTTCGTCGAATTGACGTCGTAGGCGTCAAGAGCAATTTCTACGTTGAACTGTGTCTAATCTATACCTCCAATTCTACCTAGATTTTCAAATGAATTTCAATTCTAATCTCTCGAAATTTCCAAAAGTATATTGCTACGTCGATTTTTATCAAAGCTGCATAGAATTTCGTGCATACTTTACCTAAAGTTAAGCTAAATCAACTTCTTTTTCGTCCATATTGTTGTCAGTCGCGCGTTACGATTTTTGACGTATAGCCACCTAGCGGCCAGTTTCGAAAATGCTTTTATTTGTATATATGCAGTATTTCAAAAATAACAGATACCATAGTAAATTATACAATTATAAGTACATCCTCCGCAGCTGCATCAAAATCCAGACCAATCTCTCCGATATCTGTATATCGACGCTTACGCGTTCGAAAACTCCCTCGCTCGCTTTCGTATATACACACACACCGGAGAATTCCAACCCCACTTATCAGGGCCGACATTGCGTATACATCGACGCTGGTAATGCGCTCGCGAACGCCGCGTAAGCGCGCCGCGTATGTGGCATCAATCACGGCCGCGGAATCCTGTAAAAGTACAACGCGGCGGCCGCGGCGCTGCGATTGACGCGGAAAAGCCGGGGGGGGGAGGCGACGCGCGAAGAATGCGCTCGCGGAAAATCAATCGAGGCGTTTAAATTTACACACGCACACATACATAGAGTCGAAACACGGGTAATTAACAATTTAATTTGTCCTCGAAATCTATATTGTTGTAGAATGAAAGGACCTTGCGACGAAAGTCAGAGAGAAAAAGAGTATATGCAATATCAACATGAATCAAAGGTGCGAATATATGTCCACGACAGACAAAAAGAATAGAGATCCATCTAAATATGGCGCACATTGAACAAGACATTTTAACTTAATACCCCCTCTAGGGCTGGCAGGAAACAAGAGTATACATTCTATTTATATATATATATATATATATATATATATATATATATATATATATATAATGTTCGATACCATCTAGATAATGTCTATGATTCATTTAATTAGCGCACCCTCGAAACCGCAAGGGAGCCGATCAATTGATAAATTATTGTTCGAGTACTGCAATTAGTTCTCTCCGCATATCGATTCATTACCAACTGAGATTATATATACAAATATATATATATATATATATATATATATATATATATTTATATATATGGTGTTGTTCGTATGGAGGATAAGCAGGGAAACGCGAGGAATTTATATTGCGCACACAGGCGAACCGCCTGACAGCGAGGGGAATTCGATGTTCCGCAGTTTAAGGAGAAATCGCTGATGGATGGAAGGGGGAGGGAGGTAGGGAGAGAGAGAGAAAGAGAGCGAGCACGAGCGAAATGTATCCGACGTCGAGATGTTTGGCA